>CM070544.1:43839033-44418318 GCA_036346415.1 Raddia guianensis
GTGGCCCAAATGTTGCTTGTGAAGAGCTTTTTCTAGCAATACTGATGATGTTAGATGGGCTCACTCGCCTGTTAATTCATTCGAAAAATCCGGCGTAAATCCGGATTGTTGTTGGTGAAATAATTGTTGTTGTTGGTGAAAAATCCGGATTGTTGATGAAAAATGGGGGGTGATTGTTGGTGCTGCTTAGACTGCCGCAGCTTTAATCTTTCTACTCATTCATAGTACAAATGCACGACCAATTCAGGCGCCATGCTTAAACTGCATGACTCATTACTGTTTAGGTTTTTTGTGCTCTTTTGACACACATTTTTGCTCTACTATAAACGTACATATTCCTGCGTCTCTTTGTTGAGACGATAATCTCACTTAGAGGCATACTCAAACCGAAATTAATCGGTCAAGGGACCAAATCATTGTAGTTCTAACATCGCAAGAACCTATGTCACACGATTTTTGCGTCAAATTGGATCGATAACAATTGTTCGGTGACCCTTTTGTCTAGATCATAAACTCTTTGAAATGAACACTTGAAATCGATTCGAAAATATTAGTGACGTCCATTTGGTACCTGAAATATCACAACCAAATCATGATCTAGCTAGAACGAACGGCAAGAACACCCACAAATCATCCAAACTTCCCCAATCTAAAATTTCGGCCGTTCGAAGGCGGCGCAGAATTTACGTTTCCCGGGCAAGAAGACGGCTTTTGCTTGCTCGATCACTGACACTGAGGCTCGTCTTCGTCCAGCGACGACGCCGACCGCCGGCGGCGGCTCAGCACGGCGCCGATCCGCGGCAGCCTGACCACCGAGTTCACCCGGGTCACCCCCTCCAGAGCTCGCCACACCGTCCCCTCCTCCGCCCCGCCGGCCGCCTCGCCGCTCAGCATCTTGCGGAAGCTCCCCGTGAAGGACGCCACGGCGTGGGGCTTCGCGCCTCCGCCAGCCGGGAGGCTCTCCTCCGGCGAGGCCGGCTTCAGGAAGAGGCAGACGGCGGCGCAGTCGTCCACCATCGAGGTGGGGAACTTGCGCCGCCACGCGCGCACCGCGCGGTCCACCAGCTGCTTGGCTGCCTTGGAAGGGTCAGTGGCTGACGACACGATCTTCACCACCTCCCTGTTGGACAGCGCGTCCCATATCTGCAGCACATCGAGCCAAAGCATTCATGAGGGTTCATGCTGAGGCTTGAAATCACAAATCAAGTGTGGCTAGTGGATTTTGCTCACAGAGAAAGTTTGATTTCGAAGGGACAATGACATGGCTGCTTCAGTTAAACAGTTGCTTTTGACAGTCAAGTTATAGGTTCAGATTATTTTGTCCTTGTTTCATTAATTTGAAGTAGTGCCAGAAACCGTTTTTCTTGTTTGAAGAACGATGGTGAATGAATGAGATGAAACCAGAAGCAGGCTGAACATGACATCAGGTTAAATTTTCAATTTTTGCTAAAAAAGTTATAAATTTCCAAACTTACCCCATCAGTGGCAAGCACTAAGAAGTCATCCTTCTCGGATAACTTCCTGTGGTAGACTTCTGGTGTGCAGATAAGGCCATGATTCTTCAGACAGAAGTCTCCAAATGCCCTTGCCATGGCAAGGCCCGGCGCATCTTGGTCTGGCAACCACAGCCTAGGCACGTCCGGTTCATCGTCCATCGCAAAAACTCTCCCTTTACAGCTCAGAATCCTCTCAGCTTCACCTATGATGAGTCCAGGACATTGCAAACTGAAATTGGGAAGTGGCAGAGCACATACGTGCATGATATGAGAAATTCAGAGGCTCACTTGGAAGATCTGGTTTCAAGTCAGTGGTGAGTTGGATTGGAACCGGACGGTCCTTGCTGTCTCGGGTACAAAGAATAGCACGCGAATCGCCCAGATTGGCAATTATCAAGTGATCACCCTGTGCATTACAACAATATTCAGGAAACAAAACAGGTCAGAGTTATGTAAGTACCTTAGTTGCCATCAAGCACTCAAGGTGATCTAGTTTGGTCTCTATACTTCACAAACTTAGTTTCGGCAATACAGAGTACTTGAACAAGGGCATGTTGCCAATACAGTAGTAGTAGTACCTTCCTAACAACAGTGACGGCAGTTGTGCCACTGCAAATGCAGTCAATTCCAGAATGTTGTCTCAGCTCCTCATCCACATCCTCAAATGCCTTCACAATTATGCTCTTCCATGAGGATAACAACTGGTTTTCATCGCATGTGTCACTGAGTGAGGTGCAATCAGACTTGTCAAAGGAATCCAAATCCGTATTGACGGAGGTATCTTCTTCAGCTTTGACTGAGGGATCTTCTTCAGCTTTGACTGAGGGATCTTCTTCAGTTTTGGGTGTCAAAGAGGAGGATAGTTTTGCTGGAAGTGCGCTGCGGACATGGTGAGCAACTTCCCGGCCAAGGGGGCCATGCCCATCAAACACCCCACAGAAGATCTGACCCTTGTGCCCAGCAAAGTCCTAAGCATCTTGACACAAGTGCAACACATCAAGATTATCGTTTATCTCAAATTAATTGTGCACATAAAGGGGAAAATATCAGTGTGCATGACTACATGCAATGCATTGAGAGATGCTAACTTATAAAAGACTGATCTTTACGACAAATTTATTTTTTCCTATTCAGCCTCCTCATGTCGAATCCTTGCTTTTAAAGGTGACATTGGTGAACAATGTAGATAATAAAGGTACAAATGGGTGAAAAAGGGAAATCATGTGCATTTCAGGCTGAAAAGTTATTTTTTTCAGCAAAGTATAGATGGATCTAGTTCATTCTGCTAAGATTAAGTTGTCAATGCGAGTTTTTTTTATAGGAAATTTGGTAAACATACTTCCCATTGTAGCATGGCCTTTTCTTGTCATGGCCAACCTATGTTATGCTAAGATGAGAGTATCCAAACGAGAAGCCAACAGCTAACCAAGCTACACTGAACAATATTGTGACATGAACCAATGCAGGCAAGCAGAGAGTGGTGCAAGCTGAGAAGGGCTCTCCCGAGGTGAGGCATGGAGGCCTTACCTGGCAGGTGGTCATGGCGTCCTGGTTGACACCCTTCCATCCTTGCTTGGTGTGCATGGAGACGCCGGCGCTCCTGAGCTGCTGGAGGAAGAAGTCGTCGTGCTTCCACGGGAACCCCTCCACCTCGGGCTCCTCCGCCCTGCTGCAGCAGATCCCCATTGCTGCTGCTGCTGCTGCTCCAGGTTCAGGCCGAGCTACCGGGCATCTCAGGGGTTAATGTGCGAGAGGCAGGGAGAGGTGCTCCATTGATGCTTCATTTCCTGTCATTTATAGTGTTGCTGTGCGTTGCGGGTGAAGCACCCCAACTCCATCAATGAGGAGTGACCGGCCGTCTTGGTGGCTACTACTAGTACTGCTACTCCAGATTAGCAGGATCGAGTGGTTCACTGCCAAATTTCAGGCCCAGATTTCACTGCCGGTTCTTGCAGATGTGCAGCATTGCACTACAAATACAAGCACGAGGCATGGGCTCTTGGTATCACACTGAAGATTGCAGATGTTCTTGGAATGGGTTCTTGTGACCTGAAGATCATGGAGACTTGTCCTGTGTTAATTTACACGGAGCAGTAGACTGAGGACGCTGATTGCAGTGCATTTACTCAGCAGCCAGCAGCCATGGTTGGCTTCACTTGGCTCTTCAATGCAACCTCACCTGTCGATCTCTCTAGCTACTCTTGCAGTTAAGTTTGCACGGGTTAATTCGCTTCATACCTGTCACTGGCCGCTCGGCTCCAGCATTGACTTCACATCAAATACTGACGGGCCGTCCGTACTAGCATTTGTCGGCTGTCAACGGCTGCAGAGCATAGATCAATCTTTTTCAGCTGATCCTCATCGTTATCATGTGCAACAACATTGTAGTATCGTAGGCGCTAAATAACCCTAATTAGCGAAAGCAATCAATAAAAGTAGATACTCATGCAAGATTAAACAAACATTATCAGAGACGCATACGTTTGATAACGCAGTTCGGCATCTGCCTAAATCTACGAGACAATGATTCCGGGCGCTCCTCCCCAATCAAATCTTTTTACAAAGAAGTACAGATCTTGTGACATCCTCTATTTTGCCGTATGTCACTTGTATTTTCAAAAACCCAAAAGTAAATTAAAAGAGAATTGTTATATACGAAACCCTGCTTTAATTACTTTAAACTAAGGTTTAAGCCAAAATCCTAGAAGACCTTTTTGAAAAATTCTAAAAAAATCCCCAAAAATCCTAAATGCCATGAATTAGCCACCCTCCAAATTTTAAATCCAAAACCCAAGGCTAGCCTGTGTTTCCGCAGTACGACGCCAGTCTGCCGGGAGCTCGTCGGCCCAATGAAATGGCAAGCAAACGTGCTAGACCCAAGCCCAAACTTGGTGGAGTCATATTTGAGACCTAAACTTGCCTAGATCCAACAGCCCAAGTCCAAATTCGTTTATTTGCAAAAATACCAAAAATAGGGAAGTTCTAAACCTATTAGAAGTAGAATTGGAGCCCAATTCAAGTTCTACCTATTGGAGGCCTGTCCTTGGTCGACCAGAGCAATATATAAGCACCCCAAGACCCTCCCCTCAGAACCACAACTCGAGAGCCACCCCAGAGCAACCCTAGCCGTCGCAAAAACCTAGCCCGAGATGAGTTTTGGGGTAGATCTCCCTGTGCCTTGCGCAAACCAACTTGTAGATCACATCATTGCGTAGATCTCGTCGAAACGGTTCAGATGAGTACCTATTTCGTCGAAATCAGTGCAAAAACGAGGAGAAACGAGCTTCATGCCGGAGTTTGGTCTTTGCCATGCCGTTCTTGCCGCCGACCTCGTCAAGCCGCCACCTGCCCGCCCATTGCCGACCCCGCCAGCAGTCGTCGCGCCAAGCGCTTCAGCCCGCCGCCGCCGCCGTCGCCGCCACACGTTAGCGCGCGCCGCCGCCGATCGCGTGTCATCGCGTCGCGTCGCCCCTTGTCGCCGCCAGCGCGTATGCGGCCGCCGTTCCCGCCGTGTGCCCCGCGCGTCGGCCATTGCCAGCGCACCCAACCGCAAGCCGCGCGTGTCCCTTCTGTCTTTGCCCGCTGTTGGACGCGTTGGATGGTTCGGTTCAACCGGTTTTTCCTGGTTAACCGGTTTATTATTTTCAACCCTTTTCTGATTTTTGTTAAACTTCTAAGATTTATTTAGGGAGCATCCGAACTCCAGATTGGATGATTCCAGAGTTATTATTTTTCATAAATTCTCTAGAATTTTATATATTTAATTGGGATATATGTTCTGTGGTGAATGTTGCTGTTCTTATACATTTGCATTATTCGTGTAGAGCCGTCAGTGTTCGGTGCTTTCGTATTTGTTCGAAGTTTCGGAAGGAGGCCAAGACGCTGAGTACTACCAAGACAAGATAGTTGCATCTTGCTGTCCCTAGTTTGTAAAACTCACCCGTTTATTGTTTTTATTTTGTTCTTATGCATAAAATGATGGGAAGGGTAGAAACCTATTATTCACACTGCGTCATTGACCCTGTGAATTAACCATTTATTGCTGCCTTATTTGTTATTCCTAGCCTATCCTTGTGCGCATGGATGCTAGTGCTCGTGGGTTATTAGTTGTTAGGTTATTCATCATTTATTAATCTTGTGACTTGGTATATTTGGAGGTGCAGAGTTACTTAATAACCTAATCAGCTAAAACCTACGTGGTGTGTGTTGACTAAAGGTGGCAAGTCGGGTGGTTTTGTGGAATGTGGATTGTTGTGGAGGTAGTCACCTTGGTCTAAGTGCTCTTGACGTGTGCCAATCCAGCCAAACCAAACAAGCGCAACCATAAGTGCTAGCTTAAGCATGTGTGCACCATGTGCTAGTCCTGACTTAGTAGTTAGGGAAAACTGTTAACACACTTTACTTTGAAAAGATCGGTCTGCGGTCCGTTGGCTCAAGAGGGGGACCCGAGTGTCTAAACCTTAGAGGGGGTATCGGTTTTAACAGAAGAAACTAATGAATCGCCTTGTATTGTTACTTGGTCTAGGCTCCTAAGGAAGAGGTAAGACGCAAAAGTACCATTAGACTTATGGGTAAAGTGTGCTACACTCTGTAGAGTTAAAACTATCATGATAGTCGTTCCCACGGTTATGGGAGGGGAGGTAGGCCGTACATGGTAGTCTCATGTGTTTAATAATAACTTGATGGGATGGTTTTGGATTTGAGTATTCGAGGCTTGTGCAGTTTTGCAGAGGGGCTTTCGAAGCCGAGCTCTGTTTGTTACCCTGGGAATTCAATCATCTTTATTAATTGTTCAACAAATGTTTTCACAACAATTAAATTAATATTGACTAGAAAAGGTGTTTATGCAAATTAACCATCCTGTTCTTGTTATACCCGTGCATGCATATTTAAGGATTCTTGCTAGATAGCCGTGTACTCACTATACAAACCACAGATATATTTGTTCAGGAGAAGATTCGATTTCGGTTTGCCCACAGGATCAGGAGGATTCTGTGCCGGACTTCGCGGAAGACTAGCTGAGCATCGACATATTTATTTCTTGCATATCATTTGGATTTCCGCTACTCTGAATATTATTATATGGATCTAAACAAACTATTGTAATAAGTAGTTGTGGTACAATTACTTTTGCATTATTATAATATTTTTCTTAGTTATGATGATTGTGTTGTGATGCTCGACCCAAGTCGCTCATGAGTTGCTAACTTTGATCGCTGGGACTAGCAATGGATCATGGGTAGATCCCGGTGAAGCCGGGGTTGTGACAAAAGTTGGTATCAGAGCTAGTCTGACCTAGGAAGCGTAACTAGTCTGTTAGTGGATTTTGAAAATTTTAACCATGCCATATTTTATTATTAAATTCTTTATTGTTCTTAACTCCTTGATAAATTTGCTGGCCTAACCTACTTAGCCTTTTTAAATTCTAGATGTCGGCATCTCACTTGAAGCCGGCGAGCACCCGGCTTCCCTACGCTTCTGTGGGGATTGCTCAGGGACATGGGCTACCCGAGGAGGCCTGAGTATACTCTTACTCCGGTATTCCTCAATAGGATGAACCAGTACCGATGCAAGCTAGTAGTCCATTATGTGGACAAAGAAGGAATGCCAAGGGAGTCCATATTCGAGGAGACCGCTAAGTATGATGGGCGCGCCATTCAGCTAGTGGCGAAGAAGGGTTTGATGCACTTCGCGCACGTGCATCAATATGAAACAAGAGTGAGTCCATTTTGCTACCTGCCCCGGCGCTGCAGGGACCATTGCAACCTCAACGGGCCATTATTCACAAGAGACTTGGAACATGAGACCAACTCGACCGTCTACACCACCGTCATTTATCTAGAGGGGTTGGAGAGGTTGTATGATGCCATTCGTTTCAATGAGCAATTCTTCGAAAAAAGGGCCGCCGAAGCTGAAGACCAGCTAGGAGAAGCTGAGGAGAAGATTGACGAACTCAAGATGGAGATCGCGAGCCTGAAGGATGCTGATCGCAACGACCGCATCGCAGAGATTCAAGAGGCGCGCCGAGTCAAGCTCCTCTACAAAAGGAAGAAGAAGGACCTGGACAAGAGGGAGGCGCTGATGAACGAGAAGTTCAACAAGGAAGTAGATCGCCTCGACGCCATGAAGAGAGAGATTGAAGAAGATGGCGACGAGTTGATAAGAGAGCAAGCTCGGCATAAGGCCAAGAAGGCAAAGTTGGAGTGGGAGCATGCTTCGGCTCTACGGGAAGATCGAAGGAAGGCAAGAGAAGAAATCGAGTTCGTCAAGATCGAAGATCCCGAGGAGAAGAAGGACGACGACGAAGACGATGAAGAGGAGGAGCCGTTCGAAGTGGAGGACGCTTCTTCGTCGGGTTCGAGGATCGTTTCGATCTATCGTCGCCACTATTACTTATCATTCTCAGAATTGTCGGAATTGTCGAGAGAATTGTGGCGACGATAGATCAAAACGATCCTCGAACCCGACGAAGAAGCGTCCTCCACTTCGAACGGCTCCTCCTCTTCATCTTCTTCGTCGTCGTCCTTCTTCTCCTCGGGATCTTCGATCTTGACGAACTCGATCTCTTCTCTTGCCTTCCTTCGATCTCCCCGCAGAGCCGAAGCATGCTCCCACTCCAACTTTGTCTTCTTGGCCTTATGCCGAGCTTGCTCTCTTATCAACTCGCCACCATCTTCTTCAATCTCTCTCTTCGTGGCGTCGAGGCGATCTACTTCCTTGTTGAACTTCTCGTTCAGCAACGCCTCCCTCTTGTCCAGGTCCTTCTTCTTCCTTTTGTAGAGGAGCTTGACTCGGCGCGCCTCTTGAATCTCTGCGATGCGGCCGTTGCGATCAGCATCCTTCAGGCTCGCAATCTCCATCTTGAGTTCGTCAATCTTCTCCACAGCTTCTCCTAGCTGGTCTTTAGCTTCGGCGGCCCTTTTTTCGAAGAATTGCTCATTGAAACGAATGGCATCATACAACCTCTCCAACGCCTCTAGATAAGTGACAGTGGTGTAGACGGTCGAGTTGGTCTCATATTCCAAGTCTCTTGTGAATAATGGCCCGTTGAGGTTGTAGTGGTCCCTGCATCGCCGGGGCAGGTAGCAAAATGGACTCACTCTTGTTTCATATTGATGCATGTGAGCGAAGTGCATCAAACCCTTCTTCGCCACTAGCTGAATGGCGCGTCCATCATACTCAGCGGTCTCCTCGAATATGGACTCCTTTGGCATTCCTTCTTGGTCCACATAATGGACTACTAGCTTGCATCGGTATTGGTTCATCCTATTGAGGAATACTGGAGTAAGAGTATACTCAGGCCTCCTCGGGTAGCCCATGTCCCTGAGCAATCCCCACAGAAGCGTAGGAAAGCCGGGGCGCTCCGCTTCGGGGTGAGATGCCGACATCTAGAATTTAAAAAGGCTAAGTAGGTTAGGCCAGCAAATTTATCAAGGAGTTAAAAATAATAAAGAATTTAATAATAAAATATGGCATGTTTAAAATTTTCAAAATCCACTAACCGACTAGTTACGCTTCCTAGGTCAGACTGGTTCTGATACCAACTTTTGTCACAACCCCGGCTTCACCGGGATCTACCCATGATCCATTGCTAGTCCTAGCGATCAAAACTAGCAACTCATGAGCGACTTGGGTCGAGCATCACAACACAATCATCATAACTAAGAAAAATATTATAATAATGCAAAAGTAATTGTACCACAACTACTTATTACAATAGTTTGTTTAGATCCATATAATAATATTCAGAGTAGCGGAAATCCAAATGATATGCAAAAAATAAATATGTCGATGCTCAGCTAGTCTTCCACGAAGTCCGGCACAGAATCCTCCTGATTCTGTGGGCAAACCGAAATCGAATCTTCTCCTGAACAAATATATCCGTGGTTTGTATGGTGAGTACACGGTTACCCAGCAAGAATCCTTAAATATGCATGCACGGGTATAACAAGAACATGATGGTTAATTTGCATAAACACCTTTTCTAGTCAATATTAATTTAATTGTTGTAAAAACATTTGTTGAACAATTAATAAAGATGATTGAATTCCTAGGGTAACAAACAGAGCTCGGCTTCGAAAGCCCCTCTGCAAAACTGCACAAGCCTCGAATACTCAAATCCAAAACCATCCCATCAGGTTATTATTAAACACATGAAACTACCATGTACGGCCTACCTCCCCTGCCATAACCGTGGGAACGGCTATCATGATAGTTTTAACTCTACAGAGTGTAGCACACTTTACCCATAAGCCTAGTGGTACTTTTGCGTCTTACCTCTTCCTTAGGAGCCTAGACCAAGTAACAATACAAGGCGATTCATTAGTTTCTTCTGTTAAAACCGATACCTCCTCTAAGGTTTAGACACTCGGGTCCCCCGCTTGAGCCAACGGACCGCAGCCCGATCTTTTCAAAGTAAAGTGTGTTAACAGTTTTCCCTAACTACTAAGCCAGGACTAGCACATGGTGCACACATGCTTAAGCTA
This sequence comes from Raddia guianensis, assembly GCA_036346415.1. Taxonomy (NCBI): domain Eukaryota; kingdom Viridiplantae; phylum Streptophyta; class Magnoliopsida; order Poales; family Poaceae; genus Raddia; species Raddia guianensis. Next base: position 43,849,016 of record CM070544.1, read on the forward strand.
GCACTTATGGTTGCACTTGTTTGGTTTGGCTGGATTGGCACACGTCAAGAGTCCTTAGACCAAGGTGACTACCTCCACAACAATCCACATTCCACAAAACCACCCGACTTGCCACCTTTAATCAACACACACCACGTAGGTTTTAGTTGATTAGGTTATTAAGTAACTTAGCACCTCCAAATATATTAAGTCACAAGATTAATAAATAATGAATAACCTAACAACTAATAACCCACGAGCACTAGCATCTATGCACAAGGATAGGCTAGGAATAACAAATAAGGCAGCAATAAATGGCTAATTCACAGGGTCAATGACGCAGTGTGAATAATAGGTTTCTACCCTTCCCATCATTTTATGCATGAGAAAAAAATAAAAAAATAAACGGGTGAGTTTTGCAAACTAGGGACAGCAAGATGCAACTATCTTGCCTTGGTAGTACTCAGCGTCTTGCGGGCGTCCTTCTGGAAACTCCGAGAACAACGACGAGCACTGGGAACACGGACGGTCTACACGAATAATGCAAATGCATAAGAACAACAACATTCACCACAGAACATATATCCCAATTAAATATATAAAATTCTAGAAAATTTATGGAAAATAATGGCTCTGGAATCATTCAATTTGGAGTTCGGATGCTCCCTAAACAAATCCTAGAAGTTGAAAAAAATCAGAAAAAGGCTGAAAATAATAAACCGGTTAACCAGGAAAAACCAGCTGAACCGAACCGTCCGGCGCGGTCCAGCGCAGCGGGTAGCACAGTATAGACACGCGCGGCTTGCGGTTGCGGCGGCAATGGCGACAGAGGGGGGGCAAGGCAGAAGCGGGCGGTGGCGGCGTGGCGACGCGGTGATTGACATCGTGGCGGCGCATGGCGGCGGCGGGCCGAAAGCGTCGCGCAGGCAAAGGCGGCGGGCGGGCGGCGGCGGTGTGTGGTGGCGTGCTGGTTGGCGCCGTGGATCGCGCGGCGAAGCGCGTTGGACGAGGTCGCCGGCGGAGGCGGCGCACCAAAACTCCGGCGAGCTCGATCTCCCTCGTTTTTGCACCGATTTCGACGAAATAGGTGCTCATCTGGACCGTTTCGACGAGATCTACGCAATGGTGTGATCCACAAGTTGGTTTGCGCAAGGCACAGAGAAATCTACCCCAAAACTCACCTCGGGCTAGGTTTTTGCGACGGCTAGGGTTGCTCTGGGTTGGCTCTCGAGTTGTGGTTCTGAGGGGAGGGTCTTGGGGTGCTTATATACTGCTCTGGTCGACCAAGGGCAGGCCTCAAATAAGTAGAACTTGAATTGGGCTTCAATTCTACTCCTAATAGGTTTAGAACTTCCCATTTTTGGTATTTTTGCAAATAAACGAATTTGGACTTGGGCTTCTGGATCTAGGCAGGTTTAGGCCTCAAATATGGGTCCACCAAGTTTGGGCTTGGGTCTAGCACGTTTGCTCGTCATTTCATTGGGCCGACGAGCTCCAGGCAGACCGGCGTCGCACTGCGGAAACACAGGCTAGCCTTGGGTTTTGGATTTGAAATTTGGAGGGTGGCTAATTCATGGCATTTAGGATTTTTGAGAATTTTTCTAGAATTTTGGCTTAATCCTTCTAAGGTTTTGGCTTAAACCTTAGTTTAAAGTAATTAAAACAAAGTTCGTATATAATAATTCCCTTTTAATTTTGTTTTGGGTTTTCAAAAATACAAGTGACATACGAAAAAATAGAGGATGTCACATATCTGCTCTGGTATGAGTTACCTTGCTCTGCAACAGCTTCTGACTACGTCGTCCTGCTACAGTTCCTGCAAGCCTAACACAACCTCTTGCTCATCTGCCTCTCTTCCCTGAAGAAAATATCTTCTAATCTTCCTCTAATCTCTCTCTAATCTTCTCTAATCACCTCTGAACTTTCCCGAATTTTCGTAGCCGTCATTAACATGTGGAAACCCTTAAAACTCCTCTTAATCCCGAGCCTCCTTGTCCCCTTTTATAGCAAAAATAATTCTAATCCTACTCGGGCTCAACTTCTATTCTTCCTCGGCCTGGCAGCCGGCCTGCTGCGCACCTGGGCCTCCCGCGCCACCTGGGCCTGCTGCGTACCTGGGCCTCGCGCGCCGCCTGGGCCTGCTGCGCCCCGCCTGGGCCGCCTAGGCCTGCTGCGCCGCCTGGGCTGGGCCGCACGGCACAGTGCACATGCATGCATACACTGCACACACGCACGGCCCCATGCATGCACTGTGAACGTTTCTTCCTTTTCTTTTCCTTTTCTCCTTCTTTCTACAAAATCAAAACATATATATATATATATATATATATATATATATATATATATATATATATCCAAAACACTCCAAAAATATTAGTTCAACATTAGTCCAATAAATCATCAAACATCCTCAAATATTCATCCAAAATTATCGTTTTCCTTTCAAAGATATTTCAATAATTCCAAAATCCTCACAAAAATACGTAAATAAATTGAAAAATCGTCTCATCACACAATATTAAAACATTCACTCAACAAACATGCATGGTTTGTGAACTGCACTATGTAGTCCATTCTCCCGTGGTCATCTTGAATAATTCGTTGCTAGTTTATTTTTATCTTTTTAGATTATTCATTGCTAGTTGGTAGTTGATGGCTTCATTTAACTGCTCTGAACTCTGGTGAAGAAAATGCAGGTGCTCTGTGACTAGCCCAGCCGAGCTCATCCCTGGTTGCTGTGGGCCTCGCATCGATCTCACGTGGAAGATCGGGCCCATATTGTGTGCCTGTGGTGAGTCCAACTCGTATACGTATACCAGCATGAAGGCTGTCTCCAACAGGAATTCCTAGATTTGATCCCCTATAGCCTCATATACAGGTTCTCTTTAAAAAAAAAATCTCACCCTATATTTCTTCCATCTCCAACAGCGTTCTCTATATGGAGAATTATATAGGGGGAGGAGAGAGAACCCCTATATATAAGGGGATGGAGAGAAAAACTCTATTTTAGGGAACGGAATAGGAAACGCTGTTGGAACACATAGGCGAAGAATCCATCCCCTATTTTTGGGTAGAGGGTGCTTTAGGGGAGTCTGTTGGAAACAGCCGAAGTATCTCACTGAGAACCGTACCGTAGACGGTACAACCACACCGTACGCATGTGCTTCTGCATCGATCTATACATGTTTTCGCCAAAACTTGCCACGCATGGGAACCGTATCAAGCCTTGATTTCTTTCTGAATGTTACTGTTCTTCGTGCAAGAAAAAAAAAATGCTTTTATCATCGTCATGGTCTCAAATGGATTTGACGTGTTTATTACGATATAAGTTGCTCGTGAGCTACAGAGTCAGTTACATTAGCTGTCATCATGTAACGTCTAAGTTATATATTTATGCGTGACGAGTTGTCCCATCAGTAGAAACTCTCACTGATATCGAAATTTGATGCAAACATTCTGGTGATAAGGCAGTAGCTCGACGCATTGCTGCCAATTTGTCATGCAAAATTTCACAACTCAACTTCTAATTGCCAAAAGACACAAATCACCACAATACACATGACAGGCAGCCAGGTACATCTCATTGTACAAGCACATCTTGTGACTGCTGCTTCCAGACGTCGCACGGCTCTAGCTCAATCTGCAAAAGGCCATGCATGCCATTAGACATTGCTCTATTCCTCTTACATTACAGTCAACAAAGACAAATCAAATCCCGTCACAAATACAAGAGATTTGCAATTTTAAGTTTATAACTATTGTACAGAATAAAACAGTATAAGAATAAAGCAAAGAAAACAGAAACTCAACTCAATATCATGCACAAAAAGGCTTGCTGTGAAATATACATACCTGGTATGGTTTGTCAATCCACTGGAAAACGCAACCACGAGCCTCAACAACTTTGAGCATATGTGGAGGCATCATAGTTTTGAATGCTGCATGAAGCTTCACTTTAGTCAAACTACCGCAAACCACAAGAGCAGCTATCAAGCCATTTGGGGTAACACGCGACAAGTGTACAATGGTCATGTTCTGCAGCCCACATATGCTAGAAATAGACAGAAGTCCAATATCGGTGACCGAACAATACGATAGGTTTATCTGTGATGAGAGAAATATTATTAACAAAACTGTGAAACATGTCAAAATTATATTTCATTTCATTTACAACAGAAAAGACTAGTACCTGACGGAGACCATGAGAGAACTGGGAAAGGAATAACATCCCCACATCATCAATCTCAAAGCATTTCTTGATATCAAGCTTGGAAAGGAGCCTGCATCCCAGTGCTATTTCTGATATTCCAGCAGATGAAACCATGGAGCAGCCACGAATTTCCAGTGTGTTCAGCATCACACATTTTGAGAGTGCTCTCAGCGCAGAGTCTGTTGTTTTCGTACAGTACGACAAATTGATAGACTCTAGCATTGGACAACCTTGAGCAATACAAGTAATCCCTTCATCACTAATACCCCCAGACCTGAAACAGAAATCAGTAATTAGTACAAGCATAAAAAGAAAAATCACAAGGTAACGTGTGCAATGAATAACCTGTACAGATCAATATCTCGGAGATCTGGGCAAGACCTCCCGATATGGATAAGGCCTTTGTCACTTATCCTCAAGCATATTCCAATTTTCAAGCTTGAGAGTTTGCAGCATGCAGATAGAGCTTTCAACCCTGCAAATGGAAGATTCATAGTCAATTGGATATCCATTTACCATAGAATATTTGGATAGTCAATTAAATACAAACCTTTGTCGTCAAAATCAGTGTCAGTAAGGTCCAGCTCTTCCAAACGCAAACAGCGCTTTCCAATCAGACGGAGTCCTTCACTAGAAACATGGCTACAGGACTCCATTCTCAGAGAGATGAGAGAAGGACATGAACCAGTTATGGCATCTAAGGAAGCATCAGTGATATTGCGACAGCAAGTAAGGTCCAGTTTCAGCAAATTCTTTAGTTGGGACACAACAAAAGAAAGATCTGCATCCATCACTCCAGAACACTTGCTCAGACTTAATTCCCTTAAAGAGACACAAGATCTTCCAATGGATGCTAGTCCATCAGCCATGAACCGGCTGCCATCCAGCTTAAGGGTCTGCAATTTAGGGATCTTTTGGAAGCTGCTTGCCATAGAGGGGGTGACCTGCCAAAAGAAGGGTGTAAATTGAACTGGAGAAGCTCAAGTTATGGCCAGGTGACACAACTAGATAGGTGAGTGGCTACTTACAGCACAACAGTACGATAGATTCAGCTCCAATAGATTTGGCATTGCCTTCACGATGGATGAAAGTCCCACATGAGTGACATTATGACAGCTTGACATATCAAGCACCTGAAAGAGTAGAAACACTATTCCATGCTCAGTGACATTGGTATATACCAAACAAGCTATTGACTACATATATGATAGCAGGCTACAAGTTTTTGCATTGTAAAGCAAATTCAGGGTCAGTACAGAGTTCAGGAACATTTATACCATTATAGTGTGTGCTCAAGCAGAAGATGTTTGAACAAAGATATTATTAGATTCAAAAGACTTTTGTTAAAAACAATTAGATTTTAAAAAAGTGGCATTGCACAATAAACAAAATGGCCTGGCACAAAAGATACCTGGAGCGACTTGCTGCATTCTTGCTCAATAGTCATAAGCGCATGGTCATCAATTCCAATGCATGCCACCAATGCCAACATTTGTAGATTAGGTAACTTCATGATGGCTGGAAAACAATCTTTTGTGATCTGCGAGGCGAGCAGAATATTGCATGACAGCATTACTACTACTGCTAGACTGAATTAACATATGCTGAAAGAAGAAAGAAAGAGATGCTTGGACTTGATACTGTAGGTTCTGTGGTTCTGATCCCTAATAGGTTGAATCAAAGAGCAGTTGTTATGTGCAGATCAAGAAGGCTACAGTACTGACTGAAAGGAACCGAGGAAGAGTAGATACAGTAAAAAAACACTGCTTTTTCCTCAATATATATCGCCTTGAGATATGAATATAACATTTTCGAAAGAAGGAACTCTTTTTTTTCCCTATCGCATCAGTCACAGAGATGAAAATGAAACAGGGGAGATGAACAAAGAAAGAATTAAACTTGGCTCACCATGGTGTAGGAGAGATCCAGGGAGGTGAGCTTGTTGCACTTGAGGGCGAGGAGCTGCACGCCCAAGTCCGTGACCCCGAGGCACCACCTGAGGGAGAGCTCGCGCAGGTCGAGGCAGCCGACGGCGATGCAGCCGAGGCCGAGGTCGGTCACCAGCTGGCAGCGCGAGAGGGAGAGCCGCAGGAGGCGGCGCGCCCGCGCCACCTCCGCCGCCGCCGCGTCGCCGAGGTCGACCCCATTGGAGAGGTCGAGGTCGGCGAGGTCGGGGCATGCGGCGGCGAGCGCGGCGAGCCCGGCGGAGCCGAAGCCCCGGGAGCGGGAGAGGTCGACGGCGCGGAGCGCCGTCGCGGCGTCGAGCGCGGCGAGGGCGGGTCGGCGACGCGGGGGCATAGCGAGAGGTCGACGGCGGCGACGGCGGGGTAGCGGGCGAGCGCGGCGGGGAGGAGGTCGGCGCGGAGTGGGCGGAGGAGGCGGCGGTGGCGCGCCTCGGCGGCGCGGCAGGCGCGGGAGGCGAGCGCGAAGGCCTTGAGCGCGCGCGGGTCGGCGGCGGCCACGCGGTCCAGCACGAGGAAGAGGAGCTCGTCGGGGAGCTCGCCCAGAGCCAGCGCCCCCGCAGGCACGCACCGCCGCCGCCTCGAACTCCTCTCCGCCGCCATAAGCGGGAGAGAGAGAGAGAGAGAGAGAGAGAGAGAGCGCAAATGAGGAGCGATAATGGCGTGGCGTGCGGCGAGGAAGAAGACGAGGGGTGGGGGGAGGTGGAGACTGAGGAGAGGGAGAAGACGAGAATGCCACTGGGGGTAGACGAGGCGTGCAGGGGTAGGGGAGACATTTTGCGGGAGGACGGTACGGAGGAGTACAGCTGGGGCGGGACGGAACGGATCGTACAGCCGGACGCGTACGATGCCCCGCGGCTAGGCCCACCTGGGAAGCGGCTTACCCGCCCCTGTACCCTCACACCGACGCGTGGGCCCCGCCCAAGCCCAGCGCGGGTGTGACTGGTGGCGCGCTCCCTGGGGGCGGGGCTGTGCTGGGGAGGACTCGCTGGTCAGTGGTCAGCTGGGTATCAGCATCGTATTTTAAGAAATACTCTAGTAGTATTTTAAGATTAAGGCCCGGTTCATTCCCACTTAACGGCTTATCTACGTTTTAAAAAAACATATGTTTTGAGTTTTTTTAGTCCATTTTTTTTGCTGTTTTAAATATGGGTCCTAATATTTTAAAAAGCAAGTTAAATGAAATGTATCCGAATCTCAAGACTACCTCAAGAGAAACTCTCCAAGTTCAGTCATTTCAGCCGTTCAGATCAGCTCAAAAGAACATGGCCTAAACAAACAAACATGGAGAATCCGATTGAAACGTTTTCAGAGCATTAGGATATGTGTCTATATCTTTTTATGTACGATAATCATTGGAGAGGTTTGATGAGTTCATTTGATTGTTATGTGTTTCTTTGTTTGTTCAAGATGATAAGAGTATCTTCGGCACAGCATCTATAATATTGTAGTAGACACAGAGGGACTGTTCTAGCGAAGAAAACTTTTATGGTGTAGTGTAAATTGTGAAAGAATTTTAGAGGGGACACCAACAGTATTTTAGAGGAAAGATATAGAGAGTGTTGGTGATGCTCTAAGATCGTACGGATTTATTATACCGTATTGTTATTCGTCCGTTCATCACTCAGATTTCTTTAATTTGTTGTTCTTCTTTATTATTTTGTTTCTATTTGAAAAATAAAGACTCTTAAGAATACATGATAAAACCTAAAAAACAATGAATTTTTTCTGTGATCTTTAAAGAAACCCAAAAAACCTCAAAAACATTATAAAATTGTTACACCGGATGGTCGGTAAGAAAAGTCAAAATTTACAAACCACGTTAATTTATAGTTGTTGTCGATCCACGTTAATTTTTTCTTCTCCATATGGTGCTAAACTTCTCATAATATTGTAACGTGAGATTAACATGATAAGCTAGTGTTTGGAATATTCTCTTGAGTGGTTAACCCATATATTCCAAAACCGAAGGAGGAGAGCGACATCAAATTAGGTAGTTGTCAATGGAGGACCTAACTAGAGAGGATATATTCCATGAGTCCTGCGAGAGGAATATGAAGAGAGCTCCCGAAGGTACGTACGTAGCACCCACTAGCTTGGGGGATGGAGCATCAATCCATGAAAAAAAAGATATGCCTTGTTTTTTAGGTCTTCTTCTTTTTACTGAAATTAACGGTACATTACAATTAGCCCGAAAAAGTTTTCCTCAGTTAAAAGCTTCAAGTCCTAACATAGTTATAGAAGATTTAAGAAAAATCATTTGAAGTCCTAAAAGAAATAGATACAAAATGATAAAATATTAAATTTTTAGACGTAGTTTTTAATTTTAATTTAAGCCAGAAAAAAAAAAACGAAGCGACACGACGCGGATCCTCTACCGTTACGTGAGAGTTCCGTTGGATCAAGGGTGAGCGGCAGAGGATCTGGATCATGGTGAGCACATACCTAAAAACCTGCCAAATCCAATGTTTTAAGGTTGGCCCTTTGTGATGGTGAGGAGCTGCTTGACAATAAACTAGTGCTAGTGAGCACTGCTACCGGTGGTGGAGGAGAAAGCAAGGGAAGGCAGCATCTTCTTGTTTTCTTCCTTTTGGGGGTCATATGACAGGGATAGGAACCGAGAGGGAGAGCCGTACCTAAAAAGGACCCATTCCGTTCCGTTCCGTTGATAAGCACTCAGCTCAGCTCAGCTCAGCTCAGCTCGCGCCACAAAAAGATAAGCATGAAAAGATGATGTGATGGCGCCTTGCTCTCACAATCCACAAATCATAATAATTGGGTATACAAATACGTATAAATAAATGGCCGTCCGTAGCTGAAGCCAGCACTCCGCAATACGTATAAATAAATGGCCTCCAATTCCAATGAATGAGACTACCGTCCGTACCTCTACCAATACCCATACGGCCATACGTGCGTACGTGCGTGCGTACACGTACACCCACCCATGATCAAATCACCATCCTTCAGATTAATAGCTAGTGAGGTGGTGATTTGATTGACTTAGCATGAATTGCTAAAATACACTGCGTACGCTTTTCTTTTTGAAGGAAAAGGCAGGAGAGCTGTCGTCCATGCATTGATAGAAGAAGGAGAGCGGTGCGATGCACCAAAGTTACAAGAGTTTCACGCAAAGAAGGCTGCAGACACCCGACCAAACGGCAAGATTTCAAGACGTGTATGCAAGGCCGAAGACCTTGACGACGACACAACCGAAAGGAAGGGCGGGAAACAACACCGGCCATCTTTGGGCGACTACCAACACACACAACGACAGACGACTCGAATTAGCGGGACTAAAAGACAACAGAAAGTGCGGCGATGACAAACACGACGCTCCAACAAGGTAACGACGAGTAAGACCGCCGCCATCGATGCGACCACCGGGTTTTCACCGAAGCAAGGAAGGGTCGTAAGATGATGCCTCCAACGAGGAGAACGTCACCAAAGGTGACGCCACCATCCGCTATTAATGGGCGGGGCTTCGCCCAATCCTCCCCCACCAATGCACAAAGCGGTCATCAAAAGACCACCAACCGAGTCGCAGACTGAAGTCGCAGGGCCGAAGAGCGCACACGAAGCGCCGCCACTCAACATAGAAGACGCCACCCACACAAACAAGCACCCCGTAGCAGAATCTTTTGTTCTTGTGAGACGTGGGTCCCCCCACCTTCATTTCGGCTTAGCATAATATTTCGGCTTAGCATAATAGAACCACGAAGCTATTTACTCCCTCCGTTCCGATCCAAAATATAAAAGATGTATAAATTTCCGGCACGGTCTCTGTCCATTAATATTTTCCACGAAGTATCATCAACGGCTACAGTATTAACATATTATAAAAGTATTTTTAAATGCGAAGCCAGCTATATATCACATACATAACACTAAACATACATATTTTTTTAGAATACATGTGCTTCTTCTTATAATTTAGAACGAGAGCAAAGAAAGAAGGGGAATCCGCTTCCCTCCCTCAGTTAGTCTTCTTAATTCTCCTCCCATCCCAAATCCCATCCCACGGATCGCTTTCCATTAATTCCTCGCCATCTCGGGGAGGTGGCATGTGTGCTGGGATTGCCATCTGCCAGATATCACCATCTCTCTCTAATTAAAGAAAAAGCAATTAAGCAAGTAGTGGCTTACGTACTGTACTGCACTGTCCAGCCCTGCACTAGACTGTAGTAGATGATAAGCAAGCTGCAAATGCTGAGTATGAGCTTTCAGGGGGAGGCACCACCTGCATGATGAGCCTGATTTCATGGCACCAGATCCATGTTTATTTTCTTAGTCACAGTTTATATATAACAGCAGTTAGGATTAGGAAGCCAGTACTACTAGCAGACACTACAGCACAGCTTCTTAATCACGGAGTGTTTAATTATTAATCTGAAGGATGGTGATTGATCATCCCCTCTACTCTCACCCTGGCATTTTGAAGAGATATGTTCTTGATGTCTGCATCCCCGGAGCCCTGCAATCTTTTCTGCCACAAATAACACATATATATCGCCTTCGCTCCTGCAAGCAGCGACTGCGCCATCAAGTCCTAGCTTGAAAACCTTCTGAATTATTGTAGAGCACATGCATGCACACTGCAAACAAGCATAGATACAGCATGAGCCGGTGGTATAAATACCCAGACAAAGAAGCACACGGTATACCAAAGAGCTGGTTAATTAGCTTCAAGCTGGAACCTGCAATTGGTAATAAACATAAGACAGGCGTACATGTCAGCCTAAACACTTTAGGCCTGACGTGTTAGAACCAAAGTTCCTCTCAGCTAATAAATATCTGCACATAAGCTGGAAACTTGACACCTCTGATGATCATCTCTTTTTTACTTTTTTGGAACTCAAGCATAACACTATTGCCAAGTGACGACGCCTTCTAGCACTGATGATAACAGGAAAAAAAATAAAGGGAGACCTTATTAGGCAGGCGCCTGCAATTTTAGCATTTGTGCCAGCACATGCCGCGTACATGCATGCATACCTCGCGCAAAAAAAAAATCCACTATCGCAAAACATTTTTTTCAATAAATAGAAATGTGAAAAAACGGTATAAATTTAGTGGAATTTTTTGCGCCTGCACAATTTCGTAAATTATACGAGCAAAAAATCTCTCGACGTGAAAAATAGAAAACAAAATAAAATTTATAATAAACAGAAAACAAAAGAAATCTATAATAAACAGAAAACTTAATAAATCTATAACAGATCAGACCTCGCGCAAAAAATTCCACAATCGCAAAACATTTTTTCCAGTAAATGAAAATGTGGGAAAATAGTAGAAATTTAGTGGAATTTTCACTAATTGGTTACCTAAGTTCAAAAAAAAAAAAACATAGACACGCGCTATTGGCTTTTCGTGCATCTATATGCTTGTCGATTGGCTTTTAGTGTACCTACATAACAGCGTATACAAAGCATCGTAGCAAAAAAAAAATTTTGTACGAAGCATGGAAGTAAAATATTCGGTTCTTGTAGGGCAATGTAATTTCACCTACAAAGAAAGCATGACAAGTAGCATGATGCATCAAATTCTAATGCCAACTAATCATACAGATGTATGTCCAATATAATTTCGTGTGCTAAAAGAACAATAAATCAATAGACTCCGGTAGAACCTAGCTAGGAAGACCCATTGACAATTCTTTTAATCCTGAGAGCATCGCACTAACAAAATTCAATAAATCTAACCAAGCAGCAAAATATTTACCTACAGGTACTCTTGGTCAGGGTGATGAACAGGGCTCTCATTGAGCTAAAAGAAGGTGTTATGTGCATGTGGGTCCCAATAGGCATAGGATAGAGATGCCATGCGTGAACAGTACCGCACGGTATTGTAGCGGTGAACAGTGCCTCGTGGTACTGTAGCACGCCTTGTTTAGTTAGGATAAGGATGAGTTAGTTTAAGTTAGATAAGATCAATATCTATTAGATAAGATTAGTTGTTTTCTTAGCATCCAAGTTAATCATCTCTATAAAAGGGATGCCATGTATCTATTTTAATTAAGCAAAGAATTAGAAAAGGTTTGGTCAAGGACTAGCCGCGCCACGTGCGGCTTATCCCAGCACCACGCGCGGCCCCCCTGCTTGCTGCCGGCGAGATCCCCTCGCCGGTGTCCCCTCTCCCTCTCTCAAGATCTGTCCATCACAGAAGGGCAGCCAACAAAGCGAAAGTGAGCTCACAGCAATGCTATGTGCAAATTAACATTGCTCCTGTATGATGCCCTTGCAGGTTATACGATACGAAGAAAATCAACAAACCCTAAGCCTTGTTTGCATATTTACAGATAAAAAGGCCACCACCTTGCATCGATCTATAACATAAAATTTCACATATGACAGAACCTAGAAAGGGGAGATTAGCAACTGGATAAAAGTTTCGCGAGCACAACAAACAGCTTACCATGTATAATGATGACGAATTGTAATGAATCACTAGTGAAAATATAGCAGAATGAAGGGGCCATAACAATTGCAAAATAGATGGCTTATGAGTCAAAGTTGAAAATATAGCATGAGTGCAAACAGAGGCAACAATATATAACCCATATTGACCTTGTAAATGGTTGAGACATAAGCATTACCTCTTCTTACTCAAACGGCCTAGGCGGTAACAGCGATCTCGTGGCAGACCCTGATCCGGCCGCGCCCTCTCGTTCGCCCTGGATCCTGTTGGACGTCGATGCCCACATCATCGGCGGCGGCGGCGTAGGCTCCATCTGCAACGGCACCACCGCGGAGTGCTTGACGGGCAGCAACGGCAGCATCCAGGTCTCCCTCTGGCCCGCCGACCCGCCGGCGCCGTCCCGCCTGCTGGTGCGCTGCCCCAACCTGGATCTCGACCCCCACCGCTGGTGCGCCCGCCGCGTCGTCTGCACGGCGGAAGGCTTCCTCCTCCTCCGCGTGTGCATGGCCAACAAGCCGGGGATGTGCAACTCGTGCGACAAGGACGACCACTTCATCTACCAGCCGGCCCGACGCCCCCGTCCCTCCGCCGCCTCCCCAAGCCGCCCCCCCAACGCCTCCCCGACGACCACTTTGGCCTCCTTCCCCGCCGCGGCGGCGAGCACTTCGCCGTCGCGGCGCTTCACCGCGGCAGCCTCCACGTCTTCAACTCCGAGACCTGGGCCTGGACCTCCTCCAGCAATGTGCCTGTCCTGGCACCGAGGAGGCCCTTCCCCATCCCAATCTCCAGCCCCAGGACGGCTGCTCAGGCTCAGGCTCTGCTCTACCATCATTTTACATCCACGGTGATCACGCTCGGTGGTGACTCCATGGGCTGGGTCGACCTCTACCTCGGCATCCTGCTCTGCGACGATGTCCTCAGCAGCAACCCCACACTCCGTGATGTGCCCCTGCCGCCGCCACAGTCCGATCGTGGTGGGGAGAACGAAAGCTGCCCTGAGCTGTATCGGTCCATTGCTGCCGTTCAAGGTCAGCTCAGGCTGGTCGAGCTGGAGATCCATGGCGACATGGGCCCTAAGCATGACCCTGAAACTGGGGACATTGACTTCACAGTCCATGACTGGGAGCTCGATCTTCACTTACACCAACAGCAAGATCACTGGTGCTCGGGAGGATTGGGACCTCGGCCACTCAGTAAGTGCTTCTCGCATCAATGTCGACCATGCCATGGCATGGAAGCTGCTGCAACCTGGATTGCTGCACCGCAGCTCACACCGGAAATTGCAGAACCTCCTCCCGTTTTATCCTGCTCTCGGCCTGGATGATGAAGGTGCTGCCGTTTACCTGCTGGCCAAGGCCAAATTCATGCAGCCCAACGCATGGGTTCTTGCTATTGACGTTGAGCGCAACAGGATACAAGCACTGGCTGAGTTTGGCGCCGACGCTACACGCCTGGACTTGTACCTCCCATACTTCCCTAGCAGGATCTGCAGTCACATGGATGTGTCCACTGCTCCTGCAGGTAATTAATCAGCTAAGTACTATGTTGCTGCACCAGATTCCCAGTCCTGTGAATCGCTAATTAATTGCATGTTCAACATAAATAATGCCCTGCGTCGTCTCTACAGCATGGAGGCTTGCAGTTAACTTTAAGGGCGACTGTATGTATATGCTTCTAATTAGTCCATATATGCACTTGACAGTGCGCCTAATAATTGTTACGGAATAATCAATCAAACTCTCTATCATGCTTTTAGCCCGGGACCTAACCGACATAGCCATGGACTTATACCCCATTAGGTAGGAAGGTTCTGGTCGTTTGCCAACAGTAACCCGAGTCTCTGTAGCTCGGGATTAGGTTACTTGTCGAGTATCAAAGATTAGTTAGGATAAGATTAGTTGGGAGTGAAATGAAGATAAGGTCTATCTACTAGGGTCAGGCCTTTATATATATACAGAGAGAGAGGGGCGATGTAATCTCATAATTAAGCAGAGAACAACCAATCTAGTTCTTCCTCTTAACTTATGGCTTTTTTTCTGAAAAATTGACTGGGGCTCTGTCATTGCATTAGTAGAAAGAATAGAAGTATAAAGCAGCTAGGAAGTGTACAAACACCAAACCCCAAAAAGAAAAACAAGAATAGAACAAAGGGATCCAGCCGAATAGACATTGAGATAGAAAGAAACAGAGGGAGGCACTCTCTTCCGGTGTTAACCATGATCGTCTGCCCCAAATGCCAAGATTATGTTCATCACATCTTGCTTGATAAGCTGTATCACTCGCAGCCAAGATAAATACCCCCGGTTGAATATTCTTTTGTTCCTTTCCTTCCACAAGTTTCAACAAGCGCAAATGATGATTCCGTCAAATTGGCATCTTTGTGAAGTAGGAACCTTTTTTTTTTCTCGCTGCTAGCCACCAGGTCCTGAATTCCTGATTCTTTCATTTGGTTGTGGCAGCGCAATGCTCATGCTGTCTCCCAACTCAAAATGGATCCGTCGCCAAACCATCTTTGTCGCATTTCGCTAATAAGTGTTCCATTGTCTCTTATTAAGTTCCACATAGTGCGCGGAAGACTGAATTTTACCATCATCTTCTTGCTAGATTGTCCGCCGTGAGAACTTTGTTTTTGGACAGCCGATTAGACACCCAAACGAAGAATTTGCATTTCAGTTCTTTGTGTGCTTTCGAAATCGCCTCCTAGTGCTTGTCCTTCACAGGCCCGATGAATCGAGCTTCATACGCTGGCTTTGCACTGTATTTGCCATATCATTTAGTCTGTGCTGTTTCTGAAGATCTGTTGACACACTCCACAATACCGGCAATGGAGGTTGAGACAACCAGGAGCAGCGCGACATCAGCGACAGTGGAGCTGTTAGAAAAGCTGGAGGACATGAACACAGCCATCAAGAACATCCTTACGACACCTGTGTTGCACAAGCCACAAGGAAGAGGTGGGCAGGTGGCTAACACTAGTTCTGAAAAGATGAGGAAGTTCCAGTGGGAAGGAAGAGGAACCACACAGTGTCTGGGCAATTCTACATGTTATAACATGTTATACATGTTATAGATAGGGCAAGCTTCCTTCTACACGAACTCACATCCATGCACCTTCTCCACCATGGGATCTTCTGCATCTTCAGCCATGTCATCGATCCGTCTAGCAGCTTGAGAACGAGCTGCATGTCCGGGAGGGGTGTAGCTAGTGTCATGTGGGAACTAGCCCATGGATGGACCTAAGTGACGTAGTTCTGTAATTGGCTGTGCAGTGTTATTAATGTATTGTTGGGAGGTCGGTGTGCGATTGGTAATTAGATGGTTAAGGCAACCAATATCATTTCGTATACTCTGTTCTTGACCTTAAGATCTCAGATCTTAAGAGAAGTATGCATGCCTACATGCACCAAGTCAATGGCTAACCTGAAAGCTAGCAAATTAGAAGTTAATAATTTAACTAACAATGATTTTAATCTGGTGAAAATTAAGTCGAGTCTTATTGGGATAGTTGAGTTTGTGTAGTACTATATTGGAAGTACAATCAATACGTCAAATTATTCATCTGCTTTCCCTCAAAAGAAAAGTTGTTTGATTCAGTCTGCTGCATCACGTGTTTGTGCTATTTTTCTTGGATGCAGTAACCGGTGGCAACTTACGATGCTTAATGAACCAGTCGCAGGAATCTGATGACGCGAAATCAAGTGCAGCATAAAGATGATGTGCTACGCTTCTATGATCGATGATGTTCTAAGAAGCAAGGTGTTATCAGTTCTACATTGTGAATCACGCCTGCAAGGTTTCATAGTTTGTAACCCTGCATGGGGCATTTCTATCGGCCTGTCATAATGTTTGAGAACATATTCTCCAGTACTTGCATCCTATGTAGTCTGAACCTCCGAATCTTTTTTTCCCGTTGTTGCATGAAAATCCTGGGAACAGTTAACGCTTCTAAGAAATTCAGCTTGCTACTTACAACGATCTGTTTCGATCGGTACCTCTGAACTTTCTTCCATTATCAGTTCCTTAGACTGTATTAGGAATTGTTCCGAGAGCATCGCAGCTGCTAGCAGCGGCATAGAGCAGCCGACATCATGCACACTACTGCTGGGAAGGAAATTCAAATGGCAGACATAAAGGCACTGCAAAAAAAACACGATGGATGGGAAGAAAAATACTGCAGCTCGTTGATGCAGGCGCGTGATGACGAACCTGCTGCTCATGCTCTAAACATGTAGCGTATCCGATTATCTTTGTATGTTGGTACGATAGTGCGTTTAAAAAACTAAATTCGACTTATTGAATCTGATTTCAAATTAACACTGAAACGACTAATAAAAGTTTTAATAAATGTTATAAACTAAGTGAAACAACTTCTTAAGTTTGTTTCCACAAGCTCTTAAAATCCGCTCAAGTATTTTAATAGATAATCAGATACATTTAATAGATAATCAGATACATTGCATCTCAAGAATGACCTTGAGAAAAGTATTCTAATAAAAGCCCTTGAAAATCAATACTACACGTACGTGCCCAGATCAGGAACTAGGCTTTATATGGCTAATAACCAGTAATATTGCTATTATCAATGTCTTCTTATATTACGATGCGAATTCCTGTCATGTCGAGATGGTGGAGATGAGGTGGTTGATCCATTAGTTTGGTGTGAAATTTCAAGTTTGGACTTACAAATCTACTATGAAATTATGTTATGCCTCAAAATTACACATACTATTACTTGGATAAAATTCGCTTGTTTTTAAAATTCCTGAGGGTGCCTAGGCATAGCAGGCACCCCATTGAATCCACCCATGTCTTTCTTTCACGTCGTCTTCACTCTTGAAAGCACAACCGCCGCATCTTGGAACACTTCTGATTAGTTGCAGAGCACATGCACACTGCAAACACACCCAGCTGCAACGATTAGCACGAGTCGATGGTATAGCATACCCTGACTAAGATGCATACAATATATCACGTAGCTGGTTATGACTTCAAGAAGGGCCTCCTATAGGAGGATATATGTAGCACATAAGACGGGACACATCTCAAAGAGAACAGTTTAGGCTTCAGGCATGAGGACCAAAGCTCCTCTTTATGAGACTATCAAGAATAACTATCTGCAGAACTAGCACATGATGGAAGGTGTTTTTACAGCACAAGCTTAACGCTGTTGAAAAGCGAACACTTCCAAGCAGTGACAAGAACAGAACAAAGAATAAACTGCTCGAGGACACTCTGTGATACACAGGATTTCCTCCAAAAGATGCTCTCCCAGGAAGCAAAACCATATCGGACAGATGAACTATGACAGACAGATTGGCAGTGTAATTGACAACCATAAACTATGGATATCTCACGAGTGAATTCACTACTGTAACGAAAGTAGTTAGTCACAAAAGAGCAAAAATTGAAATTAAATGATTGGCAAATTTTTCTTAAAAAACTTGGAACTCCATTGCAGCAGATATATACTCCCTCAGGTCACAAATTTTTGAAATTTTTGACATTTCACGGTCCCCAAAGCATAGTTTTGACCACCAATTACCAATGCAGAGTATCTATAAAACCTACTAAATTTATAATATTGTTGAAGTTACTTTTCAAAACAAATTTAGACATACTATTTGCATGTAGCCAATCCAAATATTTTGAAAGATATTCATGACTCAAGTTTTAAAGCTTTGACTGGTACACATCTCAAACGTCAAATATTTGTGACCGGAGGGCATACCTCCCTAAGGCCAAAAAAATTGGCCTTTATTCCAACCCCGCAAATCTGGACCTCAGCAGCTGGTTTCGATTTTCCTACAAAATAGTATGAACAATACATGATTAAATTAACTTTAAAAGGCAGTTGACGAACAGTTGATAGAATGGACAGCAATAACAACTGATTCAGATGTTTCATGTTGCATCAGTAAAAAATTATAGAACAGAATGGCAGAAATAATAATTCCCTATCAGACGAGAAGGTCCTAAACTTTTTTATGCAACATAGTGTTGATATTTTCAAAGTAAGCCATCTCAATATATCCTATACGAGATACGATATGCTTTTGTTAGTTTTATGATATAGTCCTGCCAAAGGGATTCTAAGTTGAGAAAATGCACACAGCCTTAATGTAGGAACAACCAAACCAATCGAATAGCTACATGTAACCCCAAACAAAATAACTAGGTCAACCACCACTTTTCTGGTCTCCCTTTCCACAACTCAATCATCTTCCATCTTTTTTCTTGGCGACGTATCTGGTGCAAATGTCAATTAGGTGCTAACATGCTAACAACAGATCTAGGAGGTGCGGCTTAGATCTAAAAAGGTGAAAGCCCCTTATCTCACGAAAATGCCCCTAACTTTCTAAGTGGAAAAGGGGGTTTCAATCTTTCCAGATCTAGGCCGCTCCTCATGGATCTGATGGCCCAGATCTGTTTAGCATAATAACACCCAATGAATATTTGCACTAGATATGTTGTCAGCATAATAACCCCCTTTCAGCTGCAGCCTTGCAGCTCTACCGCAGTTGTCCTGCTAGAATATCAATCACCAATTCACCATAAATCACCAATACGGTATATGCTGCTACGCCAACTACAGTAGCTCGCTGCTGCGTTTTGGGAATTTTGCTTGGGTGTGTAGGAATTGAGATTTTCGTTTCCTTTTCCCTTTGATATTAGTTTTCGATTTGTTTAGGTAATTTAAGGTGACACCCACTCACACCGGTGAATATTGAATGTGAATAACACACCTGAACTCTAACTAGCTTATTTTGAGAACTTTTTGCTCCAGCTGATGGTAGTTTCTTCCACTCAACTGTGAAGATACAACACAATTTGGAGGCACTAAATTTTATGGTTGGTGATAGTAATTACAAGCCCAAATGGTCATATGATGTGTCTTAGTAAGTTACTAATATTCCAATAGTCATTCAATTAATACTTGACATCTAGTCGGTTACCACTACTAAGGTATGTAACTTTTACCTCCCATTTCAGATTGTAAAATTAAAGAAACCAGTTGAATGTAAGCTCTTGACTTCCAGGATGAATAGTGCAGAACTACTTCAATGCTGGCTGGCAGCTTCGTGGTTGTGACTGGAAGTCCATCTCTGTTGGACTGGGTACAAGAGGGCAAGCCTAGCTGTTGGGTCTGGCACTATTTTGTCTATTTGTTGTACACTTCCCTGTACGCTGTGTGCACTTGGGACGCATGAAAATCTACTGCTGTACCTTACATTTTATCACTAACTGCATCTGCTGTCAAATTCTTTACTATATAGTAAATACCATCCCATTATTTGATACAACAAACATCTACCCCACCTCTCACAGACGACATTAACTGATAGGTCTTATTATATGAGATATATTGTCACCATAAAAAAAAGGACATATAACAATCGTCTTTTCATACTTACCGTGATGTGCAAAAAACACATATATACAGCATTTGGTCCTAGTACAAATTGTAGATAAATGCTATAATAGAGCAAGAAACAATAATTTCTTCATACAGTGATTATATCATTCTTACTCCATAAGAAAATGCAGAAGTTGAGCATTAGAAAAGGCAATGCATTCACTAAAGAAGAACATATGGATCCTAACCTATAAATTCCAAACAAACTCTACACGAGTAAGCCTTACACTTTCAAGAGAAGAGAACCCAATGCCGACTATAACGGAGTTCTTTCCATGCTGTTTCCATTTTATTGCTCCCCTGTCCCCTGCTCCCAGGCGAAGAAACACTACCACAGAGCAGTGCACCATGCCAAGGAACTTTTGGCTGGCCATTGAAGTGGCAAAACACCCTCCAAAGGCCAAAGGGTGACCCTCAAGAATTAGGTACCCCAAACCCAAAGGATCACATCTCGCATGATGAAGTCTCACAAAGAGCTTTGGACAAATGACATGGTATTATGGAAAACATGGTCTAGGGAATCATAGGGTGTGATGCAAGGACCCTATGGACATAGGCCCTTTTAGGGTATAACAATAATTCTGCATAGGGCCACCGCATGGGAAATAGCGTTTACTGTACACTTATAGATATTAGACTCTTTAAAAAAGGAGCAATACATATTGACGTCCCCCATACCTGCTCTAACTATTTGGGTCATTCATGAGCCCAGACACATAGAGACATCAATAATCTACCACCTTTGCAAAAGGAAAGGTTTTGTGCTAGGTTATGCAGCTGTATCCATGGATTATAACCTAAGCTAAATTCAAATCGATCATTGAATAAATCCATGCAAGACATTGGGAACTGTTCCGACATTTACCAAACTGCAAGAACATCTCCCCCTAAATACAACAATAGTCCAACTCCCTTATGAATCAATCATGCAAAAGGCTACCACAAGGCAATTCAAGCTATAAAATGTAAGGGCGATCTGCACCACAGAAAGGCTATATGAATTACCAGGATTATCAAGAGGCAAGGATGACGTGGAAGACACTGTCTAGGGAATTTGGGAATTCTAGAGCACGCACGAAGCTCATAATCGCCTATAGACATAGGCCTTTATAGGAATGTGAAAGTAATTCCTTGTGCTCATAGGCTACAGCACTATAATAGCATTGTGCCGTACAATCATAAATACCACTATTTTAAGGAGCAATACATATTTGCATTCCCCACACAGCCACACTCCCTCTTGCCGCTAGGTTTTGTTGCCACAACACATGTACACATTACTAACCTACCACCCTTGCAAAAGGAAATGTTTCATGCCAATTAACTAAACTGCAAGAACATTTCTCCCCTAAACACAACATATTACGACTCCATTATAAATCAATCATGCAAAGTTGTACCACTAGGCGGTTCGAGCTAATAAAACCTAAGCGTGAATCGATCTGCAGCACAAAATGACTATATGAATTACACTAGCTAGTAGGCAGAAAGTTGAGGGTGATGAAAAGGCAACCTGCTCGAGCACGCGGAGATTGCTCTTCTCGACGTCCCTGGCGAGCTTCTCCAGCCTCCTGAGCATCCCTGCATACATGCCATCCACCTCCAGGGTGAGCCCTGCAGCAGAGCCGACGACCCCTTGCAGCCTCCCCGGCCCAAACCCGTCCACCATCGCGTCCACCGCCTTCTGCTCCCCAATGCTGTGGCCTGCCGCCGGCGAGGACGGCTGGGCCGGCAGCCACGGCATGGGCGACTCCGCAGAGAAGGAGTGGTACTGGTCCCGGAAGCCGGGGCCGACGTTGACGACGGCGAGCGAGGTCGGGACGAGGCGGGATCCGACGAGCAGGAAGGCGCGGTAGTCGAAGGATTGGGTGGAGAGGTTGGGGGAGGCGGAGGGGGAGACGAGGAGGAAGAGGAGGGGGTGGGTGAGGTGCGGGGCCTTGGAGAGGGAGCGGGCGAGGGAGAGCTCGCGCATGGAGGCGCGGAGCGCGGTGCGGCGGCGGGAGGAGAAGAAGCCGAGGGGGGCGGGGGCGGAGGGGGGCTGGTGGAAGCGGCCGAAAGGGTCGGAGAGGGAGGAGGGGTGGGAGAGGCAGGAGTGGCCGGAGACGGAGAGGGAGAGGGAGGGGGCGGGCGGGGCGGCGGCGTGGTCGTCGTAGTCGGAGAGGGGAGGCGCCGGGGCAGAGAGGAGGGAGGCGCGGCCGAAGAGGAGGCCGTCGCAGTCGCCGGCGGCGGCCGCGCAGCGGTGTAGGAGCGCCCCGAGGGCGGCGCCGGAGATGGAGACCTGCGCCGGAGGGGCGCCGTCGCCGGCGGCCATCTGCTCTATTTGCTCAGTGACTATGAATAATCAAACACAGTCTCAGCTTTTTGAGGGCGTTGTGTGATTTTTCTCAGATCTAAAAAAACATTATAATTTTTTAATCTTTCTGTCTCTTTTTTTTAGAAAAAAAATCACATTAATCAATGGCGACATAGATTGACATGTTTTGACATCAGATTCAACGTTTGGAAAAACAAATTTTGCTAATTTTGGCAGATTTGTTAGCCTTTTTAATTAAAAACTTTATGCCGGCAATCAAGCGAGATTTAGAAAGAAAAAACAACGATAACGTGCACACACTCTCCAACACGAGAATTCCACGTGATCTCACATTAAAAAGTTCAATTTTCATAGTAATATAGGGAAATTCATGCTTTGATAACACTACCGTTTCGTTCTTGTAGGATATCGAAACAGAAAGGAAATTGCTTCGATCAGACACAATTGACATGATCGCTTCAGAAGTTCAGATGCTGTTGCATCACCTGTTCAGTCAAAGAACTGAAAGTCTGGAAAGCTCAAAGCTTCACAACTCCTCGATTCAGGGAAGAAGACCTTCTCAGATCAGACAGAAAGAAAGTGCTTTGCCGGTCCTAACTCCTAACAATTAGTCTGATGGTCACTCAGCAGCAGCAGCTGCTGCTGAGTGAGTGTCAATGCAGTAAGGTCAGTGAGAGTCAGAGAACAACGGCAGAGCCGTAGCATCTCTTGCCAGCCGACTTCAGTCCGGTGGTCACCCAGCCACAGCCTTCCTTGTAGCGCTCCACCTGCCAATTCATCCAGTACAAAAAGAAATGGTATCAAAGTGTTAATCTGGATACAAATCTGAGGCGATACAAGAACTGAAACTGTCGGAAATCTGTCTAGGTTGCAAGAACTGATGCAGCATAGACCGTGGCTTCGATTGCAGCAACCTACCACGTCCAAGATTGCACCTGCTTCGCCTTTGACCCCACCCAAGGTATATATGCATCTGCCAAGCACAGCCGAAGAATGGTACCCTCTGGTGTAGTTCATCGGTTCAACCATCACCCACGACGGCATCCTTGGCTCGTACAACTCAACACTAGCCACCATTTCTCTGGCCTCAGCATCATAACCACCAATTGAATATCTGAAAGAGAGGATACGACGTTGTTACATAGAAACGAATGCTTTTTTTGGAATCAGATGTGCTGGCCTTCTGCAAATTTCCAGATCATAATGATTTGCACACAAGGGCTGTATACCTACATCTTTTCATCAAGCACGACCAGCGCATGGCAACCTCTTCCTGTGCTCATCATGGGAAGCAGTTTCCAGTTAGGCTCCCTAGGGTCTAGTCTCTCAGCAGATCTAGTAACAGACATAGTTTTGTTAGCAAACACGCGCGCGCTTCTTACTTTGTAGAAACAAAATTTCAAAGCCAATCTGCCATTAGAGCCACAGAAAAAAGTCTGATGCAGTTGTGAAATGGATCAACTAATTACAGATTTAGACCAGTATTCCAATGTACTTTATCAGGCAACTGCTACTGCACTTCCTTAAAATGGGAGTTGACAGAGTAATTTGCACCAAGCCATTAGTCACCATATGTGTTTTAATATCTTTGCACTTTCACTCCTTACTTTTGTTCTCTCCACTAGTTCAGGAATGGATTTTTCAAGCACTAAATACAAGATGCAAAAGTACACACCTCAAATATTGATTTCCATTGAAGCCACCAACCGCATAAATCGCACCGTTAAGTTCCACACCGGCTAGAGCAAAGCGCTGAAAAACCAAGTGACAGAAGTTGTTGAAGCAAAAGCAATCATCACATTATGAGGATATTAATGAGTTGGAAGCAGATCACATCTCAAAGCATTACTGTGGGAAATTGAATAAAAAACCACATAGCCAAACAAGAAAATTGTCAGAGTACCAGTACTACTGAAGTATGCACATTTTCATATGAAGCTAAGATCTTTCCTAGAGTTATTTTCAACTTCTCGTCCTAGGCAATTGATAACTGACTAACTGACAAACCAATTGATCACTAGACATTTTTCCATAGACATACATAACTAGTCTCATTTAAATCCCAGGCATTTTTTGCCTGCTGGGTGGAATACTGTCAACCAAATCACTAGTCGTTATCTAAAAAAATCTACTAATTGTTCCTGCTCTGCAGCGTATACAGCAAACACAAGAATAAATTAAATTGATATGTAGTAATAAGGTAAACTGAATCAAACATGACATGCTGAGAAAATATGTAGCTGTACCTTTTCCAACATAGGCTGATTCCTAATCCACCTTCCATGAGCAGGATCAAATACCTCAACGTCAGAGAAACACTCATTTCCATCTCCACCACCATATGCATAAATTTTCCCATTGAAGCTAACTCCAGCGAGGCTCCCCTTGTCACAAGCCAATGCTGGGCACGAGGTCCAATCATCATGCCTTCGGTCATAACAATCAACTTCACGAGAAAGGATAAGTGCAGGTATTAGGACAAAAAAGAAATTAGAAGAAAGAGCATGGGAAATTAGACACAGGAAAAAATGAGCACCAGTATCAAACCAGCAAGCACCATCACCACCACCAAGAACAAATATCTTGCCATCCAACGAAACAGAGGAGGCATAGGACTTCCCAACAGGCATTGCTTTGAGAGGTGTTAGTATGTCTAAGGAGGGTGAAAAGCAGTCTAACGATGACAAAAATGAGTTTCCATCAAAACCACCAATGAGATAAATGACATCTTCTGAACCCAAAAATTGTTCAACAAACTGGTTTAGCGAATTATCCAGGGACAAAGGATCTATTTTTGAATTCAACTTCTTCACTGTGTCCTTTAACTCAACAACTCTTTGTAGTAACCTTTCGTTCACTCCTTGTAGGCATTTGATTTCTTTGTTGGACCAAGCCTGCATTTGAACATGCCCAAAAAAAAAAGGAATAAAACACCAAATGAAGCTTGATTTTCTATGAGTTCTCCAGACTTTAGTTAAAAATGTATGATCCTCCACACCAGAAGGGAGTAGAGCTAGTTCTTTGGTTTCAACAAGCAAATAGACATAAATTGATATCAGTACAAGCATATTATGGATTCTTTAACTTCAAGATTTCAAAGGTTCGGTATGGCAGAGGTAAAGCATGTGAACATATTATGCCATTTTGAGATAGACCTGCTTCTTCTCCATAGCCTCTATGCGTCCAGACAGCTCTTTAATTACATCTTTCAACTGCAGAAACAAAATAACGTGAGACATTTGAAATGATAGACAGCAAGTGAGCATGTTAGCAAGATGGACAGACAAGAAATGAAGACAGTAGTGAGGCATGTAGCCATGTGCAAAGTTACAACCTTAGATTCTGAATACGATTCAGAGTCTAATCCTTGCAGTAGTAAATTAGAATGATCCCAAGAAAGCTGACTGACTTCAGTATCCAAGTTTTCTGGCAAACTAGAGTGCTCTTCAGGAATTACGTCTTTGAACCCTTGCATGTCCTTACGACTATATGCAGCAATGCCTTCAGTTCCAACCCCATTGCCATACGAGTAATAACTCAGCTGCTGGGAAGATAAAGCCTTGAGCTTTTGTAATACCCATTTGAAGCTAATCCCTTTGTCCAGCTGATCAGATTGTGGCGGTTGTTGCACTTCAACCTCTTCATTGGAAAGAGCCTGTCCCTCCCATTCTGGTAGTTTTTCTTTACAATCCAGATCATCGAAAACATTAGAAGATTCTTTACTGAAGCTAGCATGCTCATTGCCCACGTCTTCCATTTCAACTCTCTCCATCTTGGTCTGTTTTACCATATCTGCATATGACACTAAAACCTCGTCTGATTTGAGCCCATTGTTCCCCACAGATTTTGGTGCCCACACAGGGGATACTTTCGATTCTCTCACATGCTCATCGCTTGGCGCTGCAACAGGCGGCATCCAGAAGTTGATGGGAGAAGGCGACGGGCTAAACATAACAATCAGAGCATTTGTTTGTGCATGATCCAATTCAAAACGGAAGAAGTGAGGCTTCTGGCCAGGGGCACTGGGCATCTTGTGGTAGTAATTGGCCTGAATAACATTTCGAAATTTACTTTCTTCTAATGGGTCACACCATATCCTTACCCTCATTGCAACCTAAGATAAATAAAAAGTAAATGTGCATTCAAGTCATTTCATTTAGGTTGAGCAAGAAGGTGGTATATATTATATGAAGATACAGAAAGTAAGGATGCTACCTGAGCCGGATAGTTTGTCTTTTGCTTGCCATCAAGTGACCATGCAGTTGACTCAGGACAGAACTTCCCATTGCTTGCGGCTTCATAAATACCATGCAACCTGCGATCATCATAGTTGAACAGGAACAAAGGCAGTCCTTTCTTGATGTTTTGTACATATGAGAGATGTGTTCTTGGCAAGCCTGACATACACATATAACAAATTATTAAGTTACAAACAAATTGATTTGAGACAGCTACATTCTATTCTTTGAAAGCATGACATAAAGTTTTCACAGCAACAATAAATGGATTCATCAAATAGATATCTTATCCCCTTTTAGCACATGATGCATACCAAAAAGTTAGGTCATTACATGAAAGAAAGGGCTTGTAAGAAGATGGACATACCAAAAAGTTGCCGCGAGTGGCACTCTGCGATTGTATTGTTTGTGCAGCCGAATATTACAGCTCCAAGATCCTGTGGTTGGAGATTTCTTGCAGGAACAGAGAAATTTGTTGGCCTTCCATCCTTTACAATCTGGCTCCACGAAGATGTATTCCTCACCATTATATTGATGCCACCAATCTAGAAACAAATGGGAATAATTACACATATTGCATTATAGCGCTCGTGTACATACATACATTTGATTTGAATACTTATTTGTTCCTTTTGGGTCCATAAATTTGAATAAGTGGTGTGCCACACCTGTGCTTGATAGGAAGCAACAAAAAGAGCTATTTAGGTAACACCACTAATGTTTTTGTAGATATCAAAGCACGGTGCTCCAAGTCAGGTTCAGTACAATCACCACCGTTTTCTATGAACTCACATCGATTATCTTTTCAATTGCCATTAAGTTAAGAGTTCATCAGTTCTAGTACAGAACAGGTGCACCGGATGTTTCAGACATTTCTGTGATTTGCAAGAGTGCAACATATCAAAATGAATGATCCTTTCTTAGATGATCCTATCTATATCTGCTTGCACAGGAAAACAACATAGGAATGATTGAATAGCCCATTGTAGCATCAGTTCTGGAGAGAAATTATCGAATTAGAAGTTCCATTATGAGATATCGCAAGTAAATTACATGATCAGTACAGGCAAGAATTCCAAGAAACAGGTGCGCATCTGAGGGCCCATATGTATACACAGATAAAAGCAAGAACGCAAGCCGGGTAGTGATGAACTCATAAATATCGAAATGCTCTGCCATGGAAACAATCGATACAGGCCCCAGCCATCCCACAGAATTTACACTTGATACTGCATGTCAGAATTAATGATGGAACCAAAAAAGTACTCTGCTAGTACAGGGAGGCAGTAACAGGGCAAGAACAGTAATGAGAAGCAAGGGGGAGACTCTTGCAGTTCACACCCTCCCGGGCTTGTGAATTGTATAGAAACCCTGAAAAACCCCACCGCAAGCAATCGAGCCGACCACTCGATGTTAATTCAAGAACCAAAAAAACAAGAGAGGACCATGTCCATGGTAGACTAGAGCTAGCTATTTTGTTCACTTGAATCCTACATTCCATTATCCGCAGGGGAATAATCAATCCCCCAACATATCATCACCGCGCACGAACCAACCAAGAACAAACGGAAAGAAAGAACACCACGATCGGAACCGCTGGCGCTGGGTTCCTACGACGGTTGATCAAAGCAAATCCTTACCAACAAGGAAGCAGCTCGATCGCGCAAGGCAAATAAAAAAAGAAAACATGGTGTTTCGAGACGAAAGCAGCAAGCTTTATCGCGTTAATGAGCGCAAGAACCCAGAACCAAAGAAAGGGGGGAATGCGGGTGGGGAGTGGGGACTGAATCTAGCCATGGTTACCTCAGAAAATCGGTATGCAAGGCTGCAAGAACCGGCAGCGATCAGTGAAGAACGCCCATGGGAAGGCGAAGAGGAGTTGGTTCTTGGGTTGGGCTCAGTTGGGAAGCTTCGGGGGTGGGGTGGGGTGGGGTGGGGTGGTACTAGTAGGGTGGGTTGGGATTGTGGGAAGGGAAGGAGGAGGCCATGGCCATGACCATGAGAGCAGTAGCAGAGTGAATTGAAGGAAGTGCTGCAACTGCAGGGGTGGGTACAAAAAGGTGGGTGATTCCTTTTTACTCTTGTGTCCTAAACATGGCAAAGGCTTCACCCACACATATACCCTTCCTTCCCTTCTAGGCAGGGCGAGTGAGAGATTTGTTTGGACACCGGCATGCGATTCTTAGTTTTAAATTGTGTGTTAAAATGCTCTATAGTCTACTATCTATATAAAGCGGAGTTAAACGGAGCCACCACATTAATCCTAAAATCATAAAAATTCCCACGTTAGTCGAAAAATAGTAGAAATTCTCACGTTTAATTATAGAAAAAGAAAAAATCTACATCGTTAAATATGGATATTATTACGTAAATCTAGCAATTATGTAAGTCTAGCGGTCAATATTAACTTATATAACAAACTACCGAAGCTGATCTATATATTAGAGATAAACTTTAAATCTAATCTGATATATTATCTATATCTTAACACAAATCTAGCTGCGCAAACACGCGAGTCACCTTACTCGTTTAGTTTTAAAATAAAACCATGGTTAAAACTTAGAACCAGACCAGAGCATGAGCTGAGGATTTGTTCTTTTTATCAAACAAAACACGAGAGTTTTATTGGCTTTTGTTTACATGAGAGCACTGTGCTGCAAACATGGCCTAATTTTGCATCATGCGAAATGAGAGGTGAGCAGCAAGCAACCAAGCTAGCTTTGCATTGCATGGTACAGCTACTCACACCACATAAGTGGTATGTGTAGTCACATGCCATGGACGCAATTGCAATGGCGATTGCACTGATGTTGCACGAGCCAGTGCATCACAAGCTGATTTGCTTGGGTTGAGACATTGGGACTTGGAGGCGGCAGAGAGCTATCAGAAACTAACAACAATGGATCGATCATCGATGAACCCTGCATGCATGTGCTTCTCCTTGCTTGAAACAAATGCTGCAGCCTACACTACTACACATGGCTTGCTGCCCTGCAATGCTAATGTTTGTATGCAAAAGGCAGACAAGTCATGAGCCAGGGATAGATGGGCACACCCTTTTTGCAACTCAAAACACTTGGCCTTGTACATATGATATGATATGGGCAGCGTCTCTACCACCTAGCTAGCATCCAGGCCGGCAAGCATACTTCGATTAGTGTTTGCATCATCATCTTCTTCTTCTTCTTGATAAAAGTATTTACATCATCTTGGTGTTAGGGTGAATGGGTTTTTCTTTTTCTTTTTTTGAAAAAAAAAGTGTTTGCATCTTCTTGGTGTTATGGTGAATGGCGGAGCTCATGCCAACCGTCGAAAAAATGCTAATATTGATGCATTATGGTATTAGGCCATTCCCAATGCTACCATCTTTCTCCACTCATCTTCTCCTCAAATCACTGTAGAAATAAAGTACAAAAGAGAAATTGAAAAGTAGATGAATAATAAATGAGGTAGGAAAAGTTTAGAGAGAGAGCGATGGGAATGCCCTTAGGACCTACGAATAGAAAAAGATGTTAATTCTCTCACATGCATGTTGCATGAATGATTTGGTTTTAGGGAAAAATAATTTTACATAACTATATGTACTTTATCTAAACTACCATAAAAGTACACTTTTAGGGGAAATTTTGATACATACATAAACACTTTTTTCATACCTGTTTAGGGTTTATTTAGAGATCCGTTGTCAGTGAGCAGGTCGAATGGTCGATCCGTTTAGCCCCTGAAGGACTTCTTTGTAATGTCGCTCATTTTCTAGAACTAAAATGTAAAAGGGTTTGTCTAGCGTTGCTTTATTAATGAACCCAGTATCTTTTTTGAATGAAAGGCAGGAGTACCGCTGATTTCATTAAATATGAAAGTAAATATACATATATACAATGGGTAAGAAATTGTTCATAAAAAACGAATGAAGTACTTTCTTTGAAAAAGGCCAATCTCTGATTTCTTTTGAGGAGGAGGCTAATTACTTAACTGAAAACTTTTTGCTAAGACTTGGGTAGAAATGAAATGGACGTGAGACTGAAAATAAAGAAAATTTTGGACGATGTTTTTTCATTGGTCCATAACTAAGTCCCCTGTTCTTTTTAGCTGATTTTAACGGCTGAACAGCTGAACGGTTGAAATGACTGAATTTCAAGCGCTTCTCGAGGTAGTCTGGAGATTCGGTTCCATTTCGTTTGACTTGCTTTTAAAGCATTAGGCCCAACTTTTTATTTTAGGAAAAAAGGCGGGAGTTCCGCCGCTCCATTAATAGAAAGAGGAAAAGACAGAGTCATATTTACAAGAAAAGGGGAAAAACCACCGTCCTAGCCCTAGACTAGCCAGGAACAGACAGTGCTGAAAGCCATAGCTGGTAATCGGTCGCCGCGTCTCTCGCCGTGAGTGTCGACAGTTGAGAGGTTTGGTTGAAGATTCGACGGTTGCGCTCCTTCCAGATGTTCCAGAAGGTGTAGATCATCTTGCCATTTAGCTCCTTTTGAGATGTAGGAGTTATCCCGGACCGCATGCATTCCCACCAGTCCCAAAGGGGGGCCGTGGAGTCGAAGGATTGCCCGAAGGTGGCACTCCAAACTTCAGTAGCATAGGCACAGTTCTTGAAGAGATGATCCTGGGTTTCCGGCATCAGGTTGCACAAACTACATAATTGTTGGTTTGGCCACCCCTTTATGGTTAGGACATCTGCCGTGTTGAGCCCACCTTGGGTAAGAGTCCACGCGAATAATTTACATTTTGGTTCTGCATGGGCCTTCCAAATAAGATCCGCCCTTGCCGACCTTCTCGCGCCAGCAAACTGGATATGATATGCCGATTTGGTTGTGAAGGCTCCGTTTGTCGTGAGTTTCCAAAGCAACTCGTCGGGGCTATCTGAGAGGGGAGTGGCCTGATTGATTTTCTCCCAAAGCGTGATATACTGAAGAAGCTACTCCTCCGTGGTCAAATGCGCTATCGACCGGATCCAATTAAGATTTTGAAGGCCATCCCGGATTGAGCGATTTTTATGCGTGGCAATGTGAAACAAGACGGGGGCGACGTCCTTAGGTGAACAGCCCTCAAGCCAGGCGTCCTCCCAAAACTTGAAGTCTTCTCCATTGCCAACCACAGCCCGAGTGGAGGCTTTGAAAAGGGCAATGTCTGCCGCGATGAAGTTGATGACGTCGGTAGCGCACTGAGAGTCAAGGGAACGCCAATTTCTCCAGAGCCAACGGAGACGGAGAGGTCGGCCAAAGCGATGAAGGTCCGGAATACCCAAACCACCGAGGTTTTTGGGTCTACAAAACTTCAAAACAGTGAAAAAACAAACTCAAAAAATTCAAAGCATATGTCTTTTTAAAATGTAGATAAATCGTTAAGCCGTTAAGTTAAAAAGAACTGGGCCTAAATTTATAGTATAAAATTTGATGTCGTGAAAAAGATAAAATAATCAAGCAGATTATATTTTGTTTAGTTGTTACAGGTTCATTTGAAGGAAAAAAATGTGTACAAGAGACTACTTGTTTGTGCTAAAATAGTACAAGGATTGGATTGGTGACTAACCTATTCAGTGACTTTGCCTATGGACATTATAAAAATAGTTACAGTTAAATTGTTCGCTTTTTACAACATTGAACCATATTAAATTTAATTATTTATTTGCATAAATATATCGACTAAAACTTCACACGCGCTGACAGAAACTTCCGTCGACAAAATGTAACATTGACTAAACTCTTCCAAGATCCATCTCTTGTGCGAACGAAAGCAGTGGTGTTGCGAGCTGTTCATGCAAACATCGCCGATATATAATACTCTTCTCGCGATTTCAATCCTGAAGATAAATCTTCATCCATGGATCATGATAGTCACAGATTGACAGAATAGTTTAGATAAAGTATATGTCAGCTCACAGATTGCTTAAGCTGCGCGACATTGCCAAAACAATGCGAGTGTGTTCTACCTTGAGAAAGCTTAATTGCTGCAATTTCTTAGACTCTCTTTTCGTATCCTTCAGAAACAGCAGCTGCTTGAGATCGCTGATCGCTGAATGCTTGAGCAAATGGTGTATTCTTCTTGAGCGATTTTACTTTGAAATGAGCTTATCTGCGGCAATAGAGATTGTCAGGGTCTATAGGCCAGGATGGAAACACAAATCGTTCTAATCAAAATCGATGAAATTAGGAAGGCATTGCGCTAATCAACATTCATGTCCCAGTTGCAAATGACATTCTTTTTGCCTATACAAGCTTGTTCAAAACAACATCCATGGATAATATAATATATAGTAGTACTAATAGGCGCCGCTAACTAATCTTCCAAAACAAATCAAAGAATTCATGAATGAATATTATCTCTCTCTAGCCTCAAGCTAAAAAGTTCATCGCTTTCCTGCTCTTAATCTCTGCTTCTCCTAATCCCCCTCATGGCGAGCTACTCGTCGGTTGCTGCCACGTGGCCGGCGGCGGCGCCACCCTCGTCGCTGGGGCCGGCGCCGCCGCCGTCGGGCCCCGGCCGGATCTCCTCGAGCTGCCGGAGCACCTCCCTGGCCTCGGGGCGCACGGACGGCGCCGGGTCGACGCAGTGCAGCGCGAGCTTGAGCGTGTCCATGAGCTCGTCGGCGGCGGCGGCGGCGGCGTCGCGCATGAGCTCGAGGTCGAACACCTCGCTGGTCCACTCCTCCTTGACGATGGAGGCCACCCACTGCGGCAGGTCCATGCCGTTGGTGGTGTCGGCGGGCGACTTGCCGGTGAGCAGCTCCAGGATGATGACGCCGAGGCTGTACACGTCCGTCTTCGCGCTCGCCTTCTTCAGCTTCGACAGCTCCGGCGCGCGGTACCCGAGCGCGCCGGCGGCGGCCAGCACGCTCGAGTTGGCCGCCGCCGTCATCAGCCGCGACAGCCCGAAGTCGGCGATCCTGGGGCTGCCGCCGGCGTCGAGGAGGACGTTGCTGGCGGTGAGGTTGCCATGGACGATGCTCACCTCGTCGTGGAGGTAGGCGAGCCCCCGCGCCGTCCCCTTCGCGATCGCCATGCGCGCCGCCCAGTCGATCGCCGTGTTCGGGGCGCGAGCTGCAGAAACGAAGAGATGTGGTTGAGGGGAGCTGAGATGCGGCTGGAGGAGCTCGCCGGAGCCGGAGAAGAAGGTGGGTTTTCTTACCGTGGAGGAAGGTGGAGAGGGAGGCGTTGGGCATGAAGTCGAAGACGAGGAGCTTCTCGCCCTTGGGGCCGAGGTAGTAGGCGCGGAGGGGGAGGAGGTTGGGGTGGCGGATGCGGCCGAGCGCCGCCGCCTCCGCCTCGAAGTCCTTGTGCGGCTTGGTGATCTTCTCCCGGAGGCGCTTGACGGCGACGAGGCTGCCGTCCTCCAGCGTCGCCTTGTACACCGTCCCGTACGTGCTCTTCCCCATGATCTCCGCCGTCGCGCACAGCAGGTCGTCCGCCGTGAACGCCATCGGCCCGTCGAAGTGCACCAGCTTGCCCCCCACCTCCCCGCCAGACTCCGTCTCCGCCGCCGCCCCAGGCTTCTCCCCTCTCCCCGCCGCAGCCGCGCCGCCGCCACCCTTCGCCGGCTGCTTCTTCCCGCCGCCGCTCCTCTTCCTCCTCGCCAAGAAGCAGAGGAGGAGGCAGCAGAGCGCGAGCAGGAGGAGGGCAGCGACCACTATCCCGGCGACGATGAGGATGAACTTGAGGCGGCTGCGGCGGCGGCCCCCCGTGGCTTCGTGCGCCGGTGAGGACGGCGCCGGAGACGGCGGCAGCGGGCAGGGCGCCGAGGCGGAGTAGCCGCAGAGCAGGATGTTGCCGGCGAAGGCGGCGGGGCCGAACTTGTCGGCGAGGGCGGCCGGCACGGCGCCGGAGAGGTTGTTGTAGGAGACGTTGAAGGACTGGAGGGTGGCGGTGAGGTTGGCGAGGCTCGCCGGGATCTCTCCGGCGAGGGCGTTGCCGGAGAGGTCGAGCGTCTTGAGCTCCGGGAGCGAGCCGAGCTGTCCGGGGATGGCGCCGGAGAGCTTGTTGCCGGCGAGGTCGACGACCTGCAGCCTCTTCAGCCCAGCGAGCGACGCCGGGATGGTCCCGGAGAGGGAGTTGCCGGCGAGGCCGAGGAAGACGAGCTGGTATCTGCCGGTGATGGACTCCTTGCGCTCCGACGAGGGCGCCCTGGAGCCGCCGGCGAAGGCGTCGGGGATGCGGCCGGACAGGTTGTTGTGGGAGAGGTCGAGGAAGACGAGGGACGGGGATGCGGCGAGCTCGACCGGGAGGTCGCCGGAGAGGGCGTTGTGACTGAGGTTGAGGCGGAAGAGCTTGGTGGAGTTGGCGATGGCGGCGGGGAGGTCGCCGGAGAGGAGGTTGGCGCTGGCGTCAAAAGACTGGAGCGCGCGGCAGGCCGCGAGGGAGGCGGGGACCTCGCCGGAGAAGCGGTTGTTGAAGAGGTAGACGCCGCGGATGTCGGGGAGGAAGCCGAGGGCGGCGGGGATGGCGCCGGCGACGGCGTTGTCGTGGAGGCTGAGGCGGCGGAGGGCGACGAGCTGGCCAATGCGCTCAGAGAGGCGGCCGCCGAGCCCGCGCCATGGGAGGGTGATGGCGACGACCTTACCCCGGACGCACTTAATCCCCGCCCAGCCGCCGGAGCAGGCACCGAGGCCGGTGCCGTTCCATGATCGGAGGAAGCCGTAGGGGTCGGAGAGCTCGTGCTTGATGGCCTGCAGCCCCTGGTAGTCCGCCTGCGAGATCACCACGCCGTCGCCGCCGCCGCCGCCGGCGGCGGCGCAGCCGCAATGCAGCGCGGCCGCGGCGAGGAGGGGGAGAAGGAGCAGGAGCAGGAGGCGGCGACGCGGCGGCATGGTTGGCGGCGCAAATTAAACCCACGGCGAAGGTGCAATCGAAGAGAAGAGGCACGAAGCGCGCGCGAGGAGGGTGGAGACGATGACGAGGAGGAGGAGGAGGAGGAGGAGGAGGAGGAGGGATTGAAAGAGAAGGGGGGGGTTGAGTTGATTGAATCTGTCACGGGGGAGGAGTGAGGAGGAAGAAGAGGAGGAGGGGGGCAACGGCAACGGCTAGTAGCGCGGGTGGCACGAGGACGAATATATCATCCCCTCCATCTCCATCACCATCACCATGACTCCATCGCCATGAGCAGAGCGAGTGAGAGTGAAGAGTGAGGAGTGAGAGCGAGGAGCAGAGTGTAACGGCTAGTTTGGGAGGCAACGGTGGCCTCATTGTCTCTGGCACGTGGGCCCCACACACCCCCGACCTTGGACGCACGTGTGCAGTCCTTCCCTCCAAATTGATTCCACTGACCATCTTCTTTAAAAAAAGAACAAATTGATTCAACTTTTTATCGTTTCTTCTTCTTTTTACTGATTTTGTAATGGTTTTACCTGAA
The DNA here is from genome assembly GCA_036346415.1 of Raddia guianensis. Lineage (NCBI taxonomy): Eukaryota > Viridiplantae > Streptophyta > Magnoliopsida > Poales > Poaceae > Raddia > Raddia guianensis. Next base: position 43,884,897 of record CM070544.1, read on the forward strand.
ATTTCTAATGCTCGAAGCAGGCCCGGTCTATTAAGGTCCAGTTATTTTTTGCTTAACAATTTAACGGCTTAACAGCTTAACGACTTATCTACGTTTTAAAAAAGACATGTTTCGAGGTTTTTTGAGTTCGTTTTTTTTTGCTGTTTTGAATCTGGGTTCTAACCCTTTAAAAAGCAAGTCAAATGAAATGGATCAGAATATCGAAACTATGGCCCTGTTCTTTTCAGCGTATCGTTGCGTTGGCGTAATACTGTAGCAAATTTGAGAGCCCTCAAAAAAAGGTCTAAAGATTATAAAAAATAATTAAAAATGGTTTTAGAATCTTTGGAAGGACTACTAAAAGCCACGAAAAAATCGTTACGAGTTATCACAACATATAGGCTATATAAAAATAACAAAATTTGCTACAGTAATACACAACGGTACGATACACTGAAAAGAACAAGGCCTATCTCAAGAAGCACTCGAAGTTCAGTCATTTCAGACCAGCTTAAAAGAACAGGGCCTAAATTATCTCGCATTATATGCTACATAATCTAAAATAATCCTTGCTCGAGGAGATCCTACGTCTTAAAGAATAAAATAAACCATGTTTGGCCATATTTGCTAGCCATCCTTGTTTCTATGGTCTAAGAGCATCCCCATCTCACCCCTCAAAAAGGCCTCTACTTCAAATTTTTTTAAATGCATTAGGAGGGAATTTGATCCCTGAGAGTAGCAGTTTGCATTCTAGCGGGCACTATAGTGATTACTGTAGCGATGCAGGGAAATTTGATGCCCCTGCTGGGGATGCTCTAACACTTTTTACTTCTACGTCCTAGAATTTAATTAAGCATTCAATTGGATTCAAGATCCAAGTCTAGTTTAATTTCAATAAAATAAACCATGTTTGGCAATATTTGCTGGCCATCCTTGTTTCTCCTGTCTATCCTACCTGTAACGCTAGCTCGCCGGTTTACCTAAAGTTGCTTCTATGCATGCAAAATAATCTCTAAAAATTTCAGGCGATCTTGCGATAATTTTAGTGTCAGCGTGAGTTCAAATTTTTTAAACTATAAATTTTGTTAAGTTAATTTCATAAGGTATTGGGCCTGCTTATAGATCTAATCATGTAAACCTATGCACCTCAAACTTATGTTCCTACTAAAATCATCTTCAAGTTTTAGTTGATTTCATGAAAATTTTAGCGCGAGCACAAGCTTTATGAAATTTTACCGTCGAGATTTCAGAAAACGACAAGTTTATGTCAGTAATTGATGTTAGTTTTATCATAATTCTTGGAATTGACTTTGGAATCCTCAATTGAGTTCTGTGTCTAACCAAACAGCATTATCGTCATAATTTGAATTTCAATCCAAAAGTTGAGGGATTTTCTGCAATAATATTATGTGAAGGTTGGCTTGGTCGAAGCACGAATATTGACGTGGATACGGTGGTCGTGGAGGTAACTTAAACCCGGTTACAATGAAAGATTCTTTACCGTGCTATAACACCTCCATTTGGACAAGTCCGCCTCTAAGGAGTAAAATGTACCGTCTTATTTTAGCTTCAATTTTTTTATTATTATTATAAGCAAGAGGAACTTGTAAAATTAGTATCATTTAATTTCATTGTATGATTGGGTGTTTTTTTCATCCCGGAGGAAGAACATCATTCTTTGGAAGCGATGTTTAGTTCTGAAGGATGATTCTTGACAGGTGACTCAAATGCAAACCATATATAGTCCATACCAACAAACATCACATTTTTTTCTTTTTAAAAACAACCCATATCTTTACAACATGGTGCATAATCTATTATTTTCCCTACACAATTTTGTCACAAGAAATTTCATAGACATCAATATAACCAAAAAAAATCAAATGCAAATAAAAATGCAAGCGCAAAACAAAACTACATCCAATCCCTGTTTTTCCTCCATTATTTTCATTTATTTGCTAGCTAGAAGAAGAATAAAGCAATGACCTTTGTCTTGGAGTTGGAGGGGACGTGGCGGGGTCAGACGCGTCCTCCGGTGGCGCTGCTGATGAAAGAGAGCAGGCCACCGCCGCCGCCGGCGGCCTGGTCGGGCTCGTCGAGGAAGAGGTCCTCGGGCACGCGCAGGGCGCCGTGCGCGCAGACGGCGGCCACGCCGAGGGCGAGCGCGGAGAGGATGACGGAGCCGACTGAGGTGAGGAGGACGACGACGGCGGAGGCGGCGGCGAGGCCGGCGAGCGTCTCCCGGTCGGAGAAGGTGCGTCCGCAGGCGGCGAACGGCGGCGCGTCGGCGGGGCGGACGAGGTAGAGGAGGCACCAGGCGGCGAGCACGGCGAGGAGGGCGGCGAGGGAGAGCGGGTGCGCGAGGAGCGCGGCGGCGAGGGAGAGGGCCACGGCGGCGGCGTAGTTGACGCGGAAGTAGGCGAGGTTCCTGCGGAGGCGCGCGGCGGCGTCGGAGAGGGAGTCCGGCCGGGAGAGCGCGGCGCGGTCCACGAGCTCCGGCCAAGGACGCGCCCCGGAGAGCGCGCGCTTGGCCGGGTCCAGGAGGCGGCCCAGCAACGCGGGGCTCGCGTCTCCGGCGTCGGCGTCCGTGGCGGCGGGGAGGACGGTGGTGGGGAGGAGCGGAGGAGCGGCGGCCATGGCGCTCTCTCCGTGCTTGCGCGTCCCGTGTTTGTGCTTGGCTCCGAGGAAGAAGAGGAGACGAGTTAGCGGTTCGTCTCCTCCTAACCAAAGGATTAAGGGAAGGGCGCGAATGGTCAATGCACCGCTTTCTTTTCGCGCCATTTTTTTTTTTACCTTGCCTTATTTTCCCAGTATTTTGCTGCTTCTTGTTTATTTTCTCCCACTAATTTTCTCACATGAAAACGCGGATGATTAATACGTAAAAAATCCTTGTTGTTTATTTTCTCCCACTAATTTCATCGCATGAAAACGCAGAGGATTAATACATAGAAATCCTTCTTGTTTATTTTCTCCCACGAATTTCCTCGCATGAAACCGCACAGGATTAAGATTAATGCATAAAAATCCTGAGATGGCATCGGATGGACCAACAAAAGGAGAATCACAGCTCCACGATGGGGGTAGATCACCATTAGCCAAGATGCATGAATCTTTCTTGCAAAATCAAGCAGAATGAAACAAGACATGCTCGAGCCAACCCTACTTGCATAATTCCATTCGTATGCATGAACCACAATGCACATGCTCTGTGAAATATTCAGCATGCAAGTCAATGTCGCCCATGCAAGGGAATCATTGTCCTCTAAGAGCAAAAGAATTCAGGATTATTACCACACAATGACACAAACCACAATCAATGTAAGTTGCATTCCGACGTCCATGTCCCAGTTTCACATGACGAACTGCTTACTGCATTGTCCTTAATGGGCAATGAACTTTTTTAAGGGTTACAAGCCCAAATTACCATTACATTGAACAGAAGTACATGTTCTTACTAGTTTTCAACATAATAGGCAATGAACAGGACATCAAACGGCTCAAGATTCCTGCACTCAAGCTGTAACCTAAAATGTGGTTCCGTTCCAACCAAAGTCCGAGCGCTGCAACAAATCAAATAACAGATTTATCAGCGCTCACAACTACCATGGAACTAAATATATAGCAGCGCTGGATAAAGATACCAAACCTATATACTGATCTACATAAGCAAGCAGAAAGAAATTATATGCAAAACTATGAAGGCAGCATGGCACAGAAGATGGCCATTTACATGATCTATTCTTGATGCAAAGCATGCATGCACTGAGCATGTTCTTGTGCCAGATGGGCCTAACAAACAGCAAAACAGAAATGAGAACGAGATGACGATGTTGACGAATGAAAAGGAACAAGAAACAGGGCAGCTTGCCTTCGAGTCATGGAACTTGAGGTAGAAGCGAGACTTGGGTATGGACAGCTTTGACTCAAGGATGGAAGCAATGCCAGCACTCAGCTTCTTGTTGACATCAGGGTTCAGCCCTCCAATGGAAACAAGTTCACCGTAAGCTGCAGGCTCCTGGGTCCCTCCAAATGCCATAGGCACTGAACCCTTGAGAACAACCATCACATACTGCAAGAAACATACCTTTGATTTAAACATCAAGCACATAGAAGTAACACAACTGAAATTGCAATAATTCCATGTCTACAAATTATCTCAAAGTCTATTGGCAACAAAGCATATATCTGACTAATATTAACAGCAGTATACTGCATACAGAAAATAGACAAATGGAAATAATTAACCTCTCTATCAGGGCATCTCCCATGTGGCACTAAACATTTCCCCATAAAACAATTCATGGTAAAATTTCAAATATAACTATATGTATAAGGTAATTCGAGATTCAAGTACATGCAGTCCATGGTTCCATGGTTTTTTTTTCTTTGATCAAATACATAGATTTAATATGACATGATTTTTCTGTTGAAGCATGCTTCAACATAATCAACTGCCTAGAAAAGTGCCAAAACTCAAAACCCAGCTATAGCTTATAGTGTCAGATTTCCCTGCTCAAGAACTCACACACGCGACAATGGACATAGATGAACACAGGGTGTTTGTGCTGCTGTGAAGCTGCAGCGTTTTCTTCTTTCTTCTCTGCTTTTTATTCAACGATGCAAATAACAGTAATTAACGAAAGAACCGGAGGTGCGCTTCTCACGTCGCGGCATAATCGCGTCCATCCCCACGATCCGCACGACGCGCTCTGCACACTCACCGCGGCACATCGCGAGCTATTCTCGCCACAGCCTCCTACGCGCACGGCAGCCACAACCTGGAGCTCGTGCGCATGCAATCAACTAATAGACATGCAAGTAACTAACTAACTAACAACCCGTGTACAAGACTTAACCAACATATAGCATGTAATACACATAATTGGAAAGATAAGCTAGTATAACAAACTAACAATAATAACCAACAACGAAGAAAAACGTCATAACACAGCTACAGATTATAGCGCGTGATATTATTAATCACTTATATTGGAAAGATAAGCTAGAACAACAAGTTAATGATTGTGCTCCCCAAATGCCATGGACAATTATTGACCAAATGGCCATACTCAGCTCCTCCTACAATCATTTTATTCCGAGAGCCTAGTGCCTTCCAAATGCAGTGTTTCAGTGCTCAAAACACAGCATTCAGTCCAAGATACAACTCTATCAAACTATAGACCATTATCCCATAGCAGACTTACGATGAACTCGTTGCATGGCTACCATTATCTCATTTTGACACCGCAAGCTGGAAGCAATCAGCACGTTTATTCAGAGAATGTTTCTTCGCAAGGAACCGACCAACAATTGCAGCGGGGATTAAATCGGCCCAGAGGCCGACAGAGGAGATCCTGCGGTGCCTAGATTCATAGGTTTGCTCATGGCCACATTGATAACATTAACTCTACAAGCTGCAGCTGTTTATGGCCATAAAAATGGCAACAATAACCTAGAGATTGCATCCCCCTGCCCATTTAAGGACTTGTGAGGTTGAGTGATGCTAAAACATTTTGCTTGGCATGTAAAATCCTAAGATTCCTGAAAACCCTAGCAGGCATAGTACAAGAATCCTACAAGGCAGGGTGGCACCCGTGCAAGAAACCTACAAGGCCAACGCCGATAGCGCATGGATGATGAGTACTTGATGGAAAAATGGAATATTCTAAGCTGTTAAAGCAAATGATAAAGAAACTGATAGTAGTTGTCGCAAGCTAGGGATGAAACCAATCAGACTAGCGAAGGGATTCTAGATCTCCTCTTAGCTCAGGGATCTAGTAAGGAACAAGTGGCTGGAGAGAGAGACGGGGGGAAGGGGCGTACGGCCTCCGGCTTGCCGATGATGGTGGCGACGGTCTTGGAGGCGTCGGCGAGGATGGCCGAGGTGTCCATCCCATCCAGGCTCACGCTCGTCGACACGTTCAGGCAAGGCATCGCGCTCCTTCCTTCTCCGGCGGCGGCGGCGGCGGCGGCGATTCCTCCTCCCCTCGCTGCTGCTGCTGGATGACTGGATCCTATCCTGGAGAGTGGAGACGGGAGACTCCTCACACTGTGACACGATAAGGATATGGGCCTTGGACACTTGTTTGATCAATGGGCTTCTGGCCCACTCGCTTCCCTCTCATCGCAACTTTGATGGCCATTTCATTTAGGAAGAAGTCCAATTTACCTCCCTTAACTATTGCAGAAGTTCGTTTTTCCTCCCTCAACTGATTTGTGGCCGTTCGATGTAAGATTGGACGGTCAGATCTCACCGATTTAACACAGAGGGAGGAAAAGTGAATTTTTTCAATAGTTGAGAGAGGCAATGTGGACTTCTTCCTTCCATTTACGAACAGACAAGGTTCGAGCCCAATTTAGGTTCCTAGTCAGCTTAAGCTCTCAAATACTACTCCCTTCGTCCTCATATGTTTGACGTTTCCGACAGGTTCGAAAAAATCAAGGAAGGTGTGAAAATACAAATTTGCCCTTCCAATTTTCCCTTCTTCTCTAGACTGTGTGCTCGTCCGGAGCAATGGCCTCCCCCTCCGCCGCTGCCCGTCGCCGCCCCGGCACGGCTCCCTCCGTCACGGTCCCTCCCTGCCGCCGCCGCTGATCTCTCCCCGTTGCCGGGCTGCTCCCTCCGCTGCAGTCCCTCCCCATCGCAGCCCCGGCACGGCTCCCTCCGTCGCTATCCCTCCCTACCGCCGCTGCTCCCTCCCCATCGCCGGGGCTGCTCCCACCACTGCGGTCCCTCCCGGTCGCAACCCCGGCGTTGCTCCCTCCGTTGCTGCCCCTCCCCGCCGCCGCTGCTCCCTCCTCGTCGCCGGCAAATCAAATCAGATCACACGGCAAAGCGGCGGGGACGGCAGCGGCGCGCGGGAGTCAAGGTCGGTGGCGGCGCTCGAGAGATGGGAACGGAGACGGCGTACGGGAGGAGGGGATGGCGGCAGCGGTGGAGGACGAGGTGCGCGGCGGAGGCATCGGAGGCAGGGGCAAAATCGACAGACCACGTTCGCATTGGCTTGCTTTGAACTGCCGACGACAAACATTTGAAGATCATTTGGTTTGAACTGCCGGCGACAAACAAAAAAAAATGGAGGGAGTATTAAGTTTATTAACCCCTTCAAAACTTCTACTATGAAAAATCTGTAGTAAAATTTTTGTGCAAAGTACTGGGACTGGCCGGGCTACGTCAGTTTCTCAACAGTGTGGTGGAGTAATGTGGGCCATGATTCAGTCCTAAGGTTGGGGCGCCTGTAAACAGCTACACCACTTCACCACAGTCCACAGGAGATTTCATGGCATGAATCACATTTACATACATCGTTTCATCGAAATTTTTTTGCGTGAAATACTACAAAACCGTATACCAATGGTAGCCAATCCAACTTAAAGGATCTAGTTGGCCTAGAGGGGGGTGAATAGACAATTTTTAAAATTTTAATAAAAATTCAAGACTTTAGCAATTTGTTACCCAATCTAACTTAGCAAGTCATACACTAGGCAAGATTCAACAAACACAGCGGAAGAACTAAATAAAGGACAAATGCTGAAAGTAAAGAGCTGAAATTAAATTGCAAGAAGTAAGAGCTGGACACAGCGATTTTGATCGAGGTTTGGAGTCCTCCTCCTACTCTCCATTGAGGCAAGCCCTTCACCAAGGACCGGCTCCCGCTAGAGCCCGCAACCTCATTCCACTCTTGGTTGCTTTTCACCACTCCGGTAGGCAAGCACCTAGCCTTCATAAACCATCTTGAAGGCTCCCACAACCACCATGGCAAGCTCTTCAAGAACACCACCACTAAGCCATCTAGGATTTGTAATCCAAGAGTAATAAGCTTCAGATCATCACCTAAGTGGATAACACACTCTTAATCATATATGGATACATTTGGAGCAATGTGATTTTTGGCCTTTTAGTGAAAATGTGGATCAGCTGAAGAACAAGGCTCAAGAACTGATTAACAGGTGTGAGAATAGTATTCTAAGGCCAAAGCTCCAGTTGAAAGAGAGGTTCTGCGCCCTTTTATAGGCTAAAACATAGATAATAGCCATTTGAGTGCAATCATAACCGTTAATAGGAGGACAAAGTACTTTTACAGAAGCACTGTCAAAGTTGCTTTAACAACGGACGGATTTCAACGGTCACAAAAATGAGACAGGAAAACACGTTTGCGGCGGACAAACTTTCAGTGGAAAACCTTCATGCGACGGACTGTCCGATGTGAGCTGAGATTTGTCTGCGCGCTACGCCAAGGAAGTCTAGTTCACGGCAGACTGTTCTGCGTACACATTGTTTTGTCTACGCGATAACAAAAAAAAACTAGTTCGCGACAGACCGTCCGGCGCGAACTGAGATTTGTTTGCGCGCTACACCGGACTCAAGAATAATATCAAGGCAATGCTTGTCCGTCGTGAACTTTGATTTCTCTGGTGGAACACCGGACGAATAAAGAGGGTTTAAAGGCTTGTCCGACGTTAACAAGAATATCTATGGAAGGAAATATGGCTAAGTTTTTAGGATTTGGTTGCTCCAAGTTATTTTCATAAGATTGAGAGATATATTATCCAAGAGAGTAATAATATGAAATCCTCTTAATAATACGGCAAAGAACAAAGAAACCTAACTACAGACTTGATACATCTCCCAAGCCTCAACTAGCAAAAATGTCCTTAATCTTGTCTTTTAAGTTTGATGCTGCACGGCTAAGGAAAGTAGTCACAAAATGAGCCTAAATGCTCTGAAGTGAGTCCAATTAAAATTCTTGAGGTCATCAACACCAAAACCCTTCAATAATTCAATCAATAAAAATTGGGGGCCTAGATGCCACACCAACAGTATAGCCTCTCACCGTGTGATTCCTTCTCCATTTTGCCCCTTGCGTGTAATTAGCTATGCTACTATATAGCGCGTAGCGCTACTGCTCCCCCTGCGAGGCCACATCGCCCGAAAAACATGAGCCGTCCGATCGCGTCGCGTGCCCTCCGTCCAGCCCGTTCAATCCGGCCCCTCCCAGGGGGGCTACTGCTCCCCCGCGAGGCCACGTCGCCCGAAAAACATGCGCCGTCCGATCGCGCCGCGTGCCCTCCGTCTAGCCCGTTCGATCCGGCCCCTCCCGGGGGGACAGGTTTGCGAAAAAACCCTTGTGCTTTGCGATTTTCTATCCGCCTCCCCGTACGTTCACACCGGGGTCCTTTCCAATCTATGTGGTTTTCCGTTCGGCCCCTCAAGTTTTTCCTCCCCTTGCAGCGCTGCTCTTTTTGGCTTTCGAGATGCATCTGGAGTTGCTACAAAATTACCCACCTTTACCACTCGATGTAGATCGGATCGAACCCTAGCCCCGCCGCCCCCCGTCTCTCACCGCGCCCCCTTTCCCTCCCCCTCCCTCCGCGTCCTCCCCGCCTCCGCTCACGCCGCCTCCCCTCCCCCTTTCTCCTCGTCGCCGCCATCTCCTCTTCCGCTGCCGCCGTTCCACGCCGTTGCCGTCCCCTTCCTCGCAGGGCCCCTGCCGCCTCTGCTCCTCCTGCTCACCTCCTTGAATGTAGGCGGCTACCCGCACCTCCTCCTCCCCTCGCTGCCTCCGGAGCGCCGCCGCCTCCTCTCTCCCGCGCCACCATTTCCTCTCCCCTCATCGCCATCGCCGCCACTGCTCCCGTCACCACCTCCGGACTGCCCGCGATGGCACGGCGGCGGTGGTCCCTAGGGAGGCCGGATCCGATTCCTTCCTCCTCGTCACCACGCCCCCTTCCCTCATCATCTCTTCACCCCTCCCCCCCGCATCTTCTCGCTCTCTCCGCTCCTGCGTTCCTCTTCCTGCTCTCACCTTCACGGCGCCGCTCGCCGCCGCCGCCGTCGGCCGGGTCGCCGCCACCTCCTCCGCGCCCATCTGGCGCCGTCTGCCCCTCAGCGTCCATCTGCCGCCGCCGCCATCGGCTTCGGGTGACCCGCCCTTCCGCTCATCTCTGCCTCCCGCGCTAGCAAAGAAGAAGACCCATCATGGCTGCACCGCCTCCACAACAAGGGGGGCACCTACTTCCCATCCCACCTCCGCATCAATCGGTACTAGCTCACTGCTCGCATCCTCCTCCATTAGCCTCTCCGTTTCATGTCTTAGGAGGGAAATACACTATTTTTCTTGGTGTTTAGTCTGTGTTCGATTCGATGGTGCGGGTGGCTGCGGCTTCGCGGCCACCAGGGTTCCAGTGTTCTTAACTGATAGCGGGTAACAGTGGATAGACCGAGCTCCGAGGAGTTCTTAAACAATTCTACCATTCATACATCAGCTGGCTTGTAATTTGTTTGAACTTAATTAAGGAACATTAAACTCGTCTTGTTGTCCTCCCAACTATTTGAGTCTTCCTGCTTTATCTTTTACACTCCTATGTGTGTAACTATTTATCTTATAATATTATTATCCTTACCCCCACTATATATATTAGCTGGTATCTTAAATAATAGAGATATACATCAAAACGATAGTGATATTCTTTACCCTCGTTCCTCGAGGATAAATACGATATCTTGGAATACTCTCGGATGAAAACTAGCACGATATCCATCCTCTTGAGGATTAATTCTGTAGTGTGTAAGAATCGCCAACAAGCACCAACCATCCTTTTCTCAAACTAAATCATTGGTTATGTGAACCGAAGATTCATCACCCAGTTGACACAACTTCATATACCCAAAGTAGGGTCCATCAATGATTTGGTTATCAGCCCTGCAGGACCTATCCAGCTTTACCCACATAATGGCCTGTTACGTGGATGGATGTATTTTGTGTCATTCCTTTCCACTTTACCCAGGTTTTTATATGAGCAAACAATTATAGATGCACTTCTCCGCAAGCTAGTGCCATTGTGTTTTTACCTAGGGTTTCCCAAATACCGGGTCAGGACCCATTAGGTCTTACAAACATCGACAAAGGTATGTTTCTGAATTTACTCATATACCTTAGTACCATAGTGTCTCACTTAGGGATGTTCCCAAATACCGGGCCAGGATCCCTACAGCCTCGCACACCTGGTAATCTAACGCATCATCCTCATATCCAGATAAGCAGAGCCCATAATACTTATCCATATGACAAATGATTTTCTATCTTACCAATTCTTGAAATATTATATATGCTAAGTTTTCCTACCTAAGGTTACCAATGGAAAGGGAAATCAAGTATAGGTAGTCATTTGGGGTTTCAGTGTCTCCGTTATAGCTAATCTATCAAAACAAGTAAAGTAACAGACTTTGGCAACAAATAGTAGCTAGAAAGTAATGCATAAATAAATAGATAAATAGGGCACTCAACATGATCAAGAAATGAAAACCTGCCTTTAAGGATGAAAATATGATAATTGAACTCTAGGTCTTCTTTGCCGTCTTGTTCAGAATATCCAACTTCCGCTCCATACTAGATATATCTTGCTAGAGAGTTCACATATTACCATTTCCTAATATTCGATAAAATCAAAAGGAAAGCAAGTAAAAATCCAAAGAAAGTATTTTATAAATAAGAATTGGAAGAAAATTTAGAGAGAGAGAGAGATGATTCTATGGCTTAGGGTTGGGTGGAAATTACATGGTTGCGGGTATTTAGATATTTAGAACACTTTTGGTTTTGGGTTATATTGAGAACGGGTGCATAAAGTGATGAACTGGTCGGTTTAAGTGGGAAACAGGGTTTTTAGCAGAAGACCGGGCGAACCGTTTGGAATAGGCTTTGGCGAGGTGTATAGAGAATTGAAGGCTGGTTTCCTAAAGTAATTCAATGGAGAAAAATGTTGGTATTAGCAAATTCTAGGGATATATGACTCAGTTTTGGTAGAAGGTGAATAAGGTGGTCGGCGGTGAGCTTTTATGGTTTAGGAAAGTTAGTAATTTAGGGAAACGATGACTGGAGTTGCAGACAGAGCTTTCTTAAATTGGCTATGGAGAAGAGGATATGTAAAGCAAGGAAGCGGAAAGTCTTATTTATAGGGCCATGAGATTGGTACGAGGTTAGTACGATGTTCTAAGTTTTTGACAGAATTCTCTTTTGGATAGGAGGGGGGATGGAGGGGCATTGATGAGTTGGATAGAGTTTTGGCAATACTCCGGGTAGCATGAATTTTGCTAGTGCACATATTGTGCAATAGTGCAGATCGACAATATTCCAGAGATCGGGGTTGACAACAATTTCTTGTTGGAGTTCCGGCATGGAATTTGTCGAAGATATAGGGTGGAAAAGGTTAAGGTATATTTTTAATAAATTAATATAACAAATATTTCTTTTAAATGTTTTTTAAATGTTTTTGATAATATTTGGAGTTTTAAATGATTTTAAATAGCAAAAGAGAGTAAAAGTAATTTAGTTGGATTATTTTATTATAAAAATGGGGTTTTCATATTTCTATAAAATTCTATAGACTAAATTGGATTTTATGGGATTTTTGGGAAATAGAAATGAATTTAAAAAGTATTTTCCATGTAAAAGAGAAGGAAAATCATTTTATTTATGAATTTTAAAACAGTAAAGGGGTGTTTTATATTTTTTATAAAATACTACTCTGGGTTTTGGAATTTTGACAATTTTTGTAGGATTTTTGGAGGGGAATTTGTATTTGAAATAAAATGGTATGCTAATTCCTAGAAATAGAAAATTAAAAAGTAAAGAACAGGAAGGTCTTTGGTCATGGAGGAATGGGCCAGCAAGGCCTTGCATGTGCGAGGCCAGCAGGACTGACTTGCAGGCCCGAAGTGACAGTGAGTGGGAGGAGGCTGAGGGGTGGCTGACAGATGGACCCCACTAATCGGTGTCAAAGAGAGGGGAATAGAGGGTATCACCGGAGATGGGAATGGTGCCGGCGAGCGGCGGCCGGGGACGGGGAAATGACGCCGAAGAAATGAAACTGGGGATGTTGTGAGGCTAACCGTGTGTGGAATATATGGGCCCCGGGTATCTGCATGATGGGCCAAGAAGACCACCCGATAGGGGGTGGGTCGAGCCGGCTACACACACGCGGGCACAATCAGGACTATAGCTTGCCTTGCGCGACAAGGAAGGGCTAAAGAAAGAAAGTCTACCCCGAATAGGGAAGATGTGATTGTAAATTTGGATATAGACATATTCGGTAGGAAAGGTTAGGGATAGAATCTCCTCGTAATCAACCAGGACTCTGCCTTGTAACCCTATCCCCCTCCGCTATATAACGGCGGGCAGGGAACCCTAAACGGGAGAAGCCATACTGCGCAATACGCAAAACACATGCGATCATACGATCATCATCATAATTCCAGAGCACAGGACTAGGGTATTACCTCCACCGCAAGGGCTTGAACTTGTATAATCCCTTGTCTTGTGTTACTATCGAGTTTGGATCCGGCGCATAGCCCCATATATATTATTGCCGACAACAAACGTCGACAGTTGGCGCGCCATGTAGGGAAAGCGCTAAGATCAATCTCATCAAGCTTGATGACAACAATCAACGATGTCATTATCACCTTCGTCCCCGGCCAGGCTTTCCGCTTCGGGAGCTTGGACTTCATCGCCAGCGACTTCGGCAAACTCTCTCTCTCGGATCCAGATCAGATTCGATTTGAGGGCGACTCCGGCGAGCTTTCTTCCACCGATCTGGATCACATCCGATCTGATGGGAACTTCGGCAACAACCAATCCGGAACCCCCTTCGGGTTGGAGAACGCCGCTGCCACGTTCCAGCGAATAATGCGTCAAGGGCGCAAGCTCACCTACTCGGACTCGGATCAGATCTGATCTAGGAAAGGCTTTGACAATACGTCGCTCGGACTCCCATTTGGGTTGGGGAACGCCGCCACCACATTCCAGCGAGTACTGTGTCGGGGGCTTAATTCCTGATTCGGATACGAGGAGGACTCGATCGAAAACGAATCTCGGATGGTGGGCGTCATCGCCAGCGAACCACCCGAATTTGAGGATCAAGACGATCCAACTCTTCGCTTCTCCAACTCGGAGACCGAGTCAGAAAGCAGACCGGAAGTTGTCCTAATTTCCGCGGTGTCTATGTGATTGAAGATCAACGGACTGAATCCCAACGTCATTGGGAAGAAGAAGCGGCAGAAGAGGATCGCCTTCGCCGCGAGACGTGCGCTGGGTCTCTTCGCGCTAGAGCCCGTAACGTCAATGAAGACATTTTGCAGACAAAGATGAGAGACCAGACTGTTTTTCATACGCCACAACAGAGCATCGTTGCCTCCAAAACGCTCCTCGACAGCCTAAGCCGGATGATCCCGTCTGATAATCCTGCTACGCCAATCGTGGTCCAAATTAAGGCCATGGTGACGACGACTACAATCCAACACAACCAAGGGAATCCGGCGGCGAAGGAGCACTCTGGCACTCGGACCATCACTTGGACCGCCACCACGGGCCAAGGCGCCGACGTGGTCGGGCAAGGCCGCGGTTTCGGCGAAGAGGCAAAGCGACCGGAGGTAGAGATTTACGTAATAATACCGCCGATCGGTGGCGATTTTATGGACGCCGTTGGATTGAGCTCGAACCGGTACAGCGACATGGCCATGCCAGCGTACATCGGATCGAGACCAAATAAATCATAGCAGTTGGCTGCTACTTACGGCAACCGGGGCTGGGTTGGTTCCGACATGCGGGTCCCGGTGGCAGTGTTTTAGGGGACTTAGAAAATGGATAAAGCTTTATAAAATCACTGAATATTGTAGGATTCTTCGAAAAATATGAAATAAATTTCTACAAATCCAGAAAAATGAGGAGAGTCCAAATATGCAATAAAATATCTTCCTAGAAAATTGGAAGAAGGGTTTTGTTTCTTTGAATAAAATAGGGATTGATTTGGAAAATTCATAAATGGTATGGAGAGACTATCAAAGGCTTTTAATTAGGGTTTTCAATGAATAATACTCTTATTAAGGGTGGAATATCTAGAGTATATTCAATAATTTATGTTTTCAGGGGGTTTAATGCTATTTGATATTCAGGATAAAATGCCAGGTTTGGGGTTTTGGGGAGTATAGCATTATTCGGATTTAGATTAGTAGTCATTAGGTGGCATCTTCCTTTTATGATAATATTTTAAATAACTGCACATCTAAAGGAAGGTTTGATGAGATTCACATGGTCGGGATGTCCTTGACAAGGTGGTATACTAAGTGGGTTGGAGTTGTTTATAATGGCAAATATATTACGGATGGTGGTTTGAGCAATAGGGTGCTAATGGGAGATGAGTCTCAAGGAGGTGAATCATCGGTGGTTTATACTTGGTGATATTGGGAATGGATCTGGACAATGATCATAAACCTTTGGTCCAGGTTAAATATGTATGGGTGGAAGGAACTTTCGATGAGCTTTTCGAGAGTAAATTAGTAGCTAGCTACCCAATGGTCGGCTCCTACGGGATCAGGGCTCATGTACGGATATCAGTAGAGAGATGGTATATTGGTGGGGTAACTTTATGTGGAGTGGGCTTCCAGCTATGCTAGAGAGAGCCAGGGTGCAGGTGTTGAACTGTTGATGTGGCGATCTATGCAGCGGTAGCAATGCCGGAGATAGATATATGATTGTGTCTAGGAAGTCTATGGATATAACTTATGGAGTGTTAGCTTGATGGGCAGTATCATCGAGATCACTGGGATTTAGATTCTCAGGCTAGGTGGGGTGGCTATTTAGTCGTTGGGCAGATGAGCAAGAGTTTAAAGCACTAGGTTTATTGAAGGTTTTAAATCTAATCTTTCTAACGAGAATGTTGGTAATACACCTCTGGATAACTAGATGGAATGCGTACTATGTTATTAGTGTTGAAATATAAAGTTTCGAAAAAAATTCTTCCAAATTTTAGTGGTTAAAAAATGTGGGATGTTAACGTGCACTACTATTAATACTAGCAAAAAAGCCCGTACGTTGCAACGGAAAAAATAAAAATCCTCGCAAGCTCCTTGCCCCATAAGCAACATTGTTGCAAAAAACCTTGACATTCGTGATATCAATAGAACAAAATTTCAATTATCCCATATGCCACTTTTATATAGAAAGAAGAAGAGTGCTTTGCTGAGATCGTAATCAATTGAACGACTACCGCGGAAATTAGTTAAATTCACAAAAAAAAAAGAGGCATAGCATGTCATTGGAACCAAAAAATCTGTCGCTACGATTGTCGGTATAATAAATACCGGGGTATGAAGAGTCCGAAAGAAGATCGGGCGAGGGCCCCACAAGTCAAGCGGGCGACCAGGCCCCAGCGTGTGGGCGAGCCCCTCAGAACGCCGGGCGAGGGCCCCACGCGTCCGGCGGGTGACCAGCCCCCCAGTGTGGCGAGCCCTCGAACACAGGCGAGGGCCCCACGCGTCAAGCGGGCGACCAGGCCCGTGGCGGGCGAGCCCCTCGAGCGCCGGGCGAGGGCCCAGTGGGGCCCACATGACAGGAGCGCTTGAAGGAGTCTTCATAAAGGCTCGCCGCTGCGAAGACGGCGCATTAAATACGACATCACGCGGATGGACCGAGATAGAGATGATTACCGCCATAGTGACCTCTGCGGGTTTGATCAATCACACCGTATGCCATGGAATTGACCGGTAGAGAGAGAGAGAGAGAGTTGGGCGTCATCAGGGCGGCCGCCCGCGTCAGGCGGTGCAAGTTGGGGCCGCCCGTCCTGTCACCGGCGTGTTCACACGGGTCGGGTTACTTGCGCGGCACGCGAAGGCGCGCGCTCGGCAACACGTTTTGTCTCTCCTGTCCGCCCTCGTGTCCTATCGATTGTATCGAGAGTATCAGATCGCTTATCCTCGACTCTCTCCGCCGGTGCGAGGCTTGTATGAAATGAGAAGAGAGAGAAGGGGGGGGGGGTTGGAAACATTCTGTAATCACATTCCACACAACCACAACACGAAAAGAGCTAAGGCTCGGCAGGAGGAGGACTATTACCCGCAGGGGGGTCCGAACCTGGGTAATCGCTGCGTGTCGCTCCTCGCCGTGTTCGACGCTCGAATCGAACCGAACTCTGGCCGATCGGCTAGCAGGATAAAAATCTGATAGGGGTGTGATTCACCGTGGTTAAGTGAAGAACACACCGTCAACGATTATATATGCATCACCTAACCATGAACCATTACATGTTGCACAACCAGATAGCTGAGCAACCTCACAGGCAGCTACATGGATCGACCAACAATGATCAGAATTTCAATGTTTCTCAGTGGCACGTAGAAAATTGACTCAATAATAACTAATCATGCTCAGAGTTAGATGCTTGGTTAATAAAAATAATAATGGAGAAAATTGCTCATAACAGTTGCACAAATTTTCACCATGTGTAAAAAAATACTATGTAGGCGAATTGCCCATAAAAACCGATTAGCATTTCCAACAGAGAAATCCGTCAGAACATAGCCGCGGCTAGAAATTACACTGAGATTATACAGTTTCACAGCACAACTGGCACTACGGTTTGCAATGTATCATCAGCCTGAATCTTCTGTTGTCAACTCTGACCGAGATCCTCCAGACAAGCAGTGCCTGCAGGCTAGTCTTTCGTCAACATAAGCGGATTGTTTTGTTGCAATGTTTTTCTAACCTATCTAGGTGCGGTCGGAGCTGCTGTCCATCGCCCAGCCCCAGCTGCTGCACGCTTCCCTGATTGCCGCATCTCCTGTGCTTTTGCCAGCTGTGCTGTCAGATCCTAATCCAAAATGTCGAAATAGTCAGGCATAAAGCTGCCTATTCAACAATCCACAGATGGACGACTGTCGCTAGTATATGTTGAAACATGGGATTTCAGGTTAAATAAGATATTTCAGCTTGAGCACTGCAGCCAAAACTCTGAAGAAAATTACAAGAATCATTAACCATTCACACAAGTTGAAAAAATAGAGTACACAAAAAATGGTAAGAAACTGAAACGTCAAAATAACACCCGTTCTAATTCAAAATGACCAAAGAATGGAGGTGGGAGGCTCTCAAACACATAGGTGAATGTCCATAACTAATTTATTGACTGGCCGTGAATGTATTCATATTATATCTTCAAATTCTTGGACCTACAACTTTTAGTTTTAAATGTTTATTTAAATTAGTCCTTAAACCTCCTATTGAAAAGAAAAGGACCAAGAGATTCTGACAGCATTTATTTGCAGTCAAATTAACATTCCCCATCAGACATATGGAAATAACATGCAATTACCAAATTGGTGGAAACAGGGTAGAAAGTAGGCCATCATTTGCAGCAAACAAACAATAAGATCATGTAGAAAGTAGACAATCCTATGTAGAAACAAATGAGAAGAATCTTTAAACCGACCTACTTCATCTTCCAAACAAGTTGCCCAACACAGACAAGATTTCCGGTATAAAGAACTACAGATAGAACACATATCAGCTAGCTAATATTTAAGCACTAAGCATCAGTCAATGTTGTTGGTTCTGTTCATGAGAATGTTGCTTTACTGCTGTCCAACAAACATGTTACAGTATTGAAAAGCGGGTAAAAAAAAAACACCCATATGGCCATCTGAATTCATAAGCTACAACACAAAAAAAAAGCCGTAAATCAATGGAAGCAGAAGTGTTCCAGAAATCATAATTACAAAGTTTAGCAATAAGAAAGAGGCTCTGCGCCAAATTGCTAACGGGACGAACTATGTATAAGCCGAGTGAAACACCCCATGTTTCAGTCAATTTTTCAACCACACAATCCGAACCCCCAAGGCAACGCTCCACCATGCGATTCTCCTTACCCTTCCAACAAAAATGACTATCAGATCCTAACTTCAATAGAGGATTCAAAAATGATCTGAAATCATGGCATGCAACAACAAATGAACAAAAAAAGGAAGAGGAGAAACAAATATGAGATCTGAGAAAAAAAGGAAAGAGAATGAGATGATCAAACAAACAAAAAATTGGTTTTGGCCATGTCAGGAATTCTCTTATTGCACAGGGTAATACCAAACTGCTTTGAGCTCATATAAATCATGGGCTCATCCGGTGGTGGCTCTTTTGAAACATTTGCATCAGGAATTGTCAATTTGCCATACATAAACAATGCCTGGTTCCCTCCTTCCTATTTGACAAGGCTAGCTAACATCATAGTTTTCTTATGTACCAAGTGCAAAGTACAGCAAATATACCAAACTAAGGAAAACAGAAATAAATAAACTACAATACAAAAAGCCAAATATTCAGGAGATAGGTGGTGACACAAGTGTAATTTACCTCAAAACATAAAAATTGTGATCGGCGTCTAGTGTCACTATAAGGGCTGCATGAACTATGATAGATATGATCGTTCACTGACTTAAGAATGAATCAGGGAGTTTAAAGATAGTATTAAGTTGAAAGTTTAGATGATGCCTATTTTACTATCACCTCACAATCATTGACAAGGCACATAGAGTTTCTCTTTAAATGTGGAATATGCATTTTTATGATGTTTGCAGATAGTCTCATACTAAATCTTTCTAATTTGTTTTTTTTTCATGTATGTACTTGAGCATGCCTAAAGAATGTGACATAAATATTTGTATGGGCAAAATATTGCAGACCAGATTAATTTCCCATTTATTTATTTTAAGCCTAAAAAATCATAGCAAACAATGTACAGATCTTCCAAACAACTAAGAATTCATAAAATGCAGAAAACTCAAAAGAAAGGTAGATGATGTGATAGGGGTGCTCGGTGGGATGGCAAGTCTGATCGGACGGAGGAGAGGAGGCACTGTGTGATGGACGTTCCGAATTGAAAGTTCGAATTGCGACCACCACGAACACAAGGTGCTTTATAATAGTTGAGATTTTACACTATAAAATTCGTCGCACCAAAATTTTCTTCTGTCCACCACTGCCAGCGTGCTATGTGTACGTACAAACCACAGCCCACGGCCCACAGCCCACCTCACCGCACCTCGCGGCTCCCGCAAACCCCCCAGGCCCCCACCCCAGCTGCCTAAAGCCCTAAACCCTAAAATTGCCGGGGCCGCGTGGCTCTCTCCGCGGCTCTCCGCCTCGCCTCGCCTCGCCTCGCCTCCCCGTCGGCCCCCGTCGACCCCGAGCGCCACGGCAGAGAAGGTACTGATTGATGGAAGCAGATGCTGCCCCTTCGCACCCATACGCCATCAATACTGTGATCTTATTCTTATTGCAATCTGGCTGTATGTTAGGCCCATCCGACACAAGAATATGCTTAACGCATGCTTTGCATCACGAATAGTTGTAAATGGCCACGTCCTGTTTCATGCCACTTCTTAGTTTTGTATTTTCTTCCTTCCTATACTTGCTTATTACTCCCTCCGTTCTTTTTTATTTGACGCTTTTGACTTCTAGACATACCTTTGACCATTCGTCTTTTTTTGAATGTTGATCAGAATCATAAAAATGTAACATGAAGGAGTAAGTATGAACCTTTTGAAAATGGCAAAATAATCTTGGCTAGAAATGGCAGCAACTGTGGCAGTCACCTGCCTCTTTAGCAGATTCTTAAAATCTTTACTAAATGTTAATTTCTTTATGATGGTAATTGGTTTTCACAGTTAATACACAACAATTACTCGCTTTTAAACAAAATATTTAGCAATCCTTAACCTGCAACAAGGATTGTTGAAAAGAGACAAATAGCCGGTGTTCTGATCTAATGATTGTCGAAGATGTCAACAAACATAAGATAGTATCTTTCCTTGGAAAAAGGCACGGAGCCATTGGCGTAGTAGTCATTACATTGTTTTTCTATGGACAATCACTACAATGAACGACCTCTCTTTGTATAATTGGAAAATAATGTCCTCCAGTGATTTGAAAACATAGAAGAACATGTAATCTCATGTAATTAACACTGGAATTAAGTATGTACAAACGAAAAAAATGGTGCACTTGAAAGTATTGAGCTTTATCTATTCTATCCCTGAAACTCAATATAAATCCATTTGTTCTACCCTTGAACTATTCGAAGTGGCACAAATACCCCAATAGCGGTTTCGGTGGTGTGGCAGCCATACAAGGAGTCATTTTATTATTTTGCTGAGTGGTGGCTGCCAAATTACCAACAACGGTGGCAAAACCACCTACAAGAACGCTGTAGTGGGTTAATTCTACTGTTCTGAATAGTTCAGGATTAGATTAGCTGTTTTTTGTAGAGAGACGAAGCTTGATACTCTGTATTGCGCCCTTTTTTTGTTTGTTTATACATAATCCCATTGTTATTGTTAATTACATGAGATTACATTTTTTATTCTATGTTTTTCAGATTACTAGATGGAGGACATTTTTCGCCAATTGTATGAAGAAGTATCACCCACTGTAGTTATTGTCCATCAAAACAGACAATTTAGTGACAACGGCACCGGTTTCATACTCATGTCTGAGAAGAGATACAGTCTTGTGTTGACATCTTCAAACATTATCAAATCAAGACACGAGCTGTTCGTCTCTTTTGGCAAAGATTCCTCAAGCCCCATGATTGCTCAAGTGCTTTGTTCGAAGGAGAATGAACAGTTTATGATCTTAATTGTGAAAACTGACTGCCAACATAAAGAAATTGCGTTTAGCACAGATCCTGTTAAGAGGCAAGTGATCGCCACAATTGGCGCCATATCGACCAATAGGTATCTTGGCACTTACAAGGGTCTCGTGTTATCGCCTTCATGTGCTGCATTCGATGATTGGGGTCAGCATTTGGATGGAAGTGAGGACTATTTTCTTCTAAAGTGCACTTTTCAAGATAAGAGTGTTGCTGATACTGGAGAATTCCATGCAGCAAATAAACTCATCTCAGCTCCAATCTTTAGCTTAAATGGTACAGTGGTTGGCATTGTTGCTTCAGTTACTGATTCCAACGATGTAAAAGTTGGGTTACACAACAAGGGCATATACAACTCACTAAGAAGGCTATGTGGAGGAGCCGAGTGGAAGGTACACCCTTTGCTATTAAAAGTAAAGTTGCTGGTCTACATTCTAACATATGAAATTTGTAACACACAGAAGCTTCTCAAGGGTTTTGCTGATAATTTTTGCAATGAAGAATTATCACCAAAGGGAAAAAGGAAGAGGTAAGTTCACTATTCATTGGCTTCGGAGTTCTTGCTCATGCATGTAGTTTAATTTTTCTAATGGTTCTGCATGAAGGGAAAGTGAGGATGGAACTGAAGGTTCACATATTTTGTTCCCGAAGTCACAGAGGTACATGTAGTGTGATTCCGGACGTGTACAGCTATGGGATGATCCTCACGTCAAGATATTTTTTGTTGTTGTTGTGAGGATGGAAGAAAAGTTTGCATTAACAATTATTTAATTCTTGTTTTGGAGAAGATTTTAGATATCTTTTGTCAGGTTTTATTTGTCGTCACGTTTGCTAAGGCTAAACTACAGAAAAAGCAGTCAATATAAGCAGCTACTTTTTTGTAAAACTTTTAATCTGTATTTTTTGTTATGTTCCTTATTTTTTCTTTTTTGGCGCCGAAAAAAAACTCATGTGGCACTTAATTGTAAAATATTTGAAATTTAGTTTCGCAAAGCATATTTTGTGATGATATTTTTGTTGTAGAATAAAAAAGTAAAGAGCTATATTCGCCTTACGCGGTAAACACATGAAACAGGGTTCTTTAGACCATCTCCGACGGATACTCTTCAGGGGCCATTTTTTCTTTGCAAAGAAATTCTGGTTCCCTCAGAAGAAATTTCTTCGTGGTTCTCTTCAGAAGAAATTTCTTCGTGCATTCCCTTCAGAAGAAAATTCTTTCTTTTTTTTTTTTTGCAAATTTCTTCGAAGGGATGCCGTTGAAAACGGAAAAGGGAATGGAATGAAGGAAAAATGGTTGGAGATGGTCTTAGATTGACCACTCATTTAGCCCTTCTTAGAAGCGATAAGTCGTTGGATTGAAACTCAGTCTACCCTTCTTTATAAGTGATAGATTCTTGTATTACCCGTGAGGATTAACAAAGCAAGTACAAAATGGAGGTTGCGAAGTTTCATTTATATTCAAATGAAGATTATTCGTCTACTCATTATCTATCCATTTTTTGGGGCCATTGCTTTCACTTGCAAATCATGTTACTCGTTGTGTAAATGTAATATAGGTCTTATCCTTTTCTTGGGGAGATCACTAGTTTCGTGGTCATCCAAAAAGCAAAATTCCACTGCCTTATCCACCGCCGAGACCAAGTACATTGCGGCGGAAAGTTGTTGTGCTCAATTGCTTTGGATGAGACAAACCTTAAGAGGCTATGGCTATGACCTAAATCATATTCCACTTTTGTGTGACAATGAGAGTGTCATTAAAATAGCCAACAAACCCGTCCAACACTCTAGAACAAAGCATATCGATATTCGTCACCACTTTCTAAGAGATTATTCATCCAAGGGTGATATTGATATTAAACATGTGAGAGCAGAAGATTAATTGGCGGATATCTTTACCAAACTATTAGATGAGAAAAGATTTTGCGAGTTAAGGAATGAGCTAAATATACTCGATTCTCAAAACGTGGTTTGACTCACTGCATACTTTGTTTGATGTGTGGAAAAAATTTTTGCAAAAGGGTTGCCCCGATTTCCATTTCACTGAGGGAACGGAAACAAAGTTCTGCTGCACAGCAGTTTTAAGCTAAACACTGGAAATGAAAAGGATACTAGACAACAAAGTGACCTCACTATTCTCTAGCATCTAACCTTCGCGTAAAGCAATCCACGCACCACGTAACTACAAGATCTCGAGTTTATCACAACAAATGTAACCCAAAACAAGAGCGCAAGAGCTCTCCGGCCAGCACCATCGCCAGAACATCACAGATTTTCAGCAAAATATATCAAACCAAGAACACCTGACCTCTAAATGACATCCTCCCACCATCACTTGTCATCATTTTCAGAAGGCTTCCTTTTCTTGATCTGATCTCCATTCCCAGCCTGATAATCCTTGATAACTTGGAAAATCCTTGCAATCCCCATCTCCACCAAGTCTTTGTCATCAGTCTTCAGAAGGCCTGTCCAAAATTTAGTGATTGCCAGCATTTTATAAATCAAATTGATGGGGTCCTTGATAGATTCTCTGTTAAAGTAGCTGTCATTTCTAGTCAACCAGGTAGACTAAAATACAGCAGCCAGGCAAAAAACACTAAGATTCATGTGACCTTTCATCCAAATGATGTGTGGAAAATGGATTTGGAAAGATTTTTTTTTTGAAAATCTTTAAATTCAAGCCTTTGATTTGTTTGGAGATCGATTTTAATTCCTCTTCATACGTGGTTATTGCTCTCATTGCTACTTGGCTCTACCTAACCATTTATGAAAGAAAATGTGCTTTAACTTACCTATCTACTGCATGTCAATGTCTATGGCTATTCATTGCATTCCATTTAAAATTCCAGCAAATCTACTGGAGACTCCGAACCTGTGTCTGGAATATCCGAACTTCCTTTAACCCGTGGTAAATACCTAGTCCTACCCATTCACATTTATATCCTCCAACCCACTCCTCCTCTCTCACCCGACGGCGACCTGAGCGACCTCCTCACTTCCTCGCCAGACTTCGTCGCCGTGCGTGCCCGTGGGAAGGAAAGCCACCGGTCCTGCGCCACCCTCCTTCCTCCTACCTCTCTTCAATATTTAGCGGCGCCCCTCCTTGAGGTATCTAGAGTTTCTATTGGAGCGCCTCGTCTCCCCGGGCGCCCGAACGCCTCGCCGCCCCGAGCGCCGCACCGTCGCCGCTGCCCCGAGCGCCTCCTCCACCTCGCCGCCGCCGACCGCCGCCGCCGCCCCGAGCGTCTCCTCCACCTCGAGCGATTCCCTAGCTGCCGGCGCCGGCGCCGCCCCGCCGAGCGCCTCCTTCTCCTCCCGCCTACGTCCACCTCGGCTTCTTGGCTGTAGCACCCTCGAGCTCGGCCCCTCCCGGCGGCGGCGGCTGTGATTTCGGCCTGCCGTTCCCGTGGCTGCCGCCGGGCCTTCGCGGCGCTGTTCGTCGGCGTCTCTCCATCGGGATGGAGTAGCAAGGCGGCTCCTCTCCAGATCCACGTCGTTCTGGCGGCGGTGGCTTCTGTGCAGCTATTTCTCGCAACAACTTCTTTCTTTTCCAGTGGTCGTCCTGTTGGCCCGGTGGCAGAAGTCACCTTGACTTCGACTTACGGCTTCGTTTATTTGGACGACTCATATGCCTTCAGATGGTTCCTGCGGATTCAAGACGTGTGTCCTTTGACTATCTCGCATCTCTGTTGTTGTGGGATGCTTATCTGAAGAAGGTATGCTTGTCAACAAGTTTGTGGCCGCTTGCAGTTGGTCAAGAATGGGCGTTATGGCAGCGCTGGATTGGTTTGTAGGGGAGGCAACATTTGGGGACTTCGGTTTGGCGGTGCTTTTGGGTACCGGTTCGTTGACTCCGGGAAGAAACCTCTAGGTCTGACATTAGCTGGTTGTACCTGGCAATGGCGGCATCGTTGTCGCTCCCTTGTTGAAGGCATTGTCTGGAGCTCGATGAATTTGCTCTACAGGGTGAAAACCTATGGTCTGATCTTTGCTGCTTGGACCATGACAACATCGGCATGCTTAGTGTCGTTCCCTTTTTGAAGGCGTTGCTTTTGGAGTGCTTTCATCGTAGTCTAAATGTTGTTTGGGTGGTGCTCGGTTCTGAAGATTTAGTTGTGTGTTGTAGCCTGCTGCGATAGGATTGTTTTCATCTTGTCGTTTTTCTTTTTTAGTTTTTGGGCCGGTTGTGGTCTTGGATTGATTGTATCTCCTTGATGTAATTGTCTAAGATTAGTAAAGCTTCCTTTATCCAAAAAATCTAGAGTTTCTATTATCTAAATCTATAACCCTATCAAAATCATGAAGATTCACTATCTTGATGCATGCCTAGTACTTCTTCACATCATTCACTTGAAATGTACCTAGCTTATGTGGTGAATTTGAGGATCGAACCTATGAACTTGTTATGCGGTTTCTCGCGTAACCGGATCGTCGATGTTCGAACCCGGATACTCGAGACTCAACTATCGGCTTTGACAAGAGACTATCCGATCGATAGTTAATCCAAATCAAGCTCTAAGCTTCATCTTCTTATTTCACGTAATCAAGGTTACTATTGAGTCATGAAGCCTAGTTGATACATTACAGTTGATCATATTCTGTTGTTTAGCCATGGAAGGAGGACAAGGTAGTGGATCCTCCAAAAAGTGTTCGAAGAAGAAGCAGCCTGCACCTTTAGCCATCATCGGTCTGTCATCCCCAGTACCAGCTCTTCCTGCTCCCATTACATCTCGTACAAGAATGAAAACTGACAAAGGATCTAGAAGCAAGATGATTGTGGACTCTCATGGTCCCTATGCACCTAGGAACATCATCATTCCTAGGATGCTAAAAAAAAGGATCCTATTCAGATCTTAGCTGAGGTACAAGAAACAGCTAAAGAAAGTGGCAAAGTACCTGGAGAGATATGCTCACACTATCCAAGGTGTCACAGCTAGAAAGCCCTACATTGGTGATAAGGCTTATGGGTCCTTAGAAGGAATTGCTGATGACATGATAAACCTAACAGTTGATGTCAAGAATACCTATTTGGAGTTGTAGTGGATCCAAACGATGCAAGCTCAAGCTCCTCTGACTTCATCGCTGATGAATATGGTCATCCAGACATTGACAAGTCACCATAGAAGCTTTAGAATGATCATCTACTTCTTTCTTCTATTAAGAGGGATGCAACGGAAAACGATTTCTAGATATCTCAAGTGCTCATTTGGATGAAGTATAGCCTAGGAGAGACAAACACAAATCATCCCATTTCCTAAATACACAAGTTCATTGTTTCAGGGATCTGAGTATCTGGTGTTCAGTCCGGAGTATCCAGAACTAGACAGGACTGGAGTATCAGCAATTTCAGCTTTTGAACCTCTCTGTCTCAACATTCTAATTAGCCCCGGAGTATCCAGAGCTCGGACCGGAGTATCCGGTATCGGGCAGCCCGGAGTGTTCGAAAATCCCAGACTTGAGGTTCTCTGTCTACTTCCCTGATTTTCACCAGAGTATCCGGAGTTTGGACCGGAGTATCCGGTATGTGTGAATCCGGAGTATTCGGAAATTCAAGTTTCTCGGGTCTCTGTCTGTTGGAATCAATTAACACCGGAGTATCCAGACTCTGGACCGGAGTATCCGGAGCACGCATAATTCCTGTCCAACGGCTAGTTCAAAACCCCCTCATATATATTACCCCTCACCACCTACCAGGGCATTAACTCTTCACTCAAGCATTCAATATAAACCTTAGCAAGCTTCTTAAGCATTAACTCTTCTCTCCACCCCAACTCCCCTTGATCCAAGCTTTGGTTCGGGTTGAGAAGAGAGATCGGGTGTCCTAGTGAGCTTTGTTTCATCCGCTGAGCACTCGATTCGTCCTCAAGTTCGTTCTTCGCCGAATTCATTACTCTTGGAGGTTGAGGACTCCTAGACAGCTAGGCGTCGCCTCGAGGCACCGAAGACTTTGTGTGGTGTGCCGAGGATTGTTGTGAAGGTTTGATTTATCCTCCGTAAGGGAAGAAATCAACGAGTAAAACCAAGGGGTCTTGGTGCGACCTTGGTGAGGGATAGGATTGAAAAAGACCCGGGCTCAAGTGTGACCGAGCCTACCTCAACGGAGATGTAGGATCCCCTCAAGGTTTCGAACTTCGGAAACAAATCTTCGAGTCTTCGGTTTTGCTCTTGGTTACTTTGCTCTCATGCTAGATCTATCTTTGATTTCTGCTTATTCTTGTTGTGGTCTAACACCCTCGAGTGCTATCACTTGCTATTGTTGTGTGGATTTAGTTTTCGTGTAGGTGGAGAAGTGGATTTGTAGATCAAGCGCAAGAATCAGTCCAAACTCTATACACTGGTCGGAGTATTCGGTTTTCAGAACCGGAGACTCCGGAGCATCGGATTGTCTAAGGTCTCAGACCGGACTATCTGAGTCAGCAGCTTCTGTAAGTTAACAAGGGATTGAAATTTTACAAACCTATTCACCCCCCTCTAGGCGACATCACCGATCCTCAGAGGGGGAGCAGCGTGCGGGGAAGGAGAAGCAGAGAGCAGATGCAGGGATTCGGTGAGGAGGCACGGGGAGGAAGATAATGCGGGAGCGGAGAGAGAGAGGGAGAGAGAGAGTTCGCATGTGGGAGAGGAGGAGCAGGGGATGGGGCGAGCGGTGAGGCGTAGGGAGGAAGATGGCACGGGAGGCGCGGCGTGCGGTTGGCAGGTGGGACCCACGTGTCCGCGAGAGAAGGAGAGGTGCGGCGCGTGGTGAGTGTCAGACGGGAGGGGCCCACACGTCAACGGGCAGAGCGCGGCTGGAGTCGTGTGGAAGAAGGGAGAGCGCGAGGAGTCGGGCCACGGGGAGGCTGGGCCGGATTGGCGCTGACGGCCCAGACAGGAAAAAGGGAAGAGAGGGAAAAGAGAAAGAAAAGAAAAGCAGGTCGAGGCCCATCTTGATTTGGGTTTTTGATTTTTCCTCGTCTAATAAACTTTGGGATTTTGCTCAAGGTAGGAAAATATTTCCTTTCAATAAGACCTCAAATTTGCAAAATAATCTTTTTAATTCCAAAATAAACACTTAATGCTCATATTCAAATAAATGCATAAAATGACATGATGCGATGACGCTTTGATTATGCATTCAAAAGAAAATTTTAACGTGCCAAATTTGTGTTTAAAATTTGGGATGTTACATCTACGCACTAAACAGGCACATCAGTAGCACTAGGGGACGCGAGCTGGTGTGCAGTAGAGAGAGGTCGCTCCCTCAACTCCTCGGGGACCCCAAGTCTGACTAGGGAGCGCAGCGTAGCTAACGCTAGCCGCCATGCAATGGCCGGCGCCAAGAGAATAACACCTTTCTCAGCTGTCAAAGTCATGGCACCTTCGCCCGGTAGCATCTTCGGCGTAGCCATGTCTTCCCGTGACACCAAAACAAGCGCGTGACTGCTGTGGAAAACATGGACCCCGGGTATCTACATGGTGGGCCACGAGGATCACCCAATAGGGGATGGGCCGAACCGGCTACATGCGCACGGGAACCACCCGGACTACTATTCACCTTGTATGGCAAGAAAAGGATAAAGATAGAAATCGAACCCGAATAGGGAAGGCACAATTGTAATCCCGAATATTTACATATTTGGCTAGAGGATAGAGATAGGAATCCTACCTCGTAACCAACTAGGACTCTGCCTTGTAACCCTGCTCCCCACTATATAAAGCGGGCATAGAGCCCCTGGTTGGGCATCTCTTCACAGAATACCAGATCATCATCATACTCTCACAGCACAGGACTAGGGTATTACGTTCACCGCGAGGGCCTGAACCTGTATAATCCCTTGTCTTATGGTACCATCGAGTTTGGATCCAGCGCATAGCCCCATATGTATTATTACCGACATCACCCCCCTGGTGAACAGAACGTCGACGGTTGGCGCGTCAGGTAGGGGTAGCGTCAAGATCAATCCCATCAAGCTCGATGGCAGCAATCGCTGGCATAGATTCTGGACGCGATCTTGTTTCTTCGATTTCCGTTGATCCAGAAGGAATTTCGGGATTAGACTAGATGCGTCGGAAAGATAATTTCATTAGCTTTCCAACGAGTGGTAGAACGTAAAAAACGGGGCGTCCGTTTGAAGGCAGACTGCGCGGCGAGGTCGCGAATCTCGGCGAGTTCGTAAAGCTCGTCGGCGGCTGCCACGGCGTGAGGATTGGCCGTGCCACACCTCGTGGGGCAATGAGGATCAGCGAGGACCTTCACCGAGCTTCGTCGACAACGCGGAGATTCGTTTCCGACCACGGCCTTGACTTCTCCGACCACGGCTAGCACGCGCTGTTTGACCCCGACCACGGCGCGTGCTGCTCGGTGTTGATCGGGACGTGAATGACTACTTTCATACGACAACGTGCATATCGGTGAACCGGTTTCATCGACTCGTCTTCCGCTGCACTGCACGTTGTAAATCTACAGCTCGGCTACACGCATAAGCCGGCGCCGTGAGCGTCCAAGTCTATGGCACGGCAACACGTCTACGCCCGCGCCCCGAGCGCACAAGTCTACGGCTCTACGGCTCAGCTACACGCCTACGCCCGCGCCCCGAGCGCCCAAGTCTACGGCTCGGCTACACGCCAATGCCGACGCCCGAAGCGCCTAAGTCTCACTACCGCAACACGCTTACGCCGGCGCCCGAAGCGCCAAGTTCACGGCTTCGCTACACGCCACGCCCGCGCGCGAAGCGCCAATTCTCTCGCCGGCTATACGCCTACGCCCGCGCCCCGAGCGTCCAAGTCTACGGCTCGGTAACACGCCTAAGCTCCCAAGTCTACGGCTCGGCGACACGCCTACGACTGCGCCACGAACGCCCAAGTCACAGCTCGGCGACACGCCTGCGACCGCGCCACGAGCGCCCAAGTATACGGCTCCGCTATACGCCGATGCCACGAGCGCCTAAGTCTACGGCACGGCTACACGCCTACGCCTGCGCCACGAGCGCCCAAGTCTACGGCACAGCTACGCCTGCGCCAGGAACTTATGAGCTAAGTTTTCATCATCTTGATCTTTTTATATAAATTTGAATTGTTTCTTGATTTGCTACTTAGTTGATTTCCAACTAAGCAGTAAGTCGGGGGGCTACACCTAATAGGTGCACTTGCGTGCACTTTTGTTACTTTCTCTTAATATGATTATAAATGAATCTGAGTGGTTATTCCGATTAGTGAAGCTCTGACCCCATGTACGGCGAACTCTAGTCACTCAATACGCGTTATAGGAAACCTAGGCCGAGAGGGGGGTGAATCGGACTCCTAATTCAAATTTTAACTTTGTTTGCGTGATTGATTAGTTCGGTATTTACCCAAGCTACCGATAAAATCTTATTATCTAGATACGGAAGTGATGGCACAATTAATCAACAGGAAGCGTGGCTCGATGGCTCACACAAGCAATGCACAATTAAGATAATGCAAGAGACGAGGAGACGCAAACCGAGTTGTTTACCGAAGTTCGGTGCTCAACACATGAACACCTACGTCTCCGTTGAGGAAACTTCTCACACAAAGAAGTTGGGACTCTCTCGTCCCTAGCCCTCGATCCACTCATGGTAGCTCTTCACCAACACATGGTAGGCGAGCTCCAAACCTTCACACAAGACGAGTTCTCCCACACGCGGAAGCTCCTCGCACCCGCGGTGCTGACACACGGCTCCGACCCCCCGACACACGGAGGGTTTTGTACACGACCTTCAACGGATGAAGGCAACGCACCTCCGACACAGGAAGTGACCCCCGACACACGGAGGATTTCGATTGATGTAGTCGTTCGGTTGATGAAGCCCGTGGAGTGACGACGACCTCTCCGGCGGTGAAGTACCAAGAGCATAAGATCGGTGACCGTCTCTCACAACTATCCCTTCTCTCCCACCCTGAAGACTAGGACAGGAACACCATGGGAGAAGGGGCAAAACTTGGGAATGGATGAGAGGATGTAGGGGGCACCTTCTTCTTCCTCTTCCTCTCTTCTTCTCTCTCTCTCCCTTTCAATCTCTCAAGCACATGAAACCCTAGGAGGAGGTGGAAACCATGGGAGGAGCTCTCTAGGGTGGCTAGGACAGGGGGTGGCTGCTAATGAGGCTCTCTCAAATTTCTCCCGTGCTCCAAGCTCCTATTTATAGCCCCACACTCGAAACCCTAGATCAAAATCGCAATGGACGGCTAAGATTTCGTTCCCGACTTTCAGATCGATCTGTCGGACCCCGTCTGATACTCATTGGACCCCGTCCGATGAAGTTTAGGCCAAAATCTGTATTCTGTTGGACCCAGTCCGATGGTTTATCGGACACCGTCCGATTAAGTTCAAAATCCTAGAGTTTGGGCGCTTTTCTCATCCGTCGGACCCCGTCCGACAGAGGCTATGTTTTTTGGGACTTAGTCAATTTTTTCACTTCGAACTTTTATCGGACCCCGTCCGACAGAGGCTATGTATTCCAGGACTTAGTCTCTCGAAGTCACTCACAT
Organism: Raddia guianensis; assembly: GCA_036346415.1. Classification (NCBI taxonomy): domain Eukaryota; kingdom Viridiplantae; phylum Streptophyta; class Magnoliopsida; order Poales; family Poaceae; genus Raddia; species Raddia guianensis. The sequence goes on from CM070544.1 coordinate 43,916,832, forward strand.
ATCGGACCCCGTCCGATGGTGGTCGGACTCCGTCTGACAGAGGCTTATCTTCACACCCCTACGGACTTAGCCTCTCTCGCCCCCTCTCGTCACCACGCCTTGGGTCTTAGGACACTTTTGTCAATTTGTGGACACGGTGACAACCTGGGTAGGGTTAAGCGAGAACTTTAGATCACTTGGGCGGGAAGTTTCGCGCCCATAGAAAATATATGGCTTTGAGACTTGGCGGCTACGAAACCCCGGACAGCTAGCTACCCCCTAGAGGACCTATCCCAAACTCTCTGGAAGACGAACGAGAATAAGAGAATGGAAATATGCTCAGTGGGACCCTGTAACCGGAGATACGACGATCGGCAGGCATGTTGTCTCTAGGCTACACACACGCAAGAAATCAGAAGAACTAGAAAACAAATGTCCTTAATCTTGACGTGATCCAGCTGTACAGCCTAGTTGCCATCAATTACCAAAATCATTCAGCGCATGGGAGGCTTGATCTTACACGCGTGTCTGGGAAATAGAGCTATGAGCTGACTCCCAACATCGGGGTTAGACTAGTCGGGCAGAGTGCATAACAAAAGGAAGATTACTTGGAGGGATTAAAGATAAAAAAAAGAAAAAGCATAAAAATTATCTACATAAAGCAGTCGGACCTTGCATCCGAGTGTTTGTTTTTTCATTCAGATACTGCCTAAATCCTACTTTACATGTTACAGGGGGCATCACGTCCGATGGGAATCCAGCTCCTAATACTGTCATGACAAGTGTTGAAGGCCGTTATACCACCTTCCGCAAGCCTCGGAAGTTCATGGATTTCTCCTTCATCAAGTGCCATCTACGACTTCGTTTACGAGCAAAGAAGGGCCTACGCCATGAGCGCTAACTACGCCTTTGGCCACGGGCCACCTTGCGCCCTGAGTGCCTACTACGGCTCGGCCACGAACCTACGCCTTCGGCCACATGCCACTCAGCGCCATGAGCGCCTACTACGGTCTGGGCCTGGGTCTAGGCTTCGATGGTACGCTCTAAAAGGGCCGCCAGCTGTACACCACGAAAGACGGGTATAGGTACCACTCGGCCAAACTTAGCTTATGATATGGTATGCCCCATGATGGGCCGACTCGGTCACCTCGTCAAGCGGGACTTGGGTACCTACCAAACCAATCAATTTCTTCTTGTGTTATGCCCCATGATTGGGCCGACTGTTGGTTACCGCCTGACGGAGCCAGATACCATGAGTTGATTCTAGATTAAAGGTTTTGAGGGTACGCTCTAAAAGAGCCGCCAACTGAACACCGCGACAGACGGGTACAGGTACCACTCTGCCAAGCCTCATCCAAACAAGGGTATGCCTCATGATGAGCCGACTGCCAGTATTCCGATAAATCGGGCTGCATATTACTTGGAAATTTCAACAAGGAGCTTTATTGAGCCCTTCACAGTCTCCTTGCATGCAGTGCTCCATGAAGAAAAAACCAGTTGGCGAGCTGTATCAAGAACTGGAAGTAGCATGACTTGGTCAGGATGCGGCCAGAAGAGCAGCAACTCGATTGTGAAGGACTCGGGGGCTACTGCGGAAAACATGGACCCCGGGTATCTACATGGCGGGCCGTGAGGATCACCCAATAGGGGATAGGCCGAGCCGGCTATATACGCACGGGAACCACCCGGACTACTATCCACCATACAACAAGAAAAGGATAAAGATAGAAGTCGAACCTGAATAGGGAAGGCACAATTGTAATTCCGAATATTTACATATTTTGCTAGAGGATAGAGATAGGAATCCTACCTCGTAACCGACTAGGACCGTACCTTGTAACCCTGCCCCCCACTATATAAGGCAGGCAGGGAGCCCTTGGTTGGGCATCTCTCCGTAGAATACCAGATCATCATCATAATCCCACAACACAAGACTAGGTTATTACCTCCATCACGAGGGTCTGAACCTGTATAATCCCTTGTCCTATGGTACCATCGAGTTTGGATCCAGCGCATAGCCCCATATATATTATTGCCGACATCACCCTCCAGTGAACAGAACGTCGACAACTGCCCGTCGCCACCATCACCATCACGTCTGGAGTGTTGCTGGCGGCAACACTGGTTGAGGCTCCCGTGCTGACAACGGATGGCACCATCATCAATGACAACAATGCCCACCTTCTCCTTCGCCTGGCCCACCGGAGGGGGAGCCAGGCTGCTCGACGATGGGAATTCATAACTCATCCCGACCTCGTCATCCACAGCCTCGGTACGTGCATGTGCTGCGACAAACTCCTCCGTGAAATCCCGAACACTAGCACTCATTGGCAGCTCCGCCACTAGCTTCACGTGTGCTCCATTCGATGCCATCAGATCCAGGTTGGGGTTGTCGACAGCCTCCACGGTGCTGAGTGAAGGAAAACGCAGGGATGCTACACTAGCACATAATTAAATTCTAACGGTGAAACCCAGGACATCCTGCTAGTAAATGATCATAGATCTGGTTACCTTACGATGCGCAGTGCAGCTAAAAATGGTTTAATGAAGCCAGTTCAATCGATCTGCGCGTAGTCGTACTGAAGTAGTCGTTCATGCATTATTCTAAAAACAGCAAGTCATGAAGTAGTCCTTTTTATTTTCTTTTTGCAATTTCTGTTTAAACATTATCTTGGGTAGCTTTGGCAGTTATTAAAAATAGGCAATGTGCTGTAAAAATTCTATAAAAATTCAGAGAAATACTTTCTGGTTTTCTGGTCTTAGGAAAATTATATGTATGCATGTCATACTTATGGAATTCATTTTTTGTTAAATGGATAGCTTTAGGTGCATTATTCCATGTGCACTTGAGAAATTGTCATCATATTTCTTTAAAGTAAAAAGAAAATAATTTACAAGTCCCTGGACTTTAGAAAATATTTGTTGCCATGCCATCCATGCAGCATGCATTTGTTAGAAGTATTCATGGCTTAAAAATGGCATCATTTCATGTGCACATAGGTCATTTGGCGTAATCTCTCTTTTAATAAAAATGCATGGAAATTAGGATTTCTGCATTATTCTAAAAACAGCAAGTCATGAAATATTTCTTATGATTGTTGTATTGATTTGCATATGTGTGTGCGCGTTTAGGAGGTCGAGCCCCCGAAGACCCGATCGACGACGTCCCCTTCGTTTTCCCCGGAACCGATCAACGCAAGTCCCCTTCGACCATGTCGTGAAGCCATTTTCGGTTATTTAGAAAATATTTACTAGACTTGAAAATGTGCATGCTAATTTAAAATGTTAATTGCCGTATTTACTAGACTTAGATATCCTGCCGAATAGAAAGGTAAGAACTATGGTAGGATTAAACCTGAGGCTAAAATATAAATCGTTGATATTTAAATACCTCGTTGTGGTAGGATAAATGCTTAAAATCTTTTACGCGGAATGATTCAATCATTTGTGTGAAATGAGAATGTTGTTGAGAAATGTTTTGGGAAAGGGTGATTTAAGGATAGCGCCTCAAGAGTGATGCTTAATAGGAAATGATTTCCCTCTTACCCCAAAAACCTTCTGACTAGGAAGAGATATTTTGTCGGTTGGTGCGGTGCGGCACCGTTTTGAAAACTGGGCTAAAGTATCAACTCTCTCCTAGTCTAAGGACTGCTCATCCTATGATCCTATGGCGAGTCATAATGATGCGACCTCGAGCCGGTATGGGGACGGGCCCGATCGTTGGCCCTCGTGGTTGGCAGTCTTGTGACGAAACACCGTCTGGGTGCGTAGCCTCTCGAGGGTAAAGCGTACCCACTCTGCAGAGTTAAAACTGTCATGATAGCCGTGCTCGCGGTGACGAGCGTGCGAAGGGACTGATTATATGGTAGCTCTTCATTTATAAAACCAGTTTCAGAAAAGGGTTTTAAACGAAGGATTTGAGATGAGTAAAGGATTTGAGAAAGATTTCGTTTGCGTTAGGTGCCACCGGCCACATTCCGGATTGGGGGTCAGCCTACCGGAAAATGTCGCGCGGAATGGACCTACCTGTTTGATAAAAGAAAATGAGAAAGGATTTTGTTTTCGCTATGGCACTGAGGCCAAGTGGTGAGAACCGTTTGAGAAGAGCCCAAAGAAAAGGTTAAGATTTATTGTTTCTAAATTGCTTTGCCAAAACTAGGCTAATAAATGCATTTCCGCAAAAATATCCTAAGCTCTCTTTGTACCGAGCCACATTTGCATACTTCCCGACTTGCGAGTACAATTTGTACTCACCCTCGTTTTCTCCCTTCCCTTTTTAAAATTTCAACAGCTGGTCCATCCGAGTATGGCCCGCCTTCCAAGGAGGAGGACCCGGATTACGTCGAGGAGGTGTTTTCCGATGAAGACTATGAAGACTAGGGTTGCGCGTTCCTACAGCTCTCGTGCCTATGGGGCGGATAAGTTTCTAGACATTGTATTAGGTCTGTATCTCCGTGTACTCTGAATTACGGCCTGCGAGCCGTTGTATGTGCTTGTACTGGACCATGTTCCCGTTTGTAATAAATCAGATCGTTGGCAATGTTTCATTTCTGTGTATCTGTGTGTACTAGCCATGATCCTTGGGACTAGTACGTGTTTACGCAGGTGGAATCTAATCTTGTAAATCGGGTGCCGACAGAATTGGTATCAGAGTCAGGTTGTTTTGGCCCTAGGATGTAGCCCTAGAATTAGAGACCATATAATTTATAAAAGGAATAATTGTTAAATAAATTCTTATTCTTCGCAATCCATTGTAAGTGATGATCTTTTGGAAATTTGTAGAAGCCGCCGTTCGCGTCCGCCCTTGGAGTTGGCTACGGAGGGTTCATGCGCCAGCTGCTGCTGATGCTGAGCACGCTTGGTTTCGGTGACCCTATGTATCATGGGGGCATTACTTCGCGCAAGGGACGCACATGCTGGGTGGTGTGCGTCACTATCTTTGCATCGGGTCCACCGCCAACCCATGGACCATTCCGCTACTCCGCCGCTCGTGTCAGCTGCTCCGACGCCATCCAAGACGTGTCCAGACTTGCTCTACACCGACTCCACAGTCTGTTCACGAGTGAGCTACATGTCTCCTCGCTTGCTACTTTCCTCTAAATGCGCTTAACGAGCATGCTTAGTTACGCCAGTCGACCGAGGCGAGAGCGACCTGACGGTGTACCACCTTGCCGAGCTCGTCCAATCCTTGGATGACGCGTACACCATCACCCTACGGGAGCTGAACTCGACCTACGACGCCAACTGCCAGCTGAAGCAAGCCAAGAAGGAGAGCGGCGACCTTAAAAATCGTGACTCGCACCACTTGGTGGAGAAGGCCCATCTTCACAAGAGGATCCGTCAGTTGGTTCGTGAGAACCAGCGTCTTCGTGGGAATGCCGCTTCTTCCTCCGGGACTCCTACTCCTGCTGCTTCGTCCTCCCACCCGAAGAAGAAGGACGTCGGCACCAGCACCAAGCCCGAGCCTGAAGATCCTGCTAATCTTTCCATGTGCACCTTCGAGCTCACCCCCAAGGATCTTCAGTTGGATCTGGGTTCGTTCGGAGTGAGGGCTCCTCCTCCCACCCTTGTCGAGCTTCAAAGCATACCTCTGATGGTCCGATCGCCACCGCCCAATTGGCAGCCCGCTGTGGATGTTGATGACGATGATGAGGAAGACCTCGTGGAGTTGATCCCTGAGTCCGACTACGAGCAGGACTAGCTCGTAGCCTCCTGTATCCTTTGCATGAGTCGCTGTCGCCCTTTCTTTTTCCTTTTTCTTTTGCCTTCTTTCTTGTCCGCCGCTTTGCCGCCCCCCACTTCAAATAATCGGGCCGCCTTTGTAAGAGGGCCGCTCCGCGGGTGCTCGTCGCCCCGTCTCCCTGCCGTGCCACGCTGCTTCTCCGCCGTGATGAGAAGGAAGCCGGAGATCCGCCCCGTGAGTCCTCCTCGCCGCTCCGCGAGTCCTCGCCAAGTGGTGAGAACTGTTTGAGAAGAGCCCAAAGAAAAGGTTAAGATTTATTGTTTCTAAATTGCTTTGCCAAAACTCGGCTAATAAATGCATTTCCGCAAAAATATCCTAAGCTCTCTTTGTACCGAGCCACATTTGTATACTTCCCGACTTGCGAGCACAATTTGCACTCACCCTCGTTTTCTCCCCTCCCTTTTTAAAATTTCAACAGCTGGTCCATCCGAGTATGGCCCGCCTTCCGAGGAGGAGGACCCGGATTACGTCGAGGAGGCGTTTTCCGATGAAGACTATGAAAACTAGGGTTGCGCGTTCCTACAGCCCTCGTGCCTATGGGGCGGATAAGTTTCTAGATATTGTATTAGGCCTGTATCTCCGTGTACTCTGAATTGCGGCCTGCGAGCCGTTGTATGTGCTTGTACTGGACCATGTTCCCGTTTGTAATAAATTAGATCGTTGGCAATGTTCCGTTTCTGTGTATTTGTGTGTACTAGCCATGATCCTTGGAACTAGTACGCGTTTACGCTGGTGGAATCCGATCTTGTAAATTGGTTGCCGACACCCGACCAGGGGCAAACAGGAGAATTAGGGGTAGAGTTACCGCTTTGCCCTCAAGATTCCTCATACTTGTAAGGGCAAAAAGGGTAGAAGAATTCAGCTGTATATAAACCAGGCCATGGAGAATGTTGTAACTTAAGCTCAATCAGAATCTTAAAACCTTTTCTAATTTCTTTACATCATTCGTGTTTTGCGCTTCCTAGTTAGGTTGTCCCGCTCATGGCCGTTGTCAGCGTCTGGGAATCGTGCTCCTGAAGAGCAGCGAGACCACGGACCGACAGACGAACTTGTAGTTGGTGTGAGGCCCAACGACCACCCTTCTCAGCAGCTCGGGGCGGCGGCCAAGCCTACAGGGGCTAACGCCGCGCTGACTTCCCGAACAAGGACCTAGTGCGACTTGATGATCCGGGTACAGATCCTTCGTACAGTGGGAAGAAGAGAGAAAACAATACAAACCATGGAGACACCAGCGATTTACCTTGGTTCGAGCCCCCACTGCCGGGTAATAGCTCTACTCCAGTCTTGTTGATTATATGGTGGAAATCAGTACAGAGGTGCCGAGACCGGGCTTGGGGGCACCGATCCCGAGCTTACAGTGGTGATGACTAAGGACTAAAACTACTAGCTAAGGAAGCTTCGGATGCGGGTGTTGCTTGGGCTTGGGTCAGATGGAATCGGATCCCCTCGAATGTCCAGGAATCCTCCTTTTATATGCGCGGCGGGTCGCCCGAAGTTGATGCGGCGAGCCCCGCACCGGTCTTTGCTTTAGTGGCGAGGCTCTTGTGTCGTTCTAGGGTCCTGTCTGGTCTCGAGCCTGCAAGGAGAAGCTGGTCGGGTTAGTACTGGACACGTGTTTGTCTTAACATGCCGATACAGGGGAGAAAACTTCTTTAGGGAGAAAGCACTTTCCCTTTATCCCTGATATACCCTTGACTGGACCGAGCCAGTCCCGCGCCACACGTTGGGGGCGTCGCGTAGCGTAACAACCATCCGCTGCCTGCCAAAGAGAGCAAACGACAGGATGGGCTGCCCGCGTGTTCTTCCCCGGGCTGTGGATTCCTGGGAAGACACAGTTCGTTCTGGTCAAGGCCGGAGAAAGTATGATGGGACGGTGGGATACGACAGTTGTCGCCACCTGCCCACGGGTAAGCGGATCACCCGAGGGACCTTCTCCCGGGCTAAGGATAGCCCAGGAGGCACATGGTGCCGCAGGGTTTGACTTGTTCAAGCCCGGGGCAGCCGCTGGCGGGTTAGGCGCTTCCTTTAGTATGGCTGGGAACGGTCTCTTGGACCCTCTGCTTGTCTGTTGGCGGTCTGAAATTGGCCCGAGCCTGTGTCGGGATGGGCCATTTACCAATCACCAACGACAAATTTCGAGCCTCGGCTGGTCGTGTGATGATCCGGTCTGAGGTTTAGAGAAAACCCCCACCACGCGCCGCGCGGGAAGATTTGGCTCGGGAACCAAAGTCTGAGCATTGAACCTGATTTGATGTAAAGGTGGGGAAGTTACGCCTTCTTGGGCACGACTCCCAGGACTTCCGCTTCGACTGTTGTCTTCTCTTAAAAGGCAGCGCCGCGCAGGGGGAACTCGCACCGTGGAATCGCCCCCTTCGCCTCTTCTTTCATCTTCTCCCCTCGTTCCTCGCCTTCTTGCTTCCCACTCCCTGCCGCCATGGTCGTCATCGGAGAGAGCGCGCTGACAAAGGAGAGAATGGTGGAGCTGGAGAGGGACGGCTTCGTCAGGTCGGGCTCGTGGAGACTTCCCGACGCGGATCCGGAGCCGAGGCCCAAGCCCGACGAGCTGGTCTGCTTCGAGGGCTCGGCTATCTGCGGATTTCGCATGCCGGAGTCACAATTCATCACCGACTTCTTCGCCTTCACAGAACTGAGGCCGGAGAACTTGTCTCCGCAATCCTACGTTCATCTGTCAATCTTCGCGTTCCTGTGCGAGGCGCACTGCGGAGTGCGGCCAATGGTGAGCCTTCTTCAGCACTTTTTTGAGTTGAAGCCCGTCAGCCACTGAGTGGGCAACGGCGGGGTTTTCTACCTGACCGCGCGCCGGGCCCGGGGCAGCCAATCGTATCCTGAGTACAAGGTGAGGACGAAGGTTGACGGTTGGGCCCGGCGGTGGTTCTATCTGTCCGTGGGGGCTCGACCCTGGAATACTCTGCGGCCACGCCGGATACCCCAATTTTCAGCGTAGCGAGCCCCAGCCGGAGGATCAAGTCACGGAGGACGAGATCAAGGGGCTCGTTAGGAAGGGTCTGACGGGCTATGAGGTCGTCGTCGGCTTTATCCGACACCGGATTAGTCCGTTGGAGCGCCGCGAGCGATGCGTCAGCGACATGGATGGTTGGGAAGATCCGGACCGGGACTTTCATGAAGGTAAGCGCGAGCCGCTCCCCTTACGCTTGATCTCGAGTCGAGGTACGTTGTGACTATTAGTGATGCCATGCAGGGCTCCCGACCCGCGAGGTTGCGCGGATCGCAAGGATGCTGCTACCTGTGGATAAGACCCCTCGGCCCATACGATTTGTGAAGGACAGGCTGTCCAAGGTAAGTGCCCGCGAGGTGTTTGATTGAATTCTCAGCCACGCACGCGCGCGCGAGATCTTGACGGGTCGCATGTGGAGGGTACCCGTGTTTGATGATGAATATATGTGACAAGATGGAATTTGAAGTGTTTTGAAGAATGTTAAATGGTGTATTTGTGGAATTTGCCGTGGAATTGGAATCGGACCTTTGTGCTGAGCTTGGGCTAGGTAATAGTTTTGATCGGATGTGGTCCGGTAGTTTTTAAGCTGACACGTGGTGTGTTAGGGCTTCGTAATCGTGATGTCATGAAGGGATTATTGTGTTGGTAATTTTGTGATGAACTAACCTTGCAGGTAAGGTAAGGTGTGATGGTATCGTGTATGTTCACCTCGATGATGCGGTGTCGGTAGTGCGTGGTGGCCTTGCGGGGACAATTTGGAGGTCAAAGTGCGTCCGGAGGCGTCTGAGCGATCGGGTTCGATGACTGGCGGTCACATGAGGTGGTGCACTCGAAGCTTAGCCATGGCGAGAATCTGAGGCGGTGGAGGTCATGATGTCGGTAACACAGTGGCGGTGGTTCGACCAGGCCCAGGCGTGGGTTGGCGACCGAAGATGCTGCGAAGATATTTCCCGAAGGAATATGTGGAGAATATTCTCTCTCGGGAATGTGTCTTGTAATGTGTGTGTTGTACACCACTCATCCTCAAATGAAGAGTGGAGATGGGCTCTAGGTGTTAGGGCATCTTACCCATGGGCTATAAATAGAGGTGGAGGGGAGCACCTCCTCCTCATCCTCTTAGAGCTGAAATTTCAGAAATAGAGAGGGTAAGTTGGGTGTGTAAGGGTGGCACTTAGAGTGCTTGTGACCACATGGAGTGTGGTTTGTTATCCCCCAACTCCTATGCAATGAAATCTCTCATCTTCATGATCATCTTGTGTTGATTTGCTCCAAGTTTTTCTTTCTTTTGATTTTCCTTTTTGGAGCTCTTATTTGGAGATGAGTCTTAGTGATTTCTTGCTGGTTCATCATGATCTATGATGTCTTAAGGTTGCTAATATGATTTTCCACACTCTTTGCAACCATATGAGAGGCAAGAGATTAAGTTCTTGACTTGTTGCAAATCTGTCCTGAAACTTTCATCCGCGCAACAGTCAGTAAAAGATTTTTAGAAAAATCTAGAAAAATCATTTTGGGATGATTCCAGTTGAAAAAGATGTGTGACTCATATACCCATCTGTGGTAAAAATTTGAAGTCCACTGGTTTCTCCTTTTAGGATCTATGAAGTGAAAACTGAGCCCCAAGCTTTCTGCTCGAAGTTCTTGACTGCACTTGGTGTTTGATTTTTCATCTTTTCTGTGGATGGATTCTTGAGATGCTTCACGACTCATGGTTGCATAGGGAGAGAAATTCCCATAATTTTTGGAGCAACAGAAAGCCATCATCTCTCTGCTTCAATTAGAAACAAACTCTGAAGAATCAGAATTTGCTTTTACAGAAAGCAGCTTGTGTTGTTTGATTTTTCATGATTTTTCTGTAACGAGTTTTGAGGAGATTTTTGGTGAAGTGCTTCACAACACATTTACACATAGGGAGAAAAATTCCCACGATTTTTAGAGCACCAGAAAGCCACCAACCTCCTGCTCCATTAGAGGACAAGTTCTGAAAGAATCTGCTTTTGCTTTTCTGAAAGCCACTTTGGTCATTTGGCTTGATCTCCTTTCCAAAAGCAAGATTTGAATTGATTCCTTTGTTTTGAACACTTGACAACCAGTATTGTGTTTTCAAAATCCCAAATATTTCATGGCTCTCATGCACCCAAGTGAAGGGTACACATAGTTGTCAAGTTGTTCGGGTTTTTGGTGGAAACGTCGAAAAATGTTGTGGCGTCTATTCACCCCTCTCTAGCCGCCTAGCTCGGGTCCTCAGTTTTGCAGCGGACGTGGAAGACAGCTGAAAAGACCATTCAGGCCACGGGCTCAAATGAGGGGCGCTCGCCGGCGAGAACGCCGGCGGCATCTAGCGGGGCGCCGGTCCCGTCGCCAACGTCAGGCAAAGGGAAACCAGCGCCTCGAGCGACCGTGGCGGGCTCAAGACAGGCGAGTCAGAGACGCACGCAGAAAAGCGTCTGGCGCTTTGCAGGTGAGCTTCCATTCTCTGACATGGGTTGGGTGCTAGGTACCAGCGGCCCTTAAAATCTGTCTTGCGCGCGTTCAGGGCGCGGCGCCTATGAAGAGAAAGAGAACGTACCGGCCCGTTCCAGACAGTGATGAGGAGGAGGTCGTGCTGGTGTCGGGTCCACCGCCAGTAACGGCGCCGCGGCGGGGACCCACGAAGAAGGTTCTCGCAGGGCGAAAGAAAACGGCTTTGCCCACCACGAGCCGTGTCGGCGGGCTGGAGACGGAGCTCTTTTTGCGTCCTACGCCAGGGGTGTACGAGGACACCGAGCTCGAGCCAGCACATAAGTTTCCCGTGCTGGCCGCTATTACTCTGTTTTCTCCTTTGATCGCCGTGCTTTTTTGCCGCAGTGCGTAGCGCCAAAGTGGTGGTCGATGTGTTGCTTCCCTCCGCTGAGACCGTGGCAGCTGAAGACGAGCTGGTCAAACCCAGGGGAGGGGTGTCCTTGCTGGCGATTGGAGGTCGCCGGTGCCGAAGACAAGCAGTCGAGCCAGAGGAGGGCGCTGCAGTTGGCGCTGACTAGAGCCGCCCTTTGGCGGAGTAGAAGGGCAAGAACCGGCCGGTCCGCGGAGGACCAACGTACTGCCTACTGGTGGCAGTATTGGACCCTTCCGAGGAGGTTGCGGAAACGGTGCAGGTCGTCGTGAGCGATTATCCCGTGTGGATCACGCCCTTACGCGTTGAAGGGCGCACGGCGCATAAGTGGTGGCCAATCGACAGCAGGGGGATCGCAGACCATTTCAAAACTCCGGTCGAGAAAGCGCTTCCGACTCCCGACCGACGGATGCTGCTGGTCAACTGGATCTGGCCGGTTCGCGTGCTCACGCCGGATGGATGGACAAGTGTAGTGATGCCTAGCGTGGCTCCGCTAGCGTCTGCGGGCTGGATCTCCGCTACTCCAGAATGGGTGGAGCAACAAGATGCCGCCAGGTCGCAGGAGGCTGGCCGAACGGGCCTGCCATATCCGAAGTTCTACCCTATCCCTGGGCTGGACGACCCAACCGAGCTTGCGGCGGTTAAGCGGATGGCGGACGAGCTAAAGAATGCGTTGATAAGGACCCGGGCTCAGCTTGGCAAAGCCAAATTAGCCGCGGAGCAGGCCGCCGCAGCGAAGACCGAGCTGGTGGCCAAGCTGGAGGACGCTGAGAGGCCGGCTGCCGCGGCGGGGGCGACGGCCTCGCTCTCAGTCGCACCGCCAGCGCCGCCATGCTCCGCGCCGCTGGAGGAGGATAGCGAGGAATCAGTTGGCTGCCCGCCCCTACCGCCACTGGAGGCTTCTGACCACGGGCTTGGCAGAAATATGCGCGGAGCTGTTGGAGCGAGGGCGGAGAGCATGCTTACTCACACCAAGAAGGTAACACCCTTGACCCTGTGCGTTATACTTAAATACCGCATTTTTCGCACTTAGATTCGGTTTCCCCTGTTTCAGCTCTACACTCTTATCGCCGGTACGTCCTCGCTGATGGAAGCGATGGGCGGGCAATCAGATGATGACGCGGTGAAGATCGAGCGTTTCTCAGCCAGGCTAGCGCAAGCCCGGGCTCAGGTGGAGCGTGCGGACGGGCTAACTGCTGAGGTCGAGGCTCGTGCCACGGCGCTTGTCACCGAACTAGAAGCCGTGCTAAAGTCAGCGCAAGAGAAGGAGCAGGAGGCCATGACGAGGCTTGCTCGAGCTCAGGAGGTGGAGGAAGCTGTAAAGATCCAAGCCCAGGCGGCTCGTGAAGAAGCAGACAGGGCTCGGGTTCTTTTTGATGAGGAGCGCAAACGCAGAGAGGCGGCCGTCAATAAGCTGGCGGCTACCAAGTCTGAGCATAACTCCATTGTTCGCGGGCTCGAGGAAGCCCGCAACAAGCTTATGGCGAAAAGTACCGCGCTACGCGAAACTGGGGCGAAGTCCGTGGCAGAGTCAAACCCTGAAGAAACAGAAGGACGAGGCTCATGGCCGGGTCAAGCCGCGCCGAGAACAAAATGATATGGCCTTGAGCCATAGAGTTGCTTCAGTGAGCCGCGAATCCGGGATTTGGAAATCGAGCTAGAGAGGCTTAAGTTGCAGCACAGACCGTAATTTGACCCGGTCTAACCGTTCCCGGGCTCTGCGCCACACACTTTTGTATATTTTCTTTTGAACACCCGTTTAATCGGATAAATATCGTGTAATGTGCGGCGGCCGAAGGGCTTAGCCATTTTCCATCTTAGTTTATTGTGTCAAGTCGCGCCTTTGTGGGCTCTGTGGGCAACACGATGTTCGCCGACGGTGAGGGCACATTTGCGAAGCACAGATCTGGCGAAACAACCCGCCCCGGTTCATGCACCCGGCCTAAGCCACGCATCAAGCCACGAAAGCACCGCTGGGCTTTGTTCGCGTTGGTGGGCCAGGACCTTCGGGGTAGGCCTTGACTCGCGGCGACTTTTTCCATGCCATTGACGGTGGGACAGGGCACGTGTCGTGCGGCGACAGGCGCGATTAGTATTCCGCGAAACGGCGCGTGCCAAGCGTCTCTTCAGCTCGGGCAATGGGTTTTAATTGCCCATCTCTTGGCGCGCAGCGACGCCTCGGGTAGTCCGCGCGCGACAGGGCGTTACTGACCGCCGCCTATATAAGCGAGGCGGCGCCTTTGTCTTTGCAACATCCCTACTTAGATTCCCTCAATCTTTAGGCGAAACCAAGTTCTCGGCCCGGCCGAGGAGAGAGAGAAGAAAAGCAAGAGAGGCAACAAAGGGAGAGAATGTCTTCATCGAGTGGTCGTCGGACGCTAGTTCGGATTACCTTGCGGCTGGCGGTGGCAAGAACGGAGATGCCGCGGCGCTGTCTGCCGCCGATCCAACCCGAGGCGAGGCGGTCTGGCGAGCCCGTTATCATGCCCAGCGGCCGGTGGCAGCGTATGCCAGCTCAAGCCGACGCGAGGCGGCGGCGGCGATAGCGGCTGCTGAAGCGGCGGAGGAAGAAAGCGAATCGCGGTGGCGGCGCGAATCGCTGGCAGCGCCGCGATTCGCCGCCCGCACTAGTAGCCGGAGGGCAGGCGCTTCCGCCGCGCATCGTGGCGGAGCAGGAGATCGAGGCTGCCGCGGAGGCTATCGTGGCGAACCTCCGCCTCTGCTTATGGACTCCATCAGCTACCAGCGGCGGCGGAGGCGCCACCCGAGCACGCCAGAGACCGTCAGGCCCGCGCGGATGGGGCCGAGGCGGCGGCGAGTCGTCGTCTGAGCCGGTGGGTGTACTGCTGCGACCCCAACCGCGGCTGCCGGAGGCGCCATCCGAGCTCGCCCAGGCCGATTGTGTCCGCGCCGGGCCCGCTTTCGTCGTCGTCATCGTCATCGGCAGAGTCCGCAGCTCCGCCGGCTCGTCGCCAGTAGGAGTGGCGGAGGAGTTGTAGGATTTGGGCGCCGCCGTAGGCGTAGTAGCGCGGCGCCCTTCTTTTGTGGTAGTCCAGAAGCCTGGCCTCCTTTTGTTCTTTGTGTAATCTTCATCCTTGTAAGGTCTTCCTGTGAAATGCAAACTTCTTTAAGCAATTTTGTCTTGGTTAATCTTGTTCGTTCTTGCTTTCCGTGTGAATTTGCGAACCTGCAATGCGAAAGCAGGGGAACAAGATGAACAGTAATGAAGTCCTGAGTAGAACTTAGGAAATTTGAGCAAACGGATTGCTTTTAGAAAGTTTGTTTTTTGGTGCGCCTAATCATCCAGCCCCCGGGCCGTGGCCAAGTCCGAGTGCGATCTCGGAGTTGGGCGCGGTCTAGAAACTAGAGTGACTTAGAAAAAAATCGCGCGAACTCCCAGCCCCTGAGCTTCGTTAGGCCGCGCGATGGTGTAGGCTTTCCGAAACTAGGGACTCAGAAAAAATTCATGAAAACCCCACCCCGAGCCGTTAGGCAGCAGCGTGCTGGAACTGGCGAGTTAAGGGCGATGGGAAAAATTTGGGCGCAAAAAATCCCTCAGCCCCCGAGTGCCGCGAGGCCCAAGTTAGCCATCCAAACGATCCTGATGTGGGCTTACTGTACCTTTGGGCCGCGGGAATTCGACATTGCGCGGAGATTCACTAGGGTGCGAGAGATCGGCTTATCCCGTCGTGGAAATGCTCCGGAATGCTTTATCCTTAGCCCTCGGGCTTTTGCCACGGGCTTGCTTGAAATGGTCAAGACTGAAACCAGCGTGCCTCGTGAATGGGGGAAGTTTTTTTTTGGAACAGGAATGAACTGAAATGAAGGAAACTTACGACCTGGTCAAGCATAGAAGCGTCGTAGCAGGGAGATGTTCCATGAGCTAGGGAGCTCGTTCCCATCCTTGTCGACAAAGGCGTCTGAACCCGTCGTGCTGCTACTGACTACTTTGTCTGATCCCTCCCACTTGGAAATTTGAGCTTGTTGAAGCCTGCGAGGTTCTGAATGCGTCGTAGAACCAAGTCTCCTACTTGCAGAGTCCTTGTATGTACATTTCGTGCTGCGTAACGGCGCAGAGTCTGCTGATAGGCCGCAGCCCGGAGTAGGGATTGCTCGCGGCGTGCCTCAAGTAGATCGAGGTCAAGCTGTCGCTCCTCGTCGTTGACCATGAAGCTGGCGAAGTCAACGCGATCGGATCGTAGTCTCATTTCTGTTGGGAGGACTGCTTCCGAGCCGTAGACAAGTCGGAAAGGAGTTTCTCTTGTAGCCCGGCTGGCTGTTGTCCGGACTGCCCAGAGGACTGACGGTAGCTTGTCGACCCAACCTTGTTGCTTTGCCTTGAGAGCGTCGTAAACCTGCTTTTTGATACCTTGAACTCGCTGTCCGTTAGCTCATTCAGCTGCTCCGTTGCTCTGTGGGTGGGCCACAGAAGCAAGGGCGAGCTTCATTCCGATTTCTTCACAGTAATCGTTGAATTCCCGGCTCGTGAACTGGGTGCCATTGTCAACGATGATTCTGCTTGGCACACCAAATCTTGCGACGATACTTCGGAAGAAACATACTGCGGCAATTACAGTGATGTTGGAGACCGGCTCGGCCTCAATCCACTTGGTGAAGGTGTCGATGGCTACGAACAAGTATGTTCTGCCACTAAGACCTTTGGGGAACGGTCCTAGGAGGTCCATTCCCCAAACCGCAAATGGCCACGCTAGTGGAATCGTTTGCAGCTCGTACGCGGGCTGGTGCGTCATCCGCGCATGATACTGGCAAGCTTCGCAGCGCTTAACCAAGGCTTCTGCGTCGCTCATCCCAGTGGGCCAGTAGTAGCCCATACGGAATGCTTTACCGACGAGGGTTCTGTGTGAGGCGTGTGCGCCACAGATGCCCTCGTGTATGTCGGTTAGAAGGTACTTACCTTCCTCTTGGGTAACGCACTTACAAAGCACGCCGTTAGCACCCCTTCGGTACAGCGAGCCCCGTGCAGACGGTAAATTCGGGCTCGCCTTTTTAGCGATGAAGCCTTCAAAGACATCCTCGGGCAATGTCCCTGCTCCAAGAAGCTGGATGAATGGCGTCATCCGGAGGTGCTTTGCTCGAGAATGAGGCGATCACCGGATGTCTCGGTTTGGGGGTAACAGACGTCCCCTTGGCCTCCTCTCTGGAGGGAATGGAGGGGTTTAAAAGGTTCTGCACTAGCACCCCCGGCGGGGCCGGTTCTTGCGAGGATCCGAGTTTGGCGAGCTTGTCGGCTTCGCCATTCTCTTCCCTGGGAATGTAGCTGATTTCGAAACTCGTGAAATGCTTCTCCAGTTTTCTCACTTCGGCCAGGTACCGCGTCATTGAGTCGTCGTTGCCTGAAACTCCTCCCTGACCTGGCGGACGACGAGCTGCGAATCCCCTTTCGCAACAAGCGTTTAATGTCGAGCACAGCACATGCTCTTAGGCCCGCAATTAGGGCTTCATACTCTGCGGCGTTGTTTGTAGCCGCAAAGTGTATTGTATGACGTGCTGGAGTCGCTCTCCATTGGGGGAGATGAGAACGAGCCCGCATCCTGATCGTCCGGACTGGTGTGAACCGTTAAGAGTCCACCGACCTTCTCCCCCGTCTTGACCTGGAGAGCTTGACTTTTGCTCATCCGGCCTGGTCAACTCTGCAACAAAATCAGCCAGGGCCTGGGCCTTGATGGCGGTCCGGGATACGAACTGGATGTCGAATTCACCCAGCTCGACTCCCCACTTCGCGACCTGGCCAGTGGCCTCCGGGTTTTGGAGAATGTCCTTGATCGGGTAAGTAGTCGGGACAATGACTTGGTGGGTTTGAAAATAGTGACGCAACTTGGGCGAGGCCATCAGTAAAGCATAGCACAGTTTCTGAAGGTCGGGATAGCGCTCCTTTGGCCCGGTGAGCACTTCGCTCACATAGTAGGCAATTCTTGCTTCCCTTCTCGTTTCTGCTTGCCAAAGACCGCTTGCGCGGCGTTGGTGTCACCGAGAGGTACAGCTGGAGGGCCTCCCCGAGCTTGGGAGTCGTGAGGACGGGTGGCGAGGCGAGATACTGCTTGAGCTGCTGAAACGCGGCCTCGGCCTCCTCGGTCCACTCGAAACTGTCGTGCTTGCGCAGAGCTTGCGTAAAGCGCCGGTCTCAAGGCGGGAGATGAAACGGCTTAAGGCCGCCATTTTGCCCGTGAGGGACTGGATGTTCTTTACACAGGTCGGCGACCTCATCTTTTCGACGGCCTCGATCTTTTCGGGGTTCGCACCGATGCTCGCCCCGCCGATTACGTAGCCTAGGAGCATGCCAGACTTAACGCCAAAGACGCATTTCTCGGGGTTTAACTCGACCCGGTGCTATCTCAGGCTGTCAAAGGTTTCCAAAAGGTCAGACACGTGGTCACGGGCGTCCTTACTCTTGACTACGATATCGTCGACGTAGACCTCTACATTGTGCCCTATTTGATCAGGGAGAGTTTTTTTGCATGAGACGCTGGAACGTGGCGCCAGCATTTCTGAGACCGAAGGACATGGTCGTATAACAAAACGTGCCGAAAGGCGTTACAAAGGCGGTTTTCTCCTCGTCCTCTTTGCACAGCGCGATCTGATGGTAACCAGAATAAGCATCTAGGAAACTCATCAAAGCTGAATATGCCGTAGCGTCAACTAGCTGATCTATGCGTGGAAGGGGAAAATTATCCTTGGGGCAGGCGGAATTAAGGTCGCGGTGGTCGACACACATGCGCCACTTGCCCTCTTTCTTCTGGACGACGACTGGATTCGCAAGCCAATCGGAGTGCTGTACCTCGCGGATGAAGCCCGCTTGAAGCAGCTTGCCAAGCTGGTCTTGGATGATTTTGACCTTCCAGTCGGGAACACGCCTCTGACACTGCCTTATCGGTTTCTTGTCAGGCCGGACAGCTAGCCTGTGCTCGATCACCTCCCTTAGGACACCAGGCATATCGAACGGTTCCCATGCAAACGCGTCCTTGTTAGCCCGGAGAAAGGTAATGAGCTCGAGTTCCTATTGAGGCTCGAGGGTTGTCCCCACGTGGACCACCTTGGGGGGTCTGACTCCGTGAGGACGACGGTCTTGGTGGGCTCTGCGGCTGCGGTGCCACCTTTGACGCCTTGTTGTAGGCGCTCCTTCTTCTTGGGACCACGGGTAGGAAGCTGTCCTACCATGGCCAGCGCGGTCTCGTCGTAGTCGAGAGCCGTCTTGTGGTTGCCCCGAACGGTGATGACTCCCTTGGGCGCTGGCATCTTCAGGCAGTAGTAGGCATGGTGGGAGACCGCCATGAACTTGGAGAGCGCGGGGCGTCCCAAGATGGCATTGTAGGGGAGCTCTGTTTCCATCACCTCGAAGGTGATGTACTCCGTCCGGAAGTTGGTGGAGGAGCCGAACGTGACGGGCAGCACGACCTGCCCTACGGGGTGAAGCGACGATCCCGGGATGATCCCGTGGAAAGGGGCAATGATGTCCTTGATCTTGAAGCGCGGGACCTGCATGAGGCCTAGGACACGCGCCGTGATGATATCCAGCGAGCTCCCGCTGTCCACGAGGACGCGGTCGACCCTGGTGTTGCCAATGGTGGGGCGAGCACCGGCGGAGGCCCAGGGTTTAGAAACCCGACCAAGGCGATCCGTCACCGAAAAGGTGATGGACTGGCTGGACCAGGGTAGGGATTCCACCGCGGGCTCGCCGCGGGAGATGTGGAGGACCTCTCGAGACGCGGCCTTGAGCTCGCGTCGAGAGGTGTAGGCTGACATGCCGCCAAAGATGACGACGACGTGGCCACGGGCCTCAGGGAAGCCTTGATCCTGGCCGCCCTGGGGGTAGGCGCCGCGGCCGTGCCCTCGGGCAGCTCAGGCATGGGACCGCGACGAGCGTAAAAGTCCTCGAGCCGACGGGCCCATGTGTTATTCTGATTCTTGCGATTCATGGCCCGGCACCGATGAAGTCGGCGAAGAGAGGCGGGGTCATGGGCGGTCCCGCCCGCTTCGCTTCTTTGGGACGGAAGGCCGCCCACAGGGTGCCCAGCCATCATGCTGCTCGCCTCCGACTGAAGGGGCCAGTAGCCGTTGTTCGTGGTGGCGCTGGTGGCGAGCACACTGCGGCTGGCTGCGGCGGCGGGCACTCGGGCTGGTCGGGCTCGATGGCGGTGATGAACTTAATTAGCGGGCTGCTCCGGCCGCTTCTTCTTCTTCTTCTTCTCTGCCTCGGCCTTGCCCAGGCCGTCGCCAACCTTGGCCTTTTTCTTCGCGTGGCCCCTCTTGCGCTCCACCGCCTCAGAGGCGTTAACGTAGAGGGCCGCGGTGCGGAAGAGCTCACTCGCGGTATTGATCGGGTGGAGTTCGAGGTCCTCGGTGTAACGCCGGTCCCTCACGTCGTCCTTGAAGGCCTCGATGATGGCTTCATCGGAGATGCAGGGAATCGTATTGTGGGCTCTGACGAACCGGCACACGAAGTCCTGGAGACTTTCGTTGTCTCGCTGCACCATGAGCTTGAGGTCCTGGGGGCGTCCAGAGCGGGCGTAACACCCCTGGAAGCTTGTGCGGAGGGCGTCCTACAGCTGGGACCAGCTATGGATAGAGCCAGGCCGTTGATTGAACAGCTAGGTCCGGGCCATGCCTTCGAGCACTGTGGGGAAGTAGTTGACCTTGACAGCCTCGTCTCCCCCCATAGCTCGGACGGCGGTGGTGTAGATGGAGAGGAACTCGTCGGGATTCTTGCTCCCATCGAACTTCTCGATTGGCCCGGGCTTGAACCTCGGCAGCTACGACGCTTCACGGAGAGCGCGAGAGAAGGCGGGGCATCCTGGTGCGGCCTTCGGGGCAGAGGCATCTCGAAGCGGGACTAGGCGGGAGAACACTCCGCCTAGGGTACGTGACGAACCTCCAGCAGAGGAGGCCGTCTGGGTCTGGTGCGAGCGACTGCGGCTGCGGCGGGGACGGTTTTGAGTGCCGTCGCGGCCAGAGTGGCCCTGAGCGCCGTCACGGCCGGAGCGGTCTTGAGCGTCGCGGCGGTCAGACTCGTTTCCACGCCAGACGTCTGGGCGACCACCACCATTCTGCTCCTCGTGCATGGCGATGCCGCAGGTGATGACACCAAGGACCTCAGCAATAGCTGGGGCCAGATCCACCATGGTGAAACCGCGAGGGTCTTTCTCCAGGTCACGGATGACCGTGGCGATGGCGCTTCCTGGCTGGCTGCAGCAGAGCGGGTTCCGCATGGTCTCGACAAGGGAATCAATAGGTCGGGCGGCGGGAGAATGCGCGGGCGATCCTTCTTGCGAGATCCGTCACGGGACGCGACGGACAGCGTCGTTGAAGTACTTGGCGGCGGCAAAGGCGGTGGCAAGAATCGCTCTGAGCCTCCCGTCCTCGGCGTTGCCGTCGACCGCAGCCGCGAAGACGCAGCGAGATGTGCGCGAGGCCGGGGAAAATGTCCCAGTGTGACCAGCGGAGGTAGCGAAGTCACCAAGCAGCTCGAACTCCATGGAAGTTTCACTGACGTGGGTGACAGAGGGGTCCAGCTTAGGGAGCGACTCCTCGGGGCAAAACTCTACCCTTGGGGCGAGAGAGGCATCCACCTCCATCTCGTCAGCCCCGGCTTCGGCGAGGTACTCCTCCCGCTAGCCATCGTACGACGGGACCAAGTCGTCCAGATCGTCGCACTCATCGAACTCGAGGTCCAAAGCCTCATCGTTACTCGGAATCTCAGGCATGCCTGAGGGAACGGAGTGCTGAGGGCTGCTCATGGGCCCCACGGTGGGCGCCAGCTGTCGACGTCTGGGAATCGCGCTCCTGAAGAGCAGCGAAACCACGGACAGGCAGACGAACTTGTAGTTGGTGTGAGGCCCAACGACCACCCTTCTCAGCAGCTCGGGGCGGCGGCCAAGCCTACAGGGGCTAAGGCCACGCTGACTTCCCGGACAAGGACCTGGTGCGACTTGATGATCCGCATGAGATCCTTCAGTCTGATGGGAAGAAGAGAGAAACAATACAAACCGTGGAGACACCAATGATTTACCTTGGTTCGAGCCCCCATCGGGTAATAGCTCTACTCCAGTCTTGTTGATTATATGGTGGAAATCAGTACAGAGGTGCCGAGACCGGGCTTGGGGGCACCGATCCCGAGCTTACAGTGGTGATGACTAAGGACTAAAACTACTAGCTAAGGAAGCTTCGGATGCGGGTGTTGCTTGGGCTTGGGTCAGATGGAATCGGATCCCCTCGAATGTCCAGGAATCCTCCTTTTATAGGCGTGGCGGGTCGCCCGAAGCTGATGCGGCGGGCCCCACGCCGGTCTTTGCTTTAGTGGCGAGGCTCTTGTCTCGTTCTAGGGTCCTGTCTGGTCTCGAGCCTGCAAGGAGAAGCTGGTCGGGTTAGTACTGGACACGTGTTTGTCTTAACATGCCGATACAGGGGAGAAAACTTCTTTAGGGAGAAAGCCCTTTCCCTTTATCCCTGATATACCCTTGACTGGACCAAGCCAGCCCCGCGCCACCCGTTAGGGGCGTCGCGTAGCGTAACAACCATCCGCTGCCTGCCAAAGAGGGCAAACGACAGGATGGGCTGCCCGCGTGTTCTTCCCCGGGCTGTGGATTCCTGGGGAGACACAGTTTGTCCTGGTCAAGGCCGGAGAAAGTATGGTGGGATACGACAGTTGTCGCCACCTGCCCACGGGTAAGCGGATCACCCGAGGAACCTTCTCCCGGGCTAAGGATAGCCCAGGAGGCACATGGTGCCGTAGGGTTTGACTTGTTCAAGCCCGGGGCAGCCGCTGGCGGGTTAGGCGCTTCCTTTAGTATGGCTGGGAACGGCCTCTTGGACCCTCTGCTTGTGCGACTGGCCGGTACGGAATTGGCCCGAGGCCCGTCTCAGGATGGGCCGTTTACCAATCACCAACAGCCGTCTCATCTCTGCCTTGGGAGGGGCACCTCCCCTCTAAAAGCTAATGTTCGGATCACCCCGACGACAGTAGGAGACCTCTCGACCCAGTGTTAGTGTGGATGAGGAGTAAGAGACTCAGTATGAGATTTGCTGTGTGGCAGACATATTGTGGGGCTTAGATTCCTATCCTAGTTGGTTATTTGGATGGGGGAGTGGGGTTGTGCTATAGATGGCCAGATGGGCCGGGCCAAATGGGCCGGCACAAGGCACGGTTTTTTTGCCCAGCCCAAGCATGACACAGCCCGGTCGAGGTCGTGCCTAGGTCGGCACGACCCAATAAATAGTGTCGTGCTTGGGCCATAGGTGCGGCACGGCATGCCTGCCCGGGCATGGCCCGATTAAATGGCCGGCCTGGTGCGGCCTGCTAACCCCGCTACGTAACCCCTACCACCGCACGGCCGCCCCCACCCCTAACCCTAATCATTTTCCCCCAATCTGTTCCCTCCCGCTGCGGGCCTGCGGCGATGCCTATTGCCCCTCTCCATCTCCGCCACGCCGCCGCAGAGGAGCGGAGTGTCGGAGCCGCCCTTGGGCCCTCGCCTTCGCCCTCTCCACCGCTCGCCGCCTCTCGCCGTCTCACCCTCATGGCCTCGTCCTCTCCTCTTCGGCTCTCTGTGACTCCGTCGGCCGTCTCCCTCTCCCTCTCCGCAGCCTCTCGCCCTCTTCACCGCCTCTCCCCCTCTCCTTCTCCGCCGCCTCTCTCCCTCTCCACCGCGCGTCCGTCACTTGCTGGCTCGCCCTCGCCCTCTCCGCCAGATCTCGCCCTCTGGTGTGTTCCCCTCATCAAGATCGTGGATCGGCGTCTCTGGGCTCTGGCTGCACAGGTACAGCATCTCATCTCTTCTCATGATCTCATCCCTTTCTTCTAAGTTCTAATCCGGTGTCTCCTTTGCCTACTCCTGCTCGTTGGGCGCTGCCGTTGAGTAACCGGAGCAGGCGAGGATGGCGCTCGACCCGGCCTCCATTGACTACGACTTGATGCAACAAGGGTACACCGAGGAAGACGAGGAGCGGGACACCTTGTTCGGTAGTAGTGCTGCAGCACCTATCGGCTTGGCTGGCGCTGGCGATGCCGAGGCCGCGGTGTAAGATCAAGCCTCCCCATGGGCTAAATGATTTTGGTAATTGATGGCAACTAGGCCATACAGCTGGAACGCCAAGGATAAGGACCTTTGTTTTTATAGTTCTTCTGATTTTCTTGTGTGCGTCTTTGGCTCGACCACATCTCTCTGGTTGCAAGGTCCCACTGAGCACAGGTCCGAAAACATCAGCCGTGGGTCGCATGGGGTTCCGAGAGTGCCAGGTGTTAGGCTTGAGCGAACCATCTAGAGCGAGTGCACCTGTCCCAGGGTCGAGAAGGTTTGGGGTCCAGCTGGCCAGGGTTTCGTAGCCGCTAAGTCTTCGAAATACCTGAGAGCGCGAAACTTTCCGCCCAAGTGATCCAAAGTTTCACTTAACCCTAACCAGGTTGTCACCGTGTCCACAAATCGACAAAAGTATCCCAAGACCCGAGGCGTGGTGACGAAAGGGGGCGAGAGAGGCTAAGTCCGAAGGGATGTGAAAATTAAACCTCTGTCGGACGGCGTCCGGCCACTGTCGGACGGCGTCCGACGAGCCCAAGCCAAAATTTGGCTAAGTCCTGGAAACACAGCCACTGTCGGACGGGGTCCGACGCCCATCGGACGGGGTCTGACAGCGCAGAGTCCCCAGTGAGTGAGCTCGAAAACGGCTAAGTCCCAACCGACATCGTCTCTGTCGGACGGGGTCCGGAGATGATCGGACGGCGTCCGACAGAGTTCAAAACTGGTCACCAGACAGCGTCCGACGGTTTCTGGGCGGCGTCTGATCAACCAGAGGGATGACAATGCTCACTGTCGGACGGCGTCCAACCATCACCGGACCACGTCCGACGGTGGCTAGGCGAGCGACCGAACACCTAGCGGGCACTTCTTACGAGCGCACCAGCACCCCATCGGACGCGTCCGATGAAGCTACCGGACGACGTCCGATGAAGTAAAAATCCACTAGGTTCGCCCATCGGACGACGTCCGATGGGAACCGGACGGCGTCCGATAGATCAAGCTGAATCCTGCGAAAATGAATCTGAGCCGTCCATCTTTAGGGTTTCGCCTTGTGCCTATAAATAGGGACTTGGAGCACGGGAGAAATTTGAGAGAGCCACCATTAGCAGCCACCCCTTGCCCTAACCACCCATGAGAGCTCCTCCCATGGATCCCACCTCCTCCTAGGGTTCTGTTGACACAAAAACGAGGGTTTCTGTGAACACACGTGCAGAAGCGTCGATTCAGTGATCGCGTCGCAACTCAAACCAAGCGTGCCAATTGATTTGACCAATAAATCAATAAGGAGAAAATTGTCAGTAATATAGGCCTAATCGGCTTTTCAATTTAGCCAGATCAGGTTATTTGTAATCGGCTCTAAACAATCCGATTACAAGATCTATCGGCTTGAAACCCGATAGAGCGAATAGATTCAAATAAGCACTTAAATATAAATTCTGTTTCTTTTTGGTGTTTTTATTAATATCAGTATTAAGCCTTTAAATCAAAATATTAGATCAAATCAGAGAAATAGATCGAATAGATTGGTCAGGCCAAGACAGTATTCAAATCCAAGACTAGATATAAACTAACAAATCGGTTTATCAGTTTTATACTGATTGATAACACAATACTAATCGGCAAACATCTGGACATACCAAACCCCGAACAAAGGGTACGCAAGATCGATTTAACGAGACAGTCGCATACATCAGATTCAGGGAAAAACATGCAAGACATTTGATAATCGGCATTGCAAGGTAAACACATATTACAGATCGATTAAACCGAGACAGTGCAATATGCGAGAACATGTTAAAGATCGGTGAATCCCGAGACAGTCTAACATGGTTTGCATACATGAGATCAAATTGATACAGCCATGCATACGGGTTACAAGGAGAGAATCGATTATCCCATCGAGATAGCTCTACCTGCGAGTTGAAGCCTTTCGACGGAGTCGATCGGGTTCGAGAGAATTTTGTGTATTGAGTTGTAGATTCGACCTCTATGAGGTCCTAAAACCCTATTTATAGTGTTTAAAAGCCGATACCGATACGACCTATCCTTCCGCGCCGTCTTTGATCCGATCGTATTTC
This sequence comes from Raddia guianensis, assembly GCA_036346415.1. NCBI lineage: Eukaryota > Viridiplantae > Streptophyta > Magnoliopsida > Poales > Poaceae > Raddia > Raddia guianensis. Next base: position 43,942,510 of record CM070544.1, read on the forward strand.
TTCCTCCTTCAATAAAGCCCAATTCCGATTTAGCCCAATAATTCCGACATATTCGGCCTTCTCTGAATATCCGATTTTCTGCCAAATTTGGGTGTCAACAGGTTCCATGTGCTTGTGAGATTGAGAGAGAGGGAGGAAAATAGAGAAAGAGGAAGAAGAAGGTCCCCTTACCTCCTCTCATCCATCCCTAAGGTTTGCCCCTTCTCCCATGGTGTTCTTGCCCTAGTTTCCATGGTGGGAGAGAAGGGGTAGAGGTGAAAGACAGTCTCCGGTCTTGTGCTCTTGGAACTTCGCCGCCGGAGAGATCGTCGTCACACCACGAGCTTCATCAACCGATCGACTACATCAACCGTGTCGCAAACCCACCATCCGTTGGTGGTCACCGCCTTGTGTAGGGGTGCATCCTCTCCATCCGTTGGAGGCACAAGTCCGCCGTGTGTCGGCGGCCACCTTCGTGTGTCGGTGCTGCCAAGGTGTCCGTGTGTCGGAGCCAAATCCTCCATGTGTTGGGGGTACCTCATGAGTTGAGGTGAAACCCACCGTGTGTCGGCGCTGCGGGTCCGAGGAGCTTCCGCGTGTGGAAGAACTCGCCTTGTGTGAAGGCTTGGAGCTCGTCTACCATGTGTTGGTAAAGAGCTACCACGAGTGGATTGAGGGCTAGGGACGAGAGAGTCCCGACTTCTCTGTGCGAGAAGTTTCCTCAACGGAGACGTAGGTGTTCATGTGTTGAGCACCGAACTTCGGTAAACAACTCGGTTTACGTCTCCTCATCTCTTGCATTATCTTAATTGTGCATTGCCTGTGTGAGCCATCGAGCCACCCTTACTATTGATTAATTGTGCCAACACTTCCGCATCTAGATAATAGGACTCTATTCGTAGCTTGGGTGAAAACCGGACTAAGCAATCACACAAACAAGCTTAAAATTTGAATTAGGAGTCCGATTCACCCCCTCCCCTCTCGGCCTAGGTTTCTTACACACGGCGACGACGGACTCGACGAGTCCGCTGGCTACTGCAAGCACTTCCCGCGAAAAGAGGACTAGAACTAGATCCTCCACCTCTGAAGTCCGGGACGACTTTGAGAAGTGGTTCAAAGTGTAGAATGGTAAGAAAGTCAGATATGCTGCTAAGTGCAAACACTGCAAAAAGACATTGACTACTCTTTCTTCTGGTGGTGCTGGACATTTGCTCCGGCATCGTAAGACATGCAAACTAAAACATGGCCATTCGGCCATGGCTCAGTCCCTGATTCGATTCAATCCCGATGGCTCTATCTCTCAATGGGAGTATAGTCCTGAGATTGCTCGTACTGAGCTGTGCTGGTTAATAGCTAGAGAGGATCTGCCTCTATGCTTTGGTGAGTCTTCTGCATTTGAGGAGTACATTAAGCGTGCACATAATCCTCGTTTTGCTAGTGTTTCTAGGCAAACCACAACTAGATGTTTTGTGAAGTATTTCAATGAGCGCCGTGCTAAACTTGTGGACTGCTTGAAGTCTTCTATTGCATCTGTTGCTCTTACTTCTGATATTTGGTCTAGTAATGCTAAGGAGGATTACCTTAGTGTGGTTGCTCATTATGTTAATGCTAATTGGGAATTAGAAAAAAGGGTTGTAGGTCTTTGGCTTATTGATGTCTCACATTCAGGACAGAATATTGATGAACGTGTTGCATCTGTGGTGGATGAGTTTGGGTTAACTGATAAAATTTTCTCGGTTACACTGGACAATGATTCTGCTAACTCTACTGCCATGGACATCCTAAATCCCATGTTTTCTGGTTATGTTGGCTCTGTTTTCCTGCATCAACGTTGTGCTTGCCACATCATTAATCTCATAGTTAAGTCTGGATTGAAAAGACTAAAGCCTTATGTTGAGGCTTTCAGAACTGCTATTTCTTTCTTGAACTCTTCTAACCAACGCATTGCTACATACAAAAGCTATTGTGTTACTATGGGGGTACGCCCTCGTAAGTTTGGTTTGGACATGGATGTGACATGGAACTCCACTTATCTCATGTTTAACCATCTCATACCATATAAGAGCACATTTTCAGTCTTTATCCATACTCACTATCACTAGAATGAGGGCCAGACACTACTCACGGATGCACACTGGTATGTTGGTGAAAAAATTTGAGAATTCCTAGAATTGTTCTATGATTCTACTGTTGCTCTGTCTGGTGTTTATTATCCCACATCTCCATTGATCTTCATCATATTCTTGAGATTGTTGGACATCTGAACACATATGAGAATGATGCTTTGTTAAGAACTGTAGTTGTTCCTATGAATCTAAATTTCTTAAATACTGGAGAACTATACCTATGCTATATGCCTTTACATATATTTTGGATCCTAGAGCTAAGATGAGAGGTTTTAACAATGTTCTTTAGCTTCTATCTCAGCTTACAAATACAGATTACTCTATTTACTTAAATGAGGTCAAAGCTGAAATATCTAAAACCTTTTCAAAGTATGAGACCAAGTTTGATGCAATTCGCTTGCAGAGACCATCACAACTAGCAGCTGCAGATACTGGTAAGAAGAAAATGGCTTGGGGGAAATTTTTGGGGGATCTGATGCAGGTTTAAGGGGTCCTGGGGATAGTGCATCTACTGCATTGCCAAGGAGAACACCATCTGATGCATCTCCTTCTGTTTCTGGGTTTGGAGTTGCAACATCTGTTTCTGAGTTGTCATCGTACCTCGACAGCGACACCGTCACCCACTACGATGACGACTTCAACATTTTGAATTAGTGGCATGACCACAAACTTACTTATCCTGTTCTTTCTATATTAGCTAAAGATGTGATGACAGTTCCTGTTTCCACAATCTCTTCAGAATCTACGTTTAGTCTTACTGGCAGGGTGATCAAGGAGCGACGACGTCGTTCGACGAGTGAAATGGTGGAGATGTTGTCCTGCCCGATGGATTAGGAGCAAGGTGAAGCCCGCATGCAGCACAACGTGGAGAACAAAGACCTCGAAGACGCTTTTATGAACTTGTACCTTGATGAAGAGGCTGATCTAGCCACTGCCAGTGTGTAATTTAATTATTTAACAAAGACCTTGAGGGTAGTAGTAGTATGATCATGAGGCAAGAGCTGGGTTGTACTCTTTTTTCCTTTCTAGGGTTGTCTCATGAGGTATGAGTTTTTACCGAGAAAGGTTTTTAACGAGGTAGCCAAACTGTTAGAAGTTGGTGTCGAATATGTGTACGAGTAGGTTACATGGACTCTGTGTTGTCAAAATATAGGGTAGGTTAGAGTAGGAATCGAACTCTTGTCTGGCCTCCACTATATAAAGGAAGGCGACCCTGGTGTAACCATAATAACAACCATGTAGCGGCTTAGGCTTGCAGGAGGTCATGGCCGGCTTGTGGCCACGACCCACGGCAGCCGGCTGCTTTGTTGGGGAGGAGCGTCCATAATCATTGCCCGCAGATGTAGGCGAGAGCTGAACTGCGTTACCAAACATCGTGCCTCCGGTGTCATTCAGATCTAGTATCGACGTCCTGTTTTCCCAACACAAACATTTATATTAACAGCTCAAAATAATCTATGAACTTTGGTATTTCAGTATTTGTCATGTATACTCATGTGTGTTCTGTACTTCTGTGCTGTGAGCCTGTCAGGCTATGGCACAGTGGCAGTGTGGCTGTGAGCTTTGAATCGTGAACTTTGAATTCTGCTGTAATGTCAATTGTGAACTTTGAATTCTGCCATAAATTGTAATGTCAATCTGTGTGCTGAACTGCTGATGTTCTGCAGGGCTAACGGGTCGGCACGGCCCGCCGAGCTTGCCAGGCTGACCGGGCCGGCACAGCATGATTAATGGGCTATAGTGCCGTGCTTGGGCCTCTAGTTGAGCCCGTGGGCCGGCACGGCACGGCCCGAATATTTAACCGTGACGTGCTGGGCCAGGACTAATAGGGCCTTGCCCTATCAGGCCCGTGCCGTGCCGGGTCGGGCAGCCCGTTTGAACATCTATAGGTTGTGCATTATCAAAATCCAATAGTGATGAATACATGGTAGATGATAGAGATGTTTGGCGGTGGTGGTTCAATTTCTTCTACCTTCATTGTTCCAAAGATGGGTTTGAATGCTTCCATTACTACTATTGGTTTTGATCTTTTCTTACATGCCCCGGAGGGGCACTGGCAGGAGGTAAAGGAAATCACGGTGGCGCCGGCCGCACTGTAGACAGATGGCGACTGAGGCTTTTTTTTTTTTGCAACTTGGTCCTGTAAGTCTATCATGCTCATATTATGCTTTGTAAGGGATCTATTTGTAAAAGGGTTTGGATGAATGAAATCTTCAACCCTTAAAAACACCAGTTTGGCAGGTGTACCAAGTAGTCAAAAGTAAGAGTCATCTTAAGGGGGTTCTTTCGAGCTTATCTTAACATCTTATCTTTAACTAGGAGATTCGTGTAATGCATGCAAGTGTGAATATATTGACTAAGAAATAAAAAGTTAAGATGACTAAGGGATGGAAAGTTAAGATAAAATGTTAAAATAAGAAAATAAGCTCAGTAAATACATTGTCTAAATAGGGGATTGCAGCTTCCTCTTTTGCAAAATCACCTTATAAATAGGCGCACAGTTACTATTGTAACAGATGAATTCATACTATTGTCCCACATTCATTCGTAGGGATAGTTGCTTATGTTGTGCTGCCTTCTTGTGAGACCATTCCCGACCACAATTTGATCCCTTAGTTCTAGGTGTCATTCTTCTCGCCGTATTTTTATTTATCTTCTTACATTTAAGTATTTAACTTTGTATGGAAGATAAGATAACCCTACTTTCACTAGAGGCAATAGTTTTTACGTGTTCTCTTGCTAGCCCATCAACAATAATAGCATAGGAAATATCTAAAATAAATTATCTTGGCTTGCTTCATGGTGAAAATAGATATGTCTAGAAATTAGATATTAAGGACGAATAATCTAGAAACTTAATATTTTGAGAGAACAATTCTAAAGAGAAGATATTTGTAGTTGAAGGGTTTGGACAGTCGCCTCTTAGCACCAATCCAATGGCTATGCATTACTATATAGTAATACGTTCTCATGATATGCTAGACACAAGAAGAAGTGTAATCTCTTGTATAATCTTGTTCAAGCTTTCATAAAGTCACTTGCTAGTTATATGTAATCTAGTGTGTACGTCCTCTTGGAGATCTACTTGGCATTTGGCCCATCCTAATTTGCAACACGTCTGTTGTTGGCTGTTTCACGTGTTTTTATCATGGATCATGTTAGTCTATCTATCAATTTCTCTTGATTTTAGAAGTCATTTCTTTATGCATGGTTTTATGATTTTATACGGAATAGTTAGAAAATTTTAAGAAGAACATAATATTTCTCATCCTCTCCACCTTGTACAATGAAGCCGCCATAATAGAAAATGAAAGATATCAATTAAAAACTTCATTTTATCAAAAAAATTTGCAACCTACTTTTCCTAGGAACACCATTATAAATTTGACTTCCATGCGTACTTTACCTATCTAAAACCAAATGTGCAAGCCTTATTAGTCCTCCTCTTCTTTCTTCATTATGCGTTCATTGTGCACACAACTAATAGTTGGATACCTTTTCTTTTCTTTTCTTTTCTAAAAAAGTCAACTCTTTTATTGACAACATTACCTTGATATTTTGTGTTTTTCAGGAGCTCTACGAAAAGATTGGAAGGTCCATTGTTCGAATATTTGTCGACATAGTTTCCAAAGGAGGAAATAATAACATAGTACTTGTTCCTGGTATTATCATTGCATTCAATGGGACGTACTGTCATATATTAGCGAATGCCGCAATGTTTGAAGCCAGTACCAACATGAAATTTAAAGTGCAGTTTCCAAACAATTCTGGGGCATTTGAATATGAGGTTGAGAAAACCTCGGTGGAAGTAAGTAAAGGTTTTGTTGTATTTAATATTTTGGTGGCACATGATGGTGATATGATAGAACCAGTTCAATTTGGTGAAGAAACTATTTCAATGTGTGATGAAGTTTGGACCTTCATTTTCCCTGATTATCCTACACCACACCGGTTATCTCCAGGTTCCGTCATGTAAGTTTTTTTATCTACCATCTATCGATCTAACATTTTTTGTTTTGATAATACTAATAGTATTTTTTGCCTTTTTGTTTATAAGCAGCTATGCAAGTACAGAAACTTTCATTCATGATTGTACTTCCGATGAAAATGCTCACTACGGATCACCTGTATTCAACAAAAAAGGACATTTTATTGGAGTGTGTTTTGATTCTTCAGCTACGTTGCATGCACTAACCGTGGCCTACATATTGCAAAATGTTGGATTTGAGGTAAGATGTGTCTCATATTGGTTTCAATAAAGTATTTTATTAATTTCTCTAATTTGTTTTATCTTTTTTATGCGCAGCGTATTGAAGACTATGTGCAATATCTAAACCAACAAGGACTTTGATGTATTCTGGAAGTAGACCATAAGATGGTAATAATTTGTAACTTTGTCCTTTCTAAGTGATGATTTATATAAGAAAACATTATTGATGTTAGATTGAAACATTATGTCATTGTCTATATGTTAAAGATATGTTTGCAATGCAACTAAACAATGCTAGATAATGTTTTATTGACATGTCTATTTAGTTTATAGGTATATCATTACACATATTGTAAATCTCTGATGAAATATTAATATATTTTTTAAAATAAACAGATATAAATTTGATGGAGGTTGGTATGGAGGAGCAACATCTTGAGTAGAGACATATGGAGGAGGCAGATGAGCTACTGTAGACATAAGAATTAAGGTTGATGCAAAGAGGTGGAGTGAATAGGTTGAAAATGTGAGAGGGAGTGTCGTTCTAGGGAAGCACTTGTGGAGCATAGGAGAAGGGGCTACATGTAGTAGGTTATGCGTTGCAATTAACTCTCATGTATTTTGTGTTATTTCAGTATCGTTTCCATGTCATGTGTAATACGATGCTATGTATAATCTTATTGTACTGTCATATTTAATATTATATATGAAGTGTTTAGTAATTTTATTTATCACATTTTTATTGAAGATTATTTCCCTTAGTGACACGCTATTGGATCAAAACATAAAAAATGATACACCAACAGCGATATAAATGGTTGACAAGTACATGATATAAATATTAAAAAATAACATCGCATGCACATCTTTTTAATGCATAGGAAAGATGGTTTGCAGAACATGGTTGTGTTTGTTACGAAATCAATGTTTAGCAGCATTCATAGCTGTGGCTTAGGATGTTGCACATTGTGTTTGGCTCGTAACTCTCGTAATGTGGGTTGTATCCATTTGAGTTGGATCCCTCGGTTAGTAGCGTCAGCACAAGTGGGTTAGATCTTGACAAGGAGGATTTTTAGCGCACTATCGAGGACATGGCTTGTCGTAGCTGATGGAGGGCTTTTATGTGTTGTCCTCTCGACATCGAGCTATTATAACAACTCATTGACCATTTTGTGTAGAAGTGTAATGTACCTAAGAGACTCCATTGGGAATAGCTAGTCCATTCAACTCATCCACCCACAACTTGCATTTAGTTTATATGAACGTAAAGTGTCGGGTATTGGGTTATAACCTACCTCTTTTTCCTTCCCCTCTCAATCCTCTTCTAATCTCCCAAGCACAATACCTTAAATCCAGATCCAGATCTAGCTGGTTGATCGCCAATTAGGAGCTTCATGATTGGGAGTCTTCGTATGGTTGATTTTGCTCTTCCACTGGACATGTTTCGTCCATGGAGGCGTGATGAATCCTTGTGCCTGAGGTTGTGATAGATCCATGAAGCTTCAGTAGGCGTCCTTTGTGGGTGTGTCGTCTTTCCGGCCAAGGTCACCAGATCTAATGCGGGTGTAGTTGGCAATGAACAGATGCAACCAAATCTAAATGTTGGTTTCAATGACGGTTATACGTGCTCCTATGGTGGCAAAGCCTTGCAACAACTAAGTGGCAAAAGGGTGTTAAAATGCCAATCTCGAGAGAAATCTCGATTTCTGGCTTTTTAGTCAAATTCAACAATTATGACTCCGATGTCGTTACTTTGCTATAGGCGTTGTTGAGGGGCATGTGTCTTCCTACTTAATTGCCTCTTAGCTCCTTGATCTAATGGGTGGCTTTACGGTGAACTTTGAGTTATTACGCTTGGTTTCGGCTGCTCAACATTGTTATTCAAGACTAGTTGTTTTAACCATTACCCTCTTTCTCACTAAATTGTATTGGGTGATGTGAGAAAATTTTATAATTGGCTACTCTTATGAAATCACAGAGGAACATAAAGGTCACTGGTCATCTTATGTGTGACGATGCTCAGAATTATAGCCATCAAGATGTTTGTGTCGTCCGGTTGTTATGAGGCAGAAGCTTGTTTTTTGTTTTCTTTTTGTTGCTTGCCTTAGCGTGACAATGTTTATCGTTTTTTTTGGTGTTAAACCTTTAATAAGTATTTTAAATACTTGCATGCATCCCTAATTGATGCAGAGGGCGAAAGTTTTTCTATTATCTAAAAATATGGTGAAACATCCTTAACATCTATTGAACATTATTCCGATAATGTTTCATCAATTCTATCACTATGTTTCAACAATATTAAATCAATGTTACATAATTTTTTGTGAGCATTTCTACCATGTTTTATTCATGCTTTGATAATTTTTTATCAGTGCGTCCTCTAGATTTTAGTGGTACATTCCATACTTTCAGAGATATATGTCCATATTTTGAGGAGAAAATTCCCTCTTTTTAGGAATTAGGATCAAACGTGTAACACGTTTCATATTCTGATCAACGACTTTTAGTTGGTGTACAGGGGGTTTGCACGGGAACCCTGTGTACACAGGGTATGCAGCCTTGTTTATTTCAGCTTATATTAAATTAAATTAAATTTATTATTTTTGTATAAGCCAAATGATGTAATACTATTTTTGTGGAGTTTTAAATAGTTTTTTTTAGAGTCTGTAAAATGATTTTTTTTTATAATTTTGGGGTAGGGGATGCTTCAGGGTGTGCTGTTGGAGACAGCCTAAGAGCACCCATTGTCAGTCCCGGCGGCCAACCCTAGGAGTTTAACCCTCCTTTGCGCCGCTTCTCCGGCGCCGGCGACTCCCACCGCCTCAGCCGCTGCTACCTTCTCCCGCCCGATCCTCCACCTCCGCCCCACCTTCTGAATCGCACTCGCTCTGTGCCGAGACAAACATGGAGGCGGCGCCGCTCGAATCTTCGAGGCCATCCAGCGGTGAGAAATTCGACCGAAACCCCCAAAAAAATTTCTTGTGCCTTTTTTACAAATAAGAGTCCTGATTTAGTTAATTTTGGGAAAGTTACAGTGACGGAGAAGCTTCAGCTATTTGGTCCCTTCCAATCTCGACCTGTCGCCGCCACGAAATCATGGTGAGCTCCTTCTCCGGAACCATGTAGCCTTTCAGAATTAAATGTTGCAGAATTATTAGTTCGTTCTATACTTGTTTAACAGGCCAATTATGTTGACGAATCGGGGTTTCTTGTGGGGATGGGCAATTAGATAATCTTACTCACGATCTAGAAGCATGGTTCTAAAAGAGGGATTAGTTCCAAATTAATCTCTGGTTGCGATTACCGATTATTTTCAATCAAAACTCGGATAGCATCTTCTGGAGGATAGTTGGCTTGCTTCATTAGACCGCTGGGTTAGCCATACTGAAATGGAAGGTTTGGGGTTGTACATATTACACGTGAGCTTTCTCCAGACATACACATCGCTGAGTTTTAGTTCGGTTGTTTGTACCTCTTGCTTTGCTGTTTCCATTGCTCACATTAAAAAAGTTTATTATTTTCACGAATCTAGCTTACTTTACTGCAAAGGTTTTGGTCAGTTTGAATGTTTGGAGTGTCAACTTTAGACTTCTAATTGGGGTGGGTTTCTGCTTGAATTGTAACTCAAAAGCATATCCTTTCATGTTGGTCATATGTACTTGGTGTAAAATACAGCCTTTGGCATATTGTTGTGGTTTTTTCACTTGATCTTTTTTTTAAAGAGGGTACAAGAAAGGCGCACACAAACACTGCACCACACCCACACGCACGCACATGCATGCACCCGAACACATGCTAGAACTTGATCATATTTTAAAAAACACCATCAGCTTTGACATGGAGCTTGTATGAGCGGTCCTCCATTGGGAATGTGATTGTTTTCACATCCTTGCTCTATTGGTTGTGACACAACATTTGCATTTACTTTCTGTTTTAGGGATGAAGACATGTGGGAAAAATTCTGCTTTACGGATGGAGAGATGTGGAAAAATAAGACGGGCAATGATCGCACACGAAACTTGAATAAGAGACAAAAAGCTTGCAAAAGTGGAAGGGAGAAAAGTGAGCCATTGATTTCAAGTTACTGGTTCTTCCGTTTCTTACACACATTTCTCTAATAAAGCACTCACAATTGTGTTGTACCATGTTCTTTTATTAGGTGTCTTGCATTTGGGCAGTACTTTCGAAGAGCAATTTGGCAGCCTATATAATTCTAATCAAGGTGTCTGGAGTGTACTCGTTAAAGAAGTTGCTTCGAATTTGTGCCGAAGTGTTGTCTCGCTTGCTTTGTTCGATGGTGATTATGCTGTTATATCCTTGTGAAAATTTCCAAATTTGTATTTAATCATTAATTAATGACTGGAATCATGATCTTGTGTAGGAAATACAATGATATTTTCATGCACAGGCATAACTATAGCGCACATACACATACCACGCATCCTACACTCAACAATATTTCTGACTTCAGCGTGTTTGGTTAAAGCCTTTAATGATGCAAGAAATAGAAATGATAACTTAAAGGTTGGTGCTGCTAATCATTGTTTTTCCATTTTTCTTTTGTTGTGCCATTTTGATAATTTCAGCATAGTTTTGTTTGATCATTTTGTGTTGTATTACTATTTAATCACTGTAGGTTAAAGTGTGCCTTCCCGGTAATAAAACTGCCGAAGGGCATTTGGGACTATATGATCGAGATATTGCTGTTGTCACATCCATGTACCCAGCCACGGTCCTCCTTGGTCTCCGTCCAGTACATCTTGATCAGGTCCAATCTGGGCATCAAAGTAGGGCAGTGGCTGCTGTTTGTGCCTTGAAGTCTGGCAGTTTGATGGCCACAAGCGGGATGCTGATTGATGGTTTGAGTGGAGTTGATCATGAACATCGTATGGTCTGTACTTGTAAAATCACTAAGGTACACTGATTTGTTTCTTACTTCTTGGTGTGATGGAAACTTGAAACAAATAATTGCATCATGATATTTAGCAGTCTAATGTATCACTGCATGCACTGAAATAAAAATGACATTTTTCCTATGTAACTCTTGTCACTTGACTTTTGTTCTAGGCTGCACTTGGGGGCCCGCTTATTGATCTTGATGGGAACTTTGTTGGGATGAGCCTTTCTTATGATATGGAAAAGACCTGGTTCCTACCATGGAGTTCAATTCTTCAACGCTTGAGGCAATTTCAGATACTTGGGTATGTCTTCTAGGCCTCGATGAGATATATCTACCCCAAATGTTCTATCTAGATTTGTTTAAAACTGAAAACTCACTCTTGTTCCACTCTTTCATTGTAATATAAGTCATTTTGGATACTAACAGCTTTGGAGACTTATGAGAAGCAGTAATCTGGTTCATTTGCTGTTTGGTCTTTGTGTAACCTTTTGTCATTTGTAGTTGCTTTGCTTTTGTTAATGCCTCTCCTTTGATCACAAATTGATTCTTGCTGCCTCTACCTGGTGGATACTTGCGCCACCACCAAATTGATTCTTGCTGCCTCTACCAGGATACTTGCGCCACCACCACTTGTCACATTGATAATTTAATGCTTTTTGCTTCAATGTTGAAGCTAAAATATTTGTCTAAATGAGGATCATAGGTACTATATTTGTCTAAATGAGGTTCATAGGTACTATATTTGTCTAAATGAGAAGAGTTAAATTTTTCATCCAGACTAAAATGTGGACATTGTAACTCAATACTTGTGACGTCTGGATCTGCTCAATCTTCTCTTGTTGAATATTTATAAGCATGTGACTTCCAAGTCTTCTTTCATACCTTGTTCCTCTTGTATGATTCAGTTCATGCATTGGCATGGCCATTTTGCTTTTAGGCTAGTACTTCTGTGTTTATTGTAATGGCTCATACTATGTTCTGTTGCAGTGCTGGAAATAAGCAAGGGGGCAACCAGGAAGTTTTCTCACCTCCTGACAGTATACCAGGTGTATCAAGTGTAGTCCCTTCAGGTGTGAACTATCATCAAAATCATCATTTCTGCACATTGCCAATTGATTGTTATGTGCAGAATATTGTGTAGATGTTACTTGCCATAATTATCATCTAAGTACTAACATTGATCAACTTATTGCATCAGGACAAATGGCACGTTTTGAGTGGCTAGACTCCATGGGCTATCCCAGACCATCGTTAGCTATGATCGAATGTGAGGCATTGATTTTGATTTTACTGACTTTTCCTTGGTGCATTTTTATAGCTATTTTAGCACTAACTTCTGGACTTGTTTATTTAACCAGGCGAAGGGTATTTGCATAACACTTTTGAGGAGTATTGTGGTGATATTTGGAAAGGTGCCAATTTCTTCTTACGTTGTTCTAGGGAAGTTATCTGGCGCAAACTTGATAAAACTGTTGCTACAAATATATCCCAAAGTGTTGTTTCACTTGCTTCATTCAATGGTGATTTTACAGTTATGTGCTCATACATTTTCATACTAGTATTTGATCTTCACATACTAATGATCGAAATTATGATGCGTAGGAAACATGAGATTTTTTGCTTGCACGGGCTTGCTTATACAGTGGAATGGATGCACCCGAATTCTGACTTCAGCTAGTTTAGTTAGAACTTGTGATGGCGAAAACAACATTGATGATAACTTGAGGGTTAGTGCTACTAATAATCGTGTACCCCTTTTTCTTGGTCTTTTCTTTCAAATAATGGTTGAGTTTCACTTTATTGTTGCAGATTGAGGTGTTTCTCCCGCCAAATCAACGTGCCAAAGGGACATTGACTTATTACAACTTGAATTACAATATTGCTATTGTCAGTGTCCAGGGTTTCCATGCTATTTGTCCAGCAAATATCCTTGATCAAGTGCAGTCTGAATCAAAGAAGGTAATAGCTATAGGGCGTATATTTGATGATGGAATTCTAATGGCCACAAGTGGGGAAGTGACTGCCAACTTTAGCGGATTTGATTGCAAAGACCTTATGCTATCCACTTGTAAAATCAAGAAGGTACACTGGTGATTTTCTCTTGCCGTTTTTGACATGGTGGTATTACTAGTTCCATCATAATATAAGTTAGCTTATCCTATCGATATACATCTTCTAAACTGTCTTTAAGGCATTACAAACTACAACTCCATGGAACCTTGATTCATTGTCACTTCATTTTGTACTATAGGCTGGGATCGGAGGACCACTTATTGATGTTGATGGGAGCTTTGTTGGCATGAACTTTTATGACGAACAAGAAACTCCTTTCCTGCCAAGGAATAAAATTCTTGAAGTCTTAGCGCATTTTGATGGAGAAGGGTATGTATTTTAGCAGTTAAATAAAGCTGTATGGTATGCAAGTGATTGCCATGTGTGTTTTATAGTATTCAGGGTTATGGAAGTGCACTTGCCTGTGTAGGAATTCTGTGAACATTTTAAGGACAGCAGGTTCAAGTTCTATTAAAATCAAGTTACGAGGTGTACAAGAAACAGCTGCCCTGGCCCACTTATCATTATTTCCCTTCTTTATCCTCTCCTACCTGAGCTGGCTTGCTAAACCATTTCTGATGCTTGACCCCATTTGGTCTGCCCTTATCCTGTAGCTTAACCTGCTAGGACAGACAACCCCCTTTGTGGTGTTTAGATGTTAAAGAGGGCTGGTCACCAAATGCTCTGTTTGAGCTAATTCAGTTATTTTGGATGTTCAAACTAGTATGTTGTGTTTTGCTTAGAAAAAAACTCATCTGGTGTGTTTTTATTTTATTTAAGGGCGCTCGATGGTGTGTCTGCTGGCGCTGGCCCGGCTGAACTTACTGGTGATTGCAAGCCAAACAGGTTTTTTTTCTGTTACGTCTCAATGCTAAATTACTAATTGGTTGCAACTAATTTTAGCATGTATTTATTCAATGACTTACATTTTAAAAAAACTTCACAGATGGCCTGTGCCCAAGCCGTACTGGTATGCCAGTCTACTTGATGAACAATATGTGATGCGTTGTCAACGCAACCGGCGAGGAAAGGAATTGGCGTAGATGTGCTGGTGTCCTTGTTCTGTTCTCACTGTCTAGCAAGTATTTAACCCGTTGAATGTTATTGAACAAGTTTGTAAATGTGGAGCAGTGTTTTGGTGTTACTCTGTGGATTTTCTGTTTCTACTCGTGCCCCACCACAGTTTATTATGGAGTTCAAGTCTTCAATTCATCCCGCACCGTGCCGTTGTACCGTTGCAATGCAATTTACCCCGGTCCAGTGTTTCATCTTTGCCACTACTTAATTGCAGCTACAGCTACAGTGTGGATGGTTCATGGCTGGCCGCCTGAGTAGACTGAGATATGGATGCCACTGCCATGTGGGCCTCCGTGCATTAGGGGCCCACATGTCAGTGCCCCCTTCCTCAGCTGTTATAGATGGCCAAACGGGCGGCCTGGCACGGGCCTGGTTAGGCATGGCCGGGAAACGGGCCATGCCGTGCCAGCCCATGGGCCGAGGCCAAGGCCTAGGCACGGCACGATGGCTTGCCAAGCTGTGCTGGGCCGGTAGGCCTACATAGGCCATATTGGGTTGAGCGGTGAGGAGAGGCTGAGGAAGACAAAAAAATGTTGCGCTGCTGCTTCTCCTAGGGATCGATCCCGCGGCCTCTCCAGGGAGAAGAGTACTAGCGCCCTTCCCTTGGCCAACAAGACGTGTGTTGGTTTGTATTTATTCAGTCCTAGACAATCTAATATACATACATATAATAAGCAAAAATAAAAACTAGTTGGGCCGTGTTGAGCCGGCCCGGCGTGCCTAGGCACGGCACGCGCCTAGTTGGGCCTGGCCGGCCCGGGCCTGATTTTCACCATGTCGTGCCGTGCTTCGGGCCGGGCCAAAATACCGTGCCTCGTGCTGATCCATTTAGCCCGGCCCATTTGGCCATCTTATATTAGCAGTACGCGTAGATATGCTAGCAAGAATCTGTTCGTTTCATGCAGCATTTACAATTAATTTCAATTTGGAAACGACTAGGCAAATTTAAAGTTGGCTCGTGCTATCGTTCGGAGCCCAACGCGGCGCTGTTCCATGGGACGCCTGTGCGGCTCAAGCCCAATAAAGAGGCTGCTTGGCTGCCCAACTTTGGCCTGTTCAGGCTCGGCACCTGTTTGGTTGCTTGAATGTGTACCGAGTCAGACCCATCTTTATCTTTACCTAATAATAAAGAGAATAGAGTTTCTTCCTTCATATTTCTTCGTATTTCTTCTTCGTCCGTCGTCAGCCCTCCAGCACCGTCCGATCGCAATCCAACGGCTCCATCCAAGCTCCCCAATCCTCCCCGCGCCCTCCCTCTCCTCCTCCCCTCCACCATCTCCTCGCCCGACGCCTGCCACCCCACCTCCCCCATCGTCCTCACCGCGCTGGCCGCCGGCCGCCCCTCGGAAACCCTAGCCTTCCGCTCCTGCCCCCGCGCCTCCTCCCACTTTGCCTCACCTCCCGTCTCTCTTCTTCTCCCTCTCCACGCCTCTCCCTCCCCTCACCGCCGCCCCTCCCTCTTCCCACCACCGCCCCTCCCCTCCCCTCCCCTCCCCAACTGCTTCCCCTCCCCTCCGGTGCCACCCCTATCTCCCTGGCGACGGCGACGATTTCATCCGGCTCCACACATGGCTTGGATCTACGTCGTCGGCCGCGACGAGGAGGTCGAAGCGGCGCGGAGAGGCGAGCGCAGTGAGGTGCGCGGGGCAGTTCCAGTGGAGCTGGGCCAGGTGGGGCGCGCGGGGGAGGTGTCGGCGGTTGCGGCGCAGGTTGCGGTGTAGGGCGGGGAGGACCACAGCAACGTCAGTGAGGACTAGGTGGGAGAGGCCGAGGCCGGCAGGGCCGCAGCAGGAGCCGAGCTCGACGGCGCGGTGCCATAAGTCACATGTTTATCGCAATGCAGTTGTTTTCCTTGTTTTATTAGCTCTGGTACTTTCAGACAAAGCACGATTTCAGCAATTTGCTGCATATCCTTGCAAACTGTGGCCACAAACTCACAAATGTAACTCAATTATTTTAATTTAGTTTGATAGATCATAGTTGCCTTCATTTTGCTAAATGTTACTACAACTACCATATCTAATAGGAATTTCTCAATGTTTAACTGCAGTCAGAGATAAACTTTCTGGGAAGGCTTTCTCACCCTAACCTTGTCAAACTATTGGGCTATTGCTGGGAGGACAAGGAACTATTGCTGTGTACGAATTCATGGCCAAGGGGAGCTTAGAAAACCATCTTTATTACTAATGCCCAAACAACATAAAGAATTCGAGGAATTTGTTGATAAAGAATTTTTTCTGACCGTTCATTGATGGACAGTGATGAGGATATGGTACATTTTGACTGGGAAAAGTAAGGACATCAGAGTCTCCTGGAAATTATATTAACACAACAAATTCCGACCATGAGAACTATTTTCCTCTGGTGAGTCATTACCGATAACCATATGTATCATCATTTTTCTTTTGGTACTTTAGTGAAAACAATTTAGGTTGATGGCCTTGCTCATGCTCGTTGCATTTATTTTTTTCTCTGCAATACTTCTGTGGTAGACAGAAATTGGGATCTTGATGTATGAATAACTTATGGAAACTACTTGACTGTAACCTGATATTGTAACTGACTGCATTCTTTTCCAGGAGGATGTGCTCCACTACCATGGGAACTGAGGCTGAAGATAGCCATCGGTGCAGCTCGAGGGCTTGCTTTCTTACATGCATCAGAGAAGCAAGTTATCTACCGTGACTTCAAAGCTTCTAACATCCTTCTAGATGCAGTAAGCTTTGTACTATTCATTGTACCTTTTGTCTACTAGAGAGCCAAATGGGTATCCTGCACGATGATGATGCATCCGAGACATAACAGTGCACAAATGAGCAAACCTTGCCTGGTTTTCAGAAATAAATACGAAAAATATGAACTTTCAGTTGTTTATTGCTATAGCTAATGCATTAATGGAGTGTAAAAACTTTTTGCGTCACAAAATACCTGCTCCATCAGATTACAAAAAGCTAAAGCTGGAGCTGGTAAATCATGAACAGCAGTTGCAGTGTGTACACCGCCTGAAATAAAACAAAATTTATTAGAGTTGCATGTGGCGGATATCAGAAATCCATCAGCAACTTGTCACTTGCCTTCAATGATGTTACGACGATTTTAACTGGATTTTGCAAGCTGAAGTACTGATTCAGATAAATCATCTAATTTCATATATCTGCCAGCATGAGCTATGTACTTAGATCACTGCTTTTTCTTTGCGTGCAGTTTGAGAACCTGTCCCGAAAAGATCCAATCCACGGACAGCACTGCGCGCTGATGGTGGTTGTTGTTTTGTTGGATGAGAGGAAGCTGGCACAGAGGTGGCCAAGTCCGTGAATCTACACCCCTCCAAGCAATTGTGAGTGATCTTGGTGTTTTTTGTGTTTGCAAAATGTCTGCACGGTTGTGGATGTTTTATCGTGTTTCTGTTTAAATTTGTGAAAAATGTGTTGTCAATTGATGCAGGATCATGTCTAGCCTTTATTCCGGGAGTGTCTACATTTGGAATTATCGTTAAGGTGCGGCCTTCTTTACCCATTCCCCTCGATTAAATGTTTTGTTTATATGACCTTCTGGCTTCTGGGTGTTCTCTCCAGTAGTCAAATTGTGGACTAGATTGGATTCTGAACTGTTTGCATTTTGTCCAAGTGAAGGATATGTACATTGCCACTAGAACTGTGCATTGCACTGGTATCATGCTCTAGGCACATTTGGTCGGTCCAGACATACATCTTAACACCTAATTGTTACATTTCAGTTCAAAAAATTTCTATGCCATTTTAATATTCCAATGCAAGGTCCAAGTACGTGTGGCTCCGTCCTGCCCCGCTGCCCTCCTCTCTCCCGGAGTGCGGTGGCTCGGGCCGTGTGCCCCCGGTCCCTCCCTACGTCCGAGGGAGGATCGGCGATCCGGTTGGGGAGCGCCCCTTCTGTTCCCATCCCTGCCTTTCCGGCCCTCCCCCTCTGCCGGTTTGGTGGCGTCTGGGCTCGCTGCCCCCCCTCGCCTATCCCTCTTCGGGAGGTGTTGGTCTGGGTCACGCTCGCCCCGGCAGCCGACGGGTGTTCCGGCTTGCTCGTGGGGGGTGCCCCTCGGCGTTGGTGGCGAGCCCAGTTCGTGGGTTCAGGGTGCGGGCCCTTGGTGGTCTTCGGCGTTGCTGTGGTAGTCTTCGGTGATTGGCTTTGGGGTTCTCGGGCTTGCGTCGTGGCGGGTGGCTCCGATGTCCTCACCGGGTCTGTTCGGAGGTCCGCCGGCGTTGACTGCCCTTGCTGCTCTGCTTCCCTGTTGCCCCTCTTCGGGGGAGCGGTGGTGGCCTCGGGATCGGCTGTGCTCTCTCGGCGTCCCTGGCTTGCGCCCCCTGCAGTGTGGCTTTGGGAGCGGGTGCGTCGGGCGAAAGCCTTGCCTTTGCTTCGCGCTTGGCCGGCGATGTCGGCGCTTCAGCGTCGTTTCCCTCTCTGGAGGCATCGTCGTGGTCGCCACTGCGCTCCTGAAGCCCTTGGGTGAAAGCTCTGCGTCGGCGGCACTTTTGTGTCGTTCCCTTGTTGAAGGCGACGCCTCTGCAGTTCGTTGGTCTTCGCCTCGGACTTCCTTTTGTTTGCCGTGTTGTCGTCGTGGGTGGCCTCAGGCCGTTGTACTCCTCCCCCTCCCCCTCTCTCTCTTGTAAATCTGTTTTCTCTCCTACTTTAATGAAATAGCAGAGCTCCTGCCCGTTAGCTCAAAAAAAAAAGAAGCAAGGTCCAAGTATGTTTCAAATGCAATTGCATGTGTTGTTGCTTACAAGTTCTTTTCATTCACCAGGAAGCTTTTTGTGGAGACCGAGAAGTTCAACAAATCAATAATAGTTTAACATTGTCCTTGAGAACATGTACCAACTTAATGACCTAGGGATTTTTATTTAGGAGCAGTGTACCAAGTTTCTAAATTTTTTGTTCCGAACATATGTACCAAGTTAGTGAATTAGGAGTTTTATTGTGATAAATTTTATTTCTCTCATTGTAACGCACGAGCATATTTGATATGGTTGGAAAGGTACCAGACTCCCCACCATTTAATTAATAAAAATATCCAACAATTTTATGTTGTTACAATTTTTTTCCCCTCATCCATGAACCATTTATATTTGTCGTTAAACAGAGGATGTCATGGGCCATGCGGGCAGGAGAAGCGGCGATGGCGGCAGACTCGGATTGGAGAGGCGCATGCCGTCGCATCAACCTACACGAGCCGCTGCCACAGTATGCTTGTTCTTCATTGTTTTCGGTGGCGCACATATTGAAACAAAAAAACAAAAATATTGTAGAGCGATGGCATGTGGGAACAAGTGTTACAGTATTTTAAACTAAATGTTGCACTAAATGTTACACAAAAAATATTACAGTATTGTAAACCAAATGATAGACCAACTCAGACACTGTTGTAATATGTCAAACTAAATGTTGCAGTATTTTAAATAAAATGTTGCACCAAACTCGTCTGATGTTGCAGTATGTTAAACCAAATGTTGTACCATTTTAACCAAAATGTTGCACCAAATTGAACGATGTTACAATATGTTAACCCAAATTCTGCGGTATATTAACTAAATATTGTAGTATATTAAACAAAAGCGTTGTAGTGTTTTAAACCAAATATTACACTAAATTGAATGATGTTGCAGTATGTTAACCCAAATGTTGTGGTATGTTAAATCAAATGTTGCAGTATATTGAACCAAAATATTGTAGTAATTAAAACAAAATATTGCAGTACTTTTGATTTAGAGCATTGCAACATTTTGTAAGGACTCCGATGCCCAAGGGGGGGGGGTGAATTGGGCTTTTCAAATTTTACACATGATTATCAAGTTATATACTTGTTGTCGGGGATAAAATCATGGCCCATTGCCATGGCCCACTCCCTGACGGCCCAATCGAACAAAGATACTGAGGCCCGGCTCACCTGGAAGGTTCTATCGGCTCATATGCATCTGCGAAACGACTTTCGGTCGGTACGGTGCATGTAACGGCCAAGGATACCTGTTCGAGTCCATCTCGGATAAGAGTTCTGCGCGGCTACGTGAAGACCCGGACGTTGGTTTTCCGGATTGGAATAGGAGTTGTGATCCCCAAGACTTGGAGTTTACCTTATCTACCGTAGGTTGTATTTGGCATGTATGAGTTCGTTACGATCTCGTAGTTAGCCCGACCCGATATTCCTTTGGTAGGTCGGTTATTCATCACTTTATAAACCAGCCCCTACGGCATGTAGAGGACACCTGATCCAAGATCGCTCGACTTAGACGCATCTTGTACACCCATAACCTCGCCGAGACCTGCTCGTCTCGCCGAGTATTCTCTGTAATTCTCTTTGATATAAAGAAAGGCTGGACGTAGGGCTATTATCTCTCCCGAGAGGCCTGAATCAGAATAAAAACCCTTGTCTCCCTATTCGTCGCTGATTGCTGTTCGTGTTATTTGGTGTGTCTCCTATCTCCCCTTCTCAAGAACCTTTAATCGACTTGAGATCGATATCTCAACCCGGCAATGGAGGACGGGAGAGAGCTGACTAGCATTTGGAACATCGACCAGCTTCGTAAGTTCTTTGTGTAGGTCTCTTGTGTGTTTGCTTAGCTTCGCGCTTTTTGTCAAACTTCACGCCTTAGTTCGTCCAAGTCTCTCGGGCTGCCATGTAAAGTTTAATCCAATACAAGTGAATGTTCGCGGCCCTCTGCGGCCCTTTTCACTCCTTGTCTTCTTAGACTACTCTCTCTCTGGTAACACTTGATGGCTGCCCGGTCTTGCGAACTCTTGGCTCTACATTCTTCAGGGTTTCTCTGCCCGTATCTAGTTTCAACGAGTTCCTCAACTCAGAGTTGCGTAACACGGCATCCAGCCTCGCGGCTAAGTCTGCTCTCGTAAGCCCTCCGCGCGGAGAGGCACTTACGCCACGCAAGACAACCACTTGGCGGCTCGCTCTAAATAAGCCCTCGCGGCAGAGGCACTTTCCTTGTTCGGTTATCCTCGGAATCGCTTAACTTACATTGTGGCGTTCTCGAACGAGTCGATCAGATCTGGTGTCGCTCTATCTCTCTACGCACGTGCTCGAATTCATAAACTTAGGTTTGAGCATCGTCCGTACTCGAGGGCTAGGTGTCGCTCTTTCTCTTGTGTAAGCTATTCGGGTTATAAACTCGGGTTTCGAGCAACTGACAACGCATTGGGAGTTAAATTTGGCGTTCTACCGATTTTTCTTAAAATTTCCAAGCGTTGTCTCGCCTCTCTCGGTTTCTGTTCGTTCTAGTCTTTTTGCTGCTCTTTTTTGCAGGGAAAAGGTAAGTTGTATTGCACTAACAAAAGTTTCAGGTACAAAAGTCCCTTTCGTTAGTTCTGACCCTCGCTACTTAGAAGCGAGTTGCTCTTTAGCTCTCGATCACTTCCTTGAGGCGCAGGACTTTCCTTGGGCTTTGAACCCTCTTTGGCCTCGGCTTCGGAGGCGTTCGACTTCCTCCTTCTTGTTCTGGCTCCCTCCCGCGCCTTCAGACGGAGAGCCTCGACCTCTTGGTCTTGGCGCCTGTTGCTCGGTCGAGATCTTCGCTCTGACCGGCTCATTGCTTCAGCGGTCTTAATTGCTCGTCCAGCTCCTTGACCCTCCGCTCCGCGGTGCCCGCCCTCGCCGCTAGCTCGCGCATCTCCTCGGCTTCCTCCTGAGATACATACAACGTGGAGATCTTCTCTTGGAGGGCTGCGGAAGACTGCCTCTCTTCAGCCAGCTGGGCTTCGAGCTTCTTCACCTTGGCCTTGACTTGTTTGACCCTTGGCGGCGTAGAGGCTCCCATTGGCCCCTCATCCCGGGTCGCTCTCGAAGGCGGCGAGCGGCGCTCCGCTCAATGGTGACGCCTTCCACGAAGTCCTCCATGGTGTTTTTCATGAGCTGCAAGAGAGAAGACCAAGTCAAGTTTTCGGACGTCTATTGCTCGAACAGACAAGGTGTGGTTTCAAGGACTACCTCTCCAAGCCGACGCTTCAAGCCTCGGCGCAGGCGATCTTCGAGGCCGTGGGTCACGAAGCCTCGACGATGCGGGATGAGAACCGCGCGTCGACGTCTCCGCTCCGTGTGGGCGCTACCGCCTTAGGGCGCGTTGCGTGGCGGTATTGTCGCCTCGTGCTCCGGCCCATTTTTCCGCTCTTACGCGTTCGTCTTGGTGGACCGGCGCCTCTCCGATCGGAGATGCCGGTGGAGCTTCGGGTAGGGTGGCTTGGGCCGCCTGCCCGCATTCCCCTTCTTGTTCCCCGGTGGCAGGGATTTCTCCCATCTCGCCGGAGGTCACCGCCACCTCAGGGATGGGCTGCCCTGCGGCGAAGCGCTCGGCAGGACCGTCTGCTCGGTCCCGCCTCGGGCAGTTGGTGGAGCCGATACCTCGGCCTCGCCATCCCTGGCGCCTTGCGCCGCTTCCTCCGTCTCGAGCCGCTCCACGGCGCCCTTCAGTGCGTCCAGCTGCTCGCTGGAGCCTAGCAAGCTCCACGCCGTCAGCTTGTCTTTGAGGCTGGCTAACCTCACTGCCCGCGACGCACCATGCAGGTGCTCGGGCAGCAGGGATCGCTCGATCGCCTCCTCGACGCTGTCTATGGTGATCTCCTCCTGGGCAGCTGGAACAAAGCAGGAGTTCGTTAGGTCCTACGCTGTTCGGTATGATGTAGAGCCGTAAGATTCAACACTGTATACCTGCTGCGGATGGCCCGGTCTTCTTCTTTGTTGCCAACACCTTCCGCCTCTTCTTCGGGGGCTCCTTGGCGGCCTGTTCGCCCTGGCCCCCTGGTGTGTGTGGCGATGAGCTCAGCTCCTTGCTGAACTGCGCACTTTTCTCGCGCAATGCAAGGAGTCTTTCCTTGCGCGCAACCTCCTCCTCGAGCCTCTTCTGCTCGGCGACCTGTTGCAGCCGTTCCATATGGCCCGGGTGAGCCTGCGCATAGCGTCTAGGCCAAAGGGTCATGTTTCTTACCTCTTCGTCGCTTTGCTCGGCGAGGAGGGAAGGACTTGGTCGCTTCCCGCTTGGTTGCCCGCGCGTGCGCTTGGCTTGCTCCGTCGCCGCGGGAAGCTTCTTCGAGGTTTAGCGGCCGCCGTGGCGCGGCGAGCTCCGCGTCGGCTCGGCGGTCGCCTTGGGCTTCGAGGCCGTCTTGGCCTTGCCCTTCTTCGCCTTCTCCTTCTCTGACCCGGAGAGGTCCTCCACGATCCCTTCAAGGATCAGCTGGTCCTCCTGTTTGTTTGAGAAGTGATTGTTAGCATATTACGACGGTGCAAGTCCGGCGACACAACAGGGGGTCTAGGTGACTAACCTCAAGTGTGCGGACCAGCACGTTGCGCGGACAGGTGAAGGCCACCTCGCCGGTGACCTCGCCGTCCTTCTTGGCAGCCTTGAGTATGGTGTCGACCCGTTCGGTCACCCATGCATCGGTTGGTTGCGCTGTCCAGACAGAAGTTTTCGCCAATTTCTGTTTGGATGAAGTTACCAATTAAAGGTTGAGTCTTAAAGGCACTTACCCGTGCTCTCCCTGGTAATGTCTTCCCACCCTTCTATCTTGTAGAAGGGGTAGGATCTCCTCCGCAGCGGACAGATCCTGTTCGCTGTGAAGTCGAGGATGATCTCCCTGCCCAAGAGACCAAGTCCCACGAGGGAAGCGATCTTCCGTGTCAGGTACCAGTCCTCGTCGGACATCTTCGGCCGGGGCATTGGGGTTCCCTTCGCCGGAGCCTGTCCGGTGAAGATGAGCTTGCTGTCGTTGCCCCGTTTGGCGTAGAACCACCTCGCCCACCATGTGCCCATTGGGTCGAGCAGGGGTGGGCGAGGGTACGGTGCGTCGTCGGCGGTGGCCCGGAGCTTGAGGTAGTAGCACCCGAGCGCCGAAGCGGCGGAGCTGCTCCTCGTCACTGTATAGTAGTGGAGGAGCAGCCCCACCGTGGATCTACTACCAGGTAGCCCTCGCACAGGTGTGCGAAGACGGCCATCTAGAGGATCGAGTTGGGGTTCAGATTTGCGACCTCCAACCCGCTGATGTTCAGGAAAGCTTCCACAAAGTCGCTCTCAGGGGACCTCAACCCGAACAGTGCGAACTGTTCGAAGCTGACAAATTCCCCCTCGAGCGGCTCTGGAGTTTCCTCTCCTCCGGGCAGACTCCAGCTACCGGCGTCGATGTGTCCTTCCTCCCAAGTCTTCAAGTCTTCCTCGGTCAAGCTAGTGGCTATGAACTTGGCCATGGCGGTCCCTAGGGATGGACGAGTGGCCCGGGAGCGAGTGGTGGCTGTTGGTGCTGAACGCGGTTGGAATTAGGGCTTGGGGAGGAGGTGCGTGAGAGCAGAAGTGGCGAGCCGCGGGCGGCTTGGGTGCTTTTATAGACCTAAGCGGCGACTACTGCAATGGTTTTTGCCACAAAGCGGCTAGTTTTTATTGCAACGGCTATGTAAGCGGCGCTTTATTTTCATCGCAAATGATAGTTACTCACGAGTTACGCTTAACGGCTACTTTTCGAAATGTCTCAGATTTGGGTGCTCTGCTCGGACGGATGATATTTCTGTTCGCGCAATGAGTTGCTTTCGGTCTTGTCGGGTTTTGCTCGATTCGGACAAGTCTGTTCGGTTGAACCACAACCTGTTCGGTCGTTTGTTACATGTCTTTGTAGCAGCAAAGTTACCCTCTTCGTGACTTAGAGTCTCAAGAGGAAGACCCCACTCTAGTGAGTCCTTCCACTTGAGTCTCGGGGGCTAGCTGTCGGGGATAAAATCATGGCCCATTGCCATGGCCCACTCCCTGACGGCCCAATCGAACAGCATACCAGGGCCCAGCTCCCTGGAAGGTTCTATCTGGCTCATATGCATCCTGCCGAACAGCTTCCAGGCTGGCACGGTGCGTAACGGCCAAGGATATCTGTTCGAGTCCATCTCGGATAAGAGTTCTGCGCGGCTACGTGAAGACCCGGACGTTAGTTTCCCAGATTGGAATAGGAGTCGTGATCCCTAAGACTTGGAGTTTACCTTGACTTGGAGTTTACCTTATCTACCGTAGGTTGTATTTGGCATGTATGAGTTCGTTACGATCTCGTAGTTAGCCCGGCCCGATATTCTTTCGGTAGGTCGGTTATTCATCACTATATAAACCAGCCCCTACGGCATGTAGAGGACACCTGATCCAAGATCGCTCGACTTAGACGCATCTTGTACACCCATAACCTCGTCGAGACCTGCTCGTCTCGCCGAGTTCTCTCTGTAATTCTCTTTGATATAAAGAAAGGCTGGACGTAGGGCTATTATCTCTCCTGAGAGGCCTGAACCAGGATAAAAACCCTTGTCTCCCTGTTCGTCGCTGGTTGTTGTTCGTGTTGTTTGGCGTGTCTCCTATCTCCCCTTCTCAAGAACCTTTAATCGACTTGAGATCGATATCTCAACCGTCGACACTTGTGTCCAAAACCTAGATAAATGCGGAAGCGACATGCTAATGTTTGAACACAAGTGATTAACCTAGGTGATGACAATTCTATGGCTAGGTGAAGCAAATACAATTAATCAAATAAGATATGCAATCAAGCACAAGAAGCAAACCACAAGTGATACAAAGATTTTTTTCCCGTGGTATCGGAGACTTGTCGGTCTACCCTAATCCACGTTGAGGTTTGATCCTCACAAGGACCGGCTCCCTCTCGAGCCAACCGCCTCCACTCCAATAGTGGTTGCTATTTCCTCCACTCCGGAGATGGCAATCATCGACGCCACGCACATGATTCGCCCGGGCCTTCTCACAACCTCCGTCGAGAAGATCACCGGTGCACGACGCCTCCACGCTGTCTAGGTGCCGGCCGGCAAGCACCAAGAGTAACAAGCCCGAAACCGTTTGATCGCACCGGATTAAAGCACAAGAGTGATGCACACAAGCCACACTTGGCCACTCAATCCTCTCACTTGGGATTCACCCGATCGCACAATGACAGTGCTCTCCCTCTCATTAGGGCAGTCCTAACACATAGAAGCTCCTCTCACACCCTCCTCACACTCTTGCACAACCCCTCACACTTAGAAACTCATCCTAGGGCCAACAACCTACAAAACTCAGGGTACAACCCTCTATTTATAAGCCCCCAACCCAAGGACTAGTCATTGGGGACAAAAACTGGCCGTTGCGACTCCGTCGGACACTGTTCGGCGGCCACCGAACATAGGCCGGTGAAGCAACAAAACACCAGTCCAGAGCCTTCGGACAGCGAGTGAAAAACCAAATCCAAAAAAAACAAACTCCACCGGACAACGTCCGGTGGAGACTAAACCCTAGGTCCGGGGCCGATCGGACCTCGTCCAGAGGAACCCCTTCCCTGGAAAGACCACGGCGCAAACGATCACCGAACCTAGTCCGGTGATGACCGGACACCGTCCAAAGACGCACGAAGATGCAGTCGGACATACTCAGCAACCCTCCGGACCATGTCCGGGCCGAGCGCGCGCAATACAAGATTCAAAAGACGAACTCCATCGGACATGGTCCGATGATCACAGGACACGGTCCGCGCGAGACCAGCCCACAGACAAAGAGCACGCGGCCAGTCCCCGGACATTGACCGACTGCAGCAGGACACAGTCCGGAGGACTGACTAAACCCTAAAGCCCCACTCACGAAGACTCTAGCGGACATGGTCCGGAGACTCGCCCGACATTGTCCGGTGAAACCAAAATAGCAGGGACTAAGGACGTCGACACACGTCCAATCTCCGACGACCTCACACTCACTACCTACACCCTAAGACACTCTACTAGGCTCAACTAGGGTTAAGGAGACTTAATGTGCATCACACGAGAGCTAAGAAACGGTCCGATCAATACCGATCCGGACCCCTCTTGATAGTACGACGACTATCCTACAATCTGGTCTCCCACCAACACCGAGACCGGTAAAGGACTAGGAAAAATCCTTAGCCCTACACTAGCCATATCTTCGCCTTGCGATTCCATGCATCACTCCTTGATGCACTGTGTATGACGACATTTGACTAATGATGATGCCACCATCTTTCCAACCTCGACTTGTTCACCTCATGAGGCTCTCCCGTCCTATTAGCTATAACTTGATCATCCTCCCCGACGATCATCCCGTTAGATCGATCTTGACGTAGTCCTCAACTCTTGATGACACTCGTCTTGTTGAACTTGACTTGGCCATCATCCTTCACACCACTTAGTCGTTATTCACCTTCACGAGACCTAATCCTCTTCACATCACCCCATGAAAGGCATTAGTCCCAAATGCTCGATAGAAATAAAAGGATAGTATTGATAATCAGTAAGGTCTAAGCTCAAACAAGTGTTTTGTAATGGGGCTCAACACAAATGGAAACATTTGACATATGGTAGCTAGGCCTCTACTAAATGCATCGTGAAGAATACACATTTAATTTATATGCACTTAGAGAAAATGATGCCGAAATATATTTATGCTAAAGTCCAAGGCAAAGCAAGTAAATGATTTAATTCAATATCCAACTTCACTAAATGTGTATCTGGATGAAAAGTTTATCTCTTAGTGTCTAGGATTTCCTCTAAATAAGATGATACTGGACCAATCTTAGCAACGAACAAATTAGTCTTATGGAAATAAGCATATTAGATGTTTGTCATTGAACTTACACATTTTGAATTAGAACATTGAAATGTCAAAAATAGCTGTTGCAACATATGAATTATAGCACTACAACATTTGAATGAAAGCGCTACAACATTTTGAATTAGAGCGCTGAAATATCGAAAAATACCTTGCACAACATGTGAATTTGAGCGCTGCAACATTTTGAATTAGAGCACTGAAACATCAAAAAATAGCTGCTGCGTCAGATGAAATACAACACTGCAACATTTTGAATGACAACACTCCTAACATTTTAAATGAAAGCACTACAACAAAACTAGGCGTAACACTCGGTCACTATCTATAACTAATCAACATTTCGAAGTCATTGAGCTTGCCTCAAAAATACCCACTCGCCAGTCGCCACTACTCCCAATGGCAACCAGTAGCGTGCTACCTCATCTATCACACAGTGTTTATCTAGCTTGCTGCCATCTCCTGAAAATCATAATGATGGATTAGTGCTACAGTAATACTCGTTGAAGTTAGAGCATCCACATCGAACACTTCATCCCTACACTTCATTTCACTACTACCTACTCACTAGATCTATCCTACATTCTAAATTTTCTTCATAATTTACACTACACCCTAAAAGATTTCTTTTCTCCATCGACTACTCTATTTAAAGTTACAGTGTTTTAGAGTGCCTGCTATGATGCTCTTAGCTTGCTCGTTAGCTCTCGCCTTTGTCACGGCGGCGGTGGTGGCGCAAAACTTGCCGTACGACTACATGGACCTACACAACACGGTGTGGACCCCACCCCCGACGCTACGATTTAATGTTGAGAAGAAATTATTGGAAGAAAACAGGTTTTAAGGTCTATAATGTCTCAAGAAAGATAAACGGTCTAGCAACTTTATGTGTTGAGAATAAATCATCGGATGACATTAATGTTGAGGCCATCATTGATGATTTTTCATCTAGAAATGTTATAAGATATTTCTAAGATGATCTCTACAAAATATTTGAGGTAAAAAATCTTACTTTTATACTTTTATCTTTTTATTGGTAACAATTTATATAATACATTGAATAGTGTCTTTTCAGTTGATATATGGTAATATAAAAATATTTTGATACTTATAGTATGGGCCTCCATTTATAATTTCGCCCCGGGCCCCAAAAACTCATAAACGGCCCTGATGCGTTCCCGTTGATTCGCGTTGATGTCCTCAATTGCGTCCCGTATTACTGGATGCTTCAACCCGTGGTCCTTCCACCACCCTAAGAGCATCTCCAAGAGAAGCCCTTTATGGGTTGATGTCGGTGTCTAGGAAACGCGTCCCTGAAGGGCAGCGGGTCCACGGACCGGCAAACAAGTTTGTAGTTGGTGTGAGGCCCAACGACCACCCTTCTCAAGCTGACCGAGGCGGCCGAAGCTCATGAGGGCTCAGTCACATGTCCTCCCAGACAGGGCCTGGTGCAATTTGACGATCCGGGTACAGATCCGTCGTACGGAGAGGAAGAGAGAGAGAAGGGGAAGAAGGCAAGAGATACAAGCCGTGAAGACACAAGCGATTTACCCTGGTTCGAGCCCCCACTGTCGGGTAATAGCTCTACTCTAGCTCTCGTTGATTATATGGTGGAAAATAGTACAAGTGTGCCGAGACCGGGTTTGAAGGCACCGATCCCGAGCTTACAATGGAGACTAAGGACTACGTCTACTGCGGAGGAAGCCTCGGATGCCTGTGTTGCTTGGGTTGCCTGTCTTCTCTGTTTTTCGGCTGGGCTCGCTAGCTTGCTTCTCGTCAGGAGGCCAGGGGTCCTTCTTTTTATAGGCGCGGCGGGCCGCCTAGAGCTGATACGGCGGCCCCAGCACCCATTCTTGCTTTAGTGGCGATGCCCTTGTCTCGTTCCGGGGCTCTGTCTGCTCCGGAGCTTGCAAAGAGAAACTGGTCGGGTTAGTACTAGGTGCCCGCTCGTCCGGGAGCGCCCATTTGGGGAAGAACATGCTTTAGGGAGAAAGCACTTTCCCTTTATCCCCAATGTGGCATTGACTAGACCGAGCCAGCCTAGCGCCACCCGTTGGGGGCGTCGCGGAGTGTAACAACCACCTGTCGCCTGTCCAAGGAGGCAATACGACGAGGCGGGTTGTCCGCACGCACCTCCCCGGGCTTCGGATTCCCGGGGAGATACGGTCCTTCCTGGTCAAGGCCGGGGAACATGCGGTGGGGCCTGACAGTTGTCGCTACCTTCCCTCAGATAGGTGGGCTACCCGAGGGACCCTTTCCCGGGCTAAGGATAGCTCGGCGGCGCGCCACTGGGGTCTTGATCGACTGGTCAAGCCGAGGAGGCCCGTGGCTAGACTTCCCGGTATGGCGGGGGCCTTTTTGGGCCCTCCGCACGTGCTATGGGCCGGTACAGTGTAGTTCTTGGCCCATCTCGAGGTGGGCCGCTTATGAATCCTGTGACCGACCCGAGCCTCGGCGGGTGTGCAATGAACGGTCTGAGGTTTAGAGAAAATCCCCCCTTTGCACTGCGCAGGAAGATTTGGCTAAGGCTCTCTAGAGCCGTGGGGGCGAGTAGTGGAGCATTCAATTTGATTTGATGGAAAAGTAGGGCAGTTGCGCCTCCCTAGGCACGACTCCCACGATCTCCGCTTCGACCGTTGCCTTCCTTAATAAGGCAGTGCTCTCTAGGGGGAACTCCTACTGCAGAAATCATCCCCTTTGCTTTTGCCTTCCCCATTTCGCACCTTGCCTCCCTTGCTTCCCGTCGCCATGGTGTTCATCGGAGACAGCGCTCTTACGAGAGAGAGGATGGCGGGGTTGGAGAGGGCAACCGTGGCCGGGCTCTTGGAGGCTCCACAGGCGGGGCGGAGCCACTACTGGCCGGACGAGTGAGTGTGCCGAAGGTTCGGCCATTTGCGGGTTCCGCGCGCCGGAGTCGCAGTTCATGACGGATTTCTTCGCCTTCACGGGGCTGCGGCCAGAGAACCTATCCCCACAGTCCTATGTTCATTTGTCCATCTTCGCTCATCTGTGCGAGGCGTTCTGCGGGGTGCGACCCACGGTGAGCCTCCTCCAGCACTACTTCGAGTTGAAGGCCGTCGGCCACCGCGTGGGCAGCGGCGGAGTCTTTTATCTGACCGCGCGCCGTGCCCGGGAAGTCAAGCATACTCGGAGTACGAAGTTAGGACGAAGGTTGATGGCTGGGATCGGCGGTGGTTTACGAACGCGGAGCTCACCAGGTATTCCTCCGCCGTCGTCGGATACCCTGCTTTTGCGCGTGGCGAGATCTTACCGGAGGATCAAGTGACGTCGTACGAGATAAAGAGGGTCGTCGAGAAAGGCGTGGCCAGACTCTGACGTCGTCGTCGGCTTCGTCCGACACCGGATCGACCATTTGAAGCCACGCAGCGATCGTCGGCGAGATGGGCGGATGGGAGGATCCGGACCGGGATTTCCATCAGGGTAAACGCCTGCCACACTGCTTTGCTTCGTTTTAGGTCGAGGCGCGCCGTGACCGTCCGTGATGTCTTGCAGCACCCCTGGCCCACGATGTCGCACGGATCGCGGGCATGCTACTACCGATGGAGAAGAACCCTCACCCCATAAGATCCGTGAAGGATAAGTTGTCCGCGGTATGTGCTCGTGAGGTGTTCGACCAAATTCCGGGCCGCGTGTGTGCTCCGGGCCCTGACAGCCTGGGCTAACTTCTTGTATCACGAGACGTGGGCGTGACTAAGGGCGTCCACGAGGCGGGGGCTCCGCGAGGAGCCTTTGGATGTACAACCGTTGGCGGCTTCGCCATTGGAGAATCGCCGGCGGCATCGGCGGGCGCCCGGCTTTATCAAGCGGTGTCGAGCGAGAGAACCGGCGATGGCTACTACCGTGGCGGCGGCGCAGACAAAGTGGAAGCATGACGCGGCGAAGAGGCGCAAGCGCCGGTGCGGTGAGTTCTTCTTCAGCCGGCGGCGCGGCGGGCGCTTCGGCCATCCTTAAGCTCTGCTTTTCTTATGGGCCAAGGGCGCGGCACCTACGAAAAAGAAGAGGCGTCGCCCGCGTCGAGGCAACGACGAGCGAGGATGTTACACCGTGGTGGTCCGACGCAAAGCGGCGCCGTGGTGGGGGCCCACGAAGAAAACCGTCGTTGTCCGGCCCAAGCAGAAAACGGCCGTGCCGACCACGAGCTGCGTCGGCGGACTGGAGACAGAGCTTTTCCTGCGCCCTACACCGGGGTGTACGAGGGCACAGAGCTTGAACCAGCGCGTAAGTTTCTTACACCGCTTGTCACCGTTCTGCTTCTGTATTTGATCGCTATGCATGCTTTTCACTACAGTGCGTGACGCCGAGGTGGCCATTGAGGTGCGGCCTTCCTCCGCCGAAGACTGGGCAATCGAGGACGAAACGGTTGAGCCCAGAGGAGGGGTAACCCTGTTGCAGTCGCTGGAGGCCGCCTGGTTGATGAGGCCAGCGGATGCGCGGGGTAAAGAGAGCCAGCTGATACCGAAGGGGGTATAAATATTTTCGGTCTGTGTAAAATATGTTTATACAAACAAAATACGAACTATTCTTGTATTAAGATTAATTAGGATAAACCTATTCTTATTAAGATTAATTAACCTACTTTTAAGATAACCAACAAATTAACCTACAAATTATAGATATTAATTTTCAGATTTTAACTTCTTACTATTCTTGGATGATGGTGGAGAAATACTATACTACTATTATACCTACCACACCAAGACTTTCTCTTTTAGTGTATCTCCCACTATCAATAGTGTGGAGGCACTTATAAATTCAGCTTCCTTAAATATTTAGGTTATGATTAACTCCTTTTGATTGCTTTGATACTTTTTAACAGGATCTTGCGGGTTGGCGAAACCAACAAAACAACCGGGTATGCGACAGCGGTTGTAAAAATCCTACTCGGTACTCACCATATTTATCATTAGTTTGTTTTAGAAGTAGCTAAGTCTTTCTCTGGCTATCCTCAGTTCAAGTTTTATGGGATAAATCTTTATCGTCTCCCGAGCGATTCCACCGAAGGAACACTTCTCACGACAGCGAGTTCTCCGCTCGGGGGTTTCTTAGAACGCACGCAGAGGTTTCTCCTATAGGGTCCCTAGCATAAAACTCAAACCATAGAAACCGAGGCGATGGGGCGCAGAGATTTTCAAAGCCAGAACTACTTCATAACACAAACTAATTTACATATGGTTTTCCCTTTCGGGAACCCCCGAAGGGTATTACAACAAAGAATATTACCTTCACAAAGCACTCGCACACAGCTTGGCCTTCTTACAATATGATATTTTACAAAGGCTTATTACAAACTCTACTATTTAGGTGGAGGCTCTCTTCAGACGCTCAGAGTTCTAGCCTAATGCTCTCGCTCTGCTCAGGTCTTCTGAGAGTTGTGTTCTTCGTGTGTGTCCTTCCTTCATCGCAGACTCCTCCTTTTATAGTGCCATCCGCAGGCATAAGCAGCCTGGCCATGCCTCCATTATTGGAGTAGCACGGGTGGCTCCTCTGTACTGATATTCTTCTAGCCTTCTGTGCTGATATTCGTTCTTCCGGGATAATGGCCTTGCATGACTCCTTTCTCTGGTGGTAGTGCATGACGTGCATGACTCCTTTTGGAATAATGGCCCTGAGTGATCCCTTTAAATCTTGTCATATCATTTCATGTCCTTCCCCCGTACAAATAATTGATATATTTATATCAATAACTACTATCCTATGATATTCTTCCTATGTATAGGTTTCTGTTGTATGATTCTTGGGAAATTAATTTCAAAGTGGATTCTGCCCATGTCCAGCAATATCCATGTCATCATCAGTGACCAATATTTCAAATTTATCATTGATTAATTGTTTCATCTCTTCTAATTTATGGCTGAATTCCTCTCTTATTTCTGTTAATATTTCTTCCTTCATTTCAGCCTTCCATTGTGGAGACCATCTTTCAAAAGTTTCTTCTACTTTCAAGTCAATATATGATCCGTCTAAGGGATCGATTTTATTTAAAAGGTATTCTTTATATGAAATTTTTTTTGATGATTCTTCATGTTCTTCCTTTATATTCACAAGGGGTGTTGCAGCAACCCTTTTATTTTTTGTCTTCTTAAAGCTTTGAATATATTCTTTGGCTGCAGGCTCAATATAGTAATTTACTCAAGTATATTTCTTGCCTTGCTAAGAGCTTCATCGATATTCCCATATTTCTTCCATGATGCTTCTCCTCCAGCTGATTTTGCTTCTATTTTTTGCCTTATGACTTCTTCAAATGTCATGTATAGTCCTGGGACTTCTCCTTCAAAAATAACATATAAAGGCTTCTTTTCTATTTTCTTGGGTTCTTCATTTGTTGGCAAAAATTCATTGATGAAATGGAAATATTCTGCAAGACTATTTAGCACTGATAGCATGTAGCCTTTTTCTTCACGCTTATTATTGTACTGATTCCAGAAATTATCTAGCATACACTCTTGCACTTCATCAATAATTATATGATCCTTTGGCTTAAATTTAAATGAGTTAGGGGGAAATATTCTCAATTTATTTTCAGCCCCGAAGATGAAGACTTCAACACCATATTGGTTAACGGATTTCTTCATTCCTGCAAAATAGAAGAACGAGAAAACAGATCAGGCAGCTTATTATCTTTTCCTTTTATATGTTCAAATATAACTTTATATCCATTGCCTGTAATAATATCTTCAAATAAAACCCATCTTCTAGTAGAACTTTTCTTCCTATTTAGTTGGTTATAATATCTACATATAGCTTCACAATCCGTTCTAACGGTAAATTCTTGAAATCCTAGATATAGCCTAAAGGAATTTATAGCATTAATTATAGCCAATATTTCTCTATCGATATTATTCTGACTTTCAATTTATAGCTTCGAGCGTGTCTGCTTATCTTTTCTTGACTTTGGTGAATATTTATTAGGCTTTTGTTTTAATATAGCCCCCCAACCTAATTTTGAGGCATCTGTTTCAATAATAAAATAATAATCATCTAGTGGTAATTCTAATGGTTTTAAATTTTTAACCTTATCTTTTATAATTCTTACTAACTTAACATCTTCAGAGTTAAAGTACTTCTGACCATTCTTTCTTAACTTTGCATATAATTGTCCTGCTAACTTTGCTAAATTATCTATATAGTTCCTTGCATAATTTATAATTCCAAGAAACTCTTGTAAAACCTTCCTATCATTCATAACATCTGGGTACTGCAGAATTTTCTTAGCAATATGCTCTTGTAAGTATATCTTTCCTTCTCCTATTTCATGCCCTAGAAAATTAATTCTTTCTTTGCAAATTTCCATTTTCTTCTTAGATAGTATTAACCCATTTTGCTCTACCTTTCTAAAGAATATTTCTAGATGAGCAATGTGTTCTTTGTAGGATTTGGAAAATACTAATAAGTCATCTATATAAACTAATATGAACTCTTGATTTTCATTAAATATGTTTTGCATTTTTCTTTGAAATAAAGCTGGCGCATTCTTTAATCCCAAAGGCATAACAAGCCATTCAAAGTGTCCTTGTGGACATGTGAATGCTGTCCATTCTATAGATTCTTTTGCCATTTTTACTTACCAAAATCCGGCTTTTAAATCAAATTTTGAGAAATATCTGCTACCTTGTATTCTATTTATCCATTCTTGTTTATTAGGGATATTATAAGCATCTTCTACTGTATTATCATTTAATCTTTTATAGTTTATAACCATTCTGGACTTTCCTCTAACTTCTTCGACATGATTCCTAACTATAAATGCAGCAGATCTATGCGGGCTCCTACTTTCTCTTATTGCTCCTAGTTTTAATAACTCTTCTATGTGCATTTTAAATTCTTCTATATCTTTTGGTGTAGCCTCTATAGGACTTGTTTTAATTATATAATCTGGGTTTATTATACTTATTTTACATTCAATGGAGTTTTTATCCCAGTGTTTCATAGGTATTTCTCCAATAATTTGAATGTGTTCTAATCTCTGAACAATCCTTTCTATGTCTTTCTTTGACTTTATATCTCTGTACCAATTTGACGAGAATGATTGCAACCCTATGCATTCTGTATCTAACTTTGCTATGTAAAAATCTTCTATGCTTGAACCTAACTCTTCTTCTATACTTATTTCAACAGGTTCTTCTTCATCCATATTAAGGTTCGATATTTTCAAGGGTGTTCCACCACGCTTTCGTACCTCTGATATATATGGAACATTATCTTGATAAGGGATAAATGTAATTCCTTGTTCATGTATAATTGTAGTTTGTAAAGATTGTTGTAAAAATCTTAAACCAATTATCATTTCATCATTTATCATGGATAGATCTCTTATTGTTATTTCATCTATTATATGAAAATTATTTAAGTTTTGTGAATGTCAATACGATATATTTCAATTATTGCACTTCTCGCGTGATATATATAATCCATATATATCGGATATATATATAATCCATATATAATTAATCCATATAATCCATATATATAATTAATCCATATACAATCCATATATATATATATATATATATATATATATATATATATATATATATATATATATATATATAGAATAGGAATGGGACTCGATGGAGTCGGTGCTCCATGCTTCATTGCCGTTGGATTTCATCAAGATTAGTGCAAACATATTAAACACATGCAAAACAACATTGTTAATTACTGTTCAAAGGTGTGAATGCAATAAATGCACAATTAATCGTTTCAAACTAGGCATGACACGGACTCCATGGAGTCGAATACTTTTACTATATATATATATATATATATATATATATATATATATATATATATATATATATATATATATATATATATATATATATATATATATATATAGCGTACACCCCGATCACAGGTCTCTCAAGTACTCCCAAGTCGTTTCGAAATCAGAGATTATTATCGATCGATCAGAACCGTTGAACTTGTTCGTCTCTTTGAAATGTAGCTAGTGACCAAGTTTCATATTTTTTGAAGTTATTTGCTATTTGTTTCCTATTTTCAAAATCAGCCTTCCAATTAGTCGTAGTGCGTCCAAAAAGCTGATTTTGAAAATACGAAATAAATAGAAAACAAATTCAAAAATTACGAAACTTAGTCACCGGGCTACATTTCAAATGAGACTAACAGATCAACAGTTTGGATCGATCGATAATAATCTCGGATTTCAAACGACTTGGGAGTACTTAGAGAGACCTCTGGGTGACGCTAGTTTTCCTCTATATATATATATATATATATATATATATATATATATATATATATATATATATATATATATATATATATATATATATATACCCCTAGGTGTAGAATAGCCTAATCTACACCTAGCCTCTACATTTGATCAGTGCCGAGCCGCTCGGCCAACAAACCCAAAAAATCGGATCACTATTTAAAAACCACCTCCGCCTCCCTCTCGGTTTCTCTCTCTCTCTCCTAGTGCTCTGATGCAAGCGATCCGCGCCCGTCCCCAGCCTTGCCCCGCTTGGCCGTGTGATTGCCGCCACACACGCCTCCACTTTGCCGTCGTCGATCCCGCCTATGCCGTCGTCGACAGCAAGTGGCGCGGTCTTGAGCACTGCAGGCGATCTTGGAGACGCGCGGCGGCAATGGCGATCGCGGAGACAGCAGTGCAGCTTGTTGTGGAGGAGAGGACGCAAGGGCGGTGTGCGAGGGGGCGCGGGCGCCATCGTCCCAAATCAGCCATAGTGACCCTGACGCCGCCGCCTCGCCTCGACGCCAGGCCGCTTTCCCTCCATGGAGTCCCAGATACTTTTACTATATATATATATATATATATATATATATATATATATATATATATATATATATGAGGGCCTAATCTACCCCAGGTGTAGATTAGGTTTAATCTACATGAAAGCTGGTCCAATGAGCGCACCAACCAACAACCAAGCGGCGTGCGTCCAGATTCGATAAGAACTTCATAGTAATTAAACTAATGAATTTGGCTGGACGGTAAATAGGTCTGCATGTGGTGCACTAGGGTGTGGGAGCATTAACTACCCGTTTTCAAACGTATTCTAACTCATTTTTTTGATTTAATTTTTGATTCGTAGATCCGATGACCAAATTCTTTCCAACATCGTATTGCTGGTATTTTTCCAAACAAAACAAGATCTTGGTTGCCATATGAATCTGAAATATTTTATAAATATCAATTTGAACATGATTTTAATTTGAACGTAATTACTAGTAATCGAGATGAATGTGCTGTACGTACGATAGTAATTCATTTTTTGTAGGTTCCAGCCCGATTACTTTTCCTTACTTTCGCTTTTCGACAGTAATGGACAGTAATTCAATTACTGTCATTTTTTTGGGCAAAAAACTGATATGAATTGAGATTCCATCCTGATTACTTTCCATTCCCTCCAAAATCACATTGTTAAAAACAAAGAAAAATACATTCACAAGTCGATTACTTCGCATTACATCGCATTACAGTCTAAATCGTTTTTCAGTAATCAACACAGATCGATTACATCGCATTACTTCTCCAGTAATCCAAAGTAATTACAACTACAATTATACATCTGCAA
This sequence comes from Raddia guianensis, assembly GCA_036346415.1. Lineage (NCBI taxonomy): Eukaryota > Viridiplantae > Streptophyta > Magnoliopsida > Poales > Poaceae > Raddia > Raddia guianensis. The sequence goes on from CM070544.1 coordinate 43,981,023, forward strand.
GAAGTAGCAGCAAGAGAGCACAGATCGCATCGAGGAGATGCCAATAAACACAGGGGAGTCACGGATCAAGAGGCTGCGACGGTGGCGCAGTCGAAGCCGTAGCAGCAGCGCGTGCTCTCGGTGAAGTTGCCGAGCGGGAATGACGCATTGAGCGGGCCAATGAGGAAGCTGAGCGTGCCGCCGCCTTGCTCCACCTGGATGCAGCGCCATCGTGGTGGGGAACCCGTGCCCCTGCGCATGGAGATTAAGGGAGGCCGCGGCCACGCCGACATGAGTAGGAGCACCGCCACACCGAACGGGATCCAGCGGGAGGAGAGCCGGGGCACGCCACGGGATGGAGGAGGAGGGGGCGACGCGCCGGATCTGGTGCATGAGGCTGGGCGCCGCCAGCCAGCCGCGTGGGAGAAGGGAGGCGCGTCGGGGCGGCGCTGGATGCGGCGCGGAGGAGGCCGGGCGCGTCGGGCGGCGCCGGCGCCGGAGCGATGAGGCCGGGCGCGTCGGGGATGCGCTGGACGCAGAGGAGGCCAGGCGCGTCGGGCGGCGCCGGCGCCGGGCGCGACGAGGCCGCGGGCGGCCGCGGCGGCGCTGCGAGGAGGCGGCCGGCGTCGGCGTCGGGAGGCGGCCGGCGACGGCGTGGATCGAACCGCCTCCTGCTGGATCGGATCGGATGGAATGGGGGAGAGGAGAGAGAGAAATGGGAGTGAGAACGTGGGGGATAGAGTATTTAACTGTGTGATCCGATTTTTTGGAAAAAAAAATTAAATGGGGAGAGAGAAATTGCGGTGGAACCTGGTTTGGTCTAACCAACTCGCTTGCAAACCCATTTCGTGTGTGGCCTTTACATCTAAGGGGTATATTAGGATCTATATATATATAGAGAGAGAGATCCTAATCTACCCCCAACGCCTAATCTACACCTAGCCACCCCACGAGCCAGGTTCCAGCGAGTCCAAGCAGTCAACATGGGTAGAAAATTTGAAAAAAAATCAAAAAAACCAGATCCACCCATTAACTACCCCCACTTTCCCCTCTCCCATCTTTCTCCCATTTTCTCTCTCTCTCCCGTTCTCCCGATCCAATCAGTCCACCTCCGACCCGGCCGCCTCATGGCCCACTCGCCGCCTGTGGCCGTGAGGCCCTCCCGCCCTCAAATCCTTGCTTGCACATGGCAAGAGAAGGCGACCGTCGCGCCGGCTGGCGCCTGCCGCTCTCGTCTCCGTCTGGCTTCCACGTCGGTGAGGACAGCAGCTCCTCGCCTCCGTCCGCGCCACTGCCCTTAGAGAGGGCCGAACCCTCCTGTCTCCATCCTCGCGCCTTCTCGGCTTGGCGCCTCGCTCTCCACGTCCGACCCGCGTTCGGCAATGGCGGCGCTCGGCTCCTCCGGGCGTTGCCGCCGCTTCCGACAGAGGCTCCACGCCGCTTCTTCGCCGTGCAATGCCGCTGCCGTCGCTCGCCAGCCGCCGCCGCGCCCACGCCGCCTACTCGCCGCGGCGGCGGCCTCTGCTCGTGACGCCACCGTCGCTAACGCCCGGTGTGGTGGTGGCCGCCCGACGTGTGCCGGCCAGGCAGCGATCTAGCCGTGGTGGTCGCCGCCCGTAAGCCGCCGCCCGATCCGTCCTCACTCCGGATCGGTGTCGCCTCGTCCGTCCTCGCCGCCCGACGGCACCGCCTCGGCCTCCACCATACTCTTGCCGCGCCGCCGCCGCCACCCCTGCCATTACTTTTGATTACTAGAGAAGTAATGCGAAGTAATCGATCTGCGTTGAATACTGGAAAATGATTTAGACTGTAATGCGATGTAATGCGAAGTAATCGACCTGTGAATGTCTTTTTCTTCGTTTTTAAGAATGTGATTTTGGAGGAATGGAAAGTAATCAGGATGGAATCTCAATTCATATTAGTTTTTTGCCCAAAAAAATGGCAGTAATTAAATTACTATCCATTACTGTCGAAAAGCGAAAGTAAGGAAAAGTAATCGGGCTGGAACCTACAAAAAAATGGATTACTATCAAACGTACAGCACATTCATCTCGATTACTAGTAATTACGTTCAAATCAAAATCATGTTCAAATTGATATTTATAAAATATTTCAGATTCATATGGCAACCAAGATCTTGTTTTGTTTGAAAAAATACCAGCAATACGATGTTAGAAAGGATTTGGTCATCGGATCTACGAATCAAAAATAAAATCAAAAAAACGAGTTAGAAATACGTTTGAAAACGAGTAGTTAATGTTCCCATAATTCTAGGCACCACATGCAGACCTATTTACTGTCCAGTGTCAAATTCAGTTCGTTTGAATTACTATGAGTTACTGTCAAATCTGGATGCGCGCTCGCTTGGTTGTTGGTTGGTGCGTTATTTGGACCGGTTAAATTCATGGTAGATTAAGCTAATCTACACCGTGATGAATTAAAACCTCCGTGTGTGTATATATATATATATATATATATATATATATATATATATATATATATAGGAAGCCTGTTCGAAGCTCCATGGAGCCTAGGCTCCATTGCGATCCACCGTTGATACCTTATCATCTAGAGTATCATTTGATTAACGGTAGGTATCATCTAGAGTATCATTTGATTAACGGTTTTGCATGCTGATACCCGTTAAGCTCATGGGATATCATGCGGATACTTTGAAATTCGAACGTAGCAATTAATTCATTCCTTAATCTCCTATTATTTTATTTCTTAATCACGTCATGCTACTTGCTTAAATAAATCTCATATACACGTTGGATTGAGATGACTATATACGGATGGATATATTTTTAATTTTGAATCCTTTTAGAGTGTATAGAACCAAATGTTTTGAGCGTGTATATACTCATGTATATACTCGGATATGCAAGTGTATAATTTCAGCCATACAAGTATATACTCCATACAAGTAAATCATATACACGCATAGTATATACCCAGAATTTGCTAGGTATGTACCCAGGAGTTACTTATTCAGGTATATACATGCATACATGGTACCGTTGAAAGAATGACGAACTAACTCGCTGGCGGAGACAACGAAATGCCAAAAATAAACGAAAAAAGAGAAAGAATCGTTGAAATAATGGTCGGCGACGGAGCAGCAGCAAAATTCGACGAGGTGGCCACCGTGCCGGTTGTCCCATTGCATTATCGGAGTTGGGATGGCGCAGCTCGGCGTCGAACCCGGTGTCGGGGTGGCGCGGGGGCTGGCATCGGAGCGGCGCGAGTCAGCTGTCGGCGTCGGGGCGGCACGACATGATGATCGACGTCGAGGCGGCGCGGTTGGCGCGGGCGTCGGCGTCGGGACGGTGAGGCGGTATCGGAGCAGCACAGGCGCCGTCGTCAGGGAGGCGAGGCAACGTGGTGCGGGGCCAGGCCCCGCCGAGGAGGAACGCGTCGAGGCCTCGAGGGTGCTAGCTTGAGGTCGGAGCAGCGCCGGCGAGGAGGTGTGGTCGAGGTCGGAGCAGCGCCGCGCCGTCGGCGTGGAGAGAGGACGAGGGCGGAGGCGGGTGCGCCGCCGCACCAGCCTGGAGAGGAAGATGGCGCCCTGGCTCTTCCCGACGCGACGAGGAGGCCGTCGGAGGCGGGGACGACGCGGTGAGGCCGAGGAGGAGGACATCGGAGGTGGGGACGACGCTTCCGAGGTGCATCTCCGGTCGGTTTGGTTTGGATCTGGTGAAAAATCGAATTGGAGAGAGAAGAATAGGGATGCAAGTGGGAGGCATGGTTAAATAGCCCCTAAAATCACGGCATCACATTAATACCCAATTAAGAGGTTGCCTTTTAATTAATTGCTCAGCCTCATGTTCCTGGCTTGACCGACGGTATATTGGGTATACCCGTTAATCGCTAGCTATGATCGTACGGCTGATGATCATGGAGCCTAGGCTCCATGGAGCCTTAAGTAATTTTCCTGTGTGTGTGTGTGTATGTATCTGTCTACTTACAGGTGTAGATTATCCTGTCTACACGGGTCATTTTAATGAGCCAGGCTCACTCAGCGTCCCACCACAGGTGCACATTTGTGGTTTAAAAAAATAAAAAAGGAAAATGCTCCCCTTTTTTAGGATCGTGCTCCCCCACCCCCCACTCATTCTCTCTCCACTCTCCCCCCATTCCCAAACCATTGCGGCCAGGTCAAGCAAAAGCGGAGGCACGTCGGTCCGACGAAGCGGCGGAGCGGCGGTCCGGTGGCGGCGGCGTCGGGTCAGGGACGTCATGGCGCATGTGTAGTGGCGGCTCGCGGCCATCTCCACTAAGTCCAGCGCCGCCGTGCTCCTGCGCCCGTGAGACGCGGCGGCGCTTCAGCGGCGGCTTCATGCTCCGTCATCTTCGACAGACGGACACGCTCTCCCATCTCCTCCTCCTTGTCGCCCGGCCCGTGGTGAGGTCACGATCCGCGCTATCGCTTTGCTAGGGAAGGAGCCCCGGTCTCGATCCACGCCCCATCGCCTCTCTCCGCCGAGCACGCCAGATCCGCGCCAGATGGTCGGATCTCCATGGCTATCATCTCCTTCCGCGCGGCGGCGGTGCTAAATCAGCGGCGCCTTCACCTTCTCCACCATTACTACCGTGCGCTTTGATGCCGTCTAGCACCCTACTGACCGGCCACCATCCTCCGTCCCAGCCGGCGTCCGCCACGGTCACCATCGCCATCCTTCCTCCTTGTTCCGTCCTCGCTCCACAGAGCGTCGCCGCCGATTGACCGCCATTACTTTCCATTTTTATCCATTGAATCATTCCTTTGGATTCTTGTGATGAAATGTGAAGTAACATGTAACAGATTATTGTTTCTTGTGCAAAGTAATCAGTAGATTGATCGTTTTTGTCCATTTTCATGTATGGATATTCGTAAGTAATGAAAAGTAATGGGTTAAAATTTGAACTTTTTGCCCTTATGTAAGTGGCGAAAATATCAGTAATTAAAAGTAATTCGTCAAGGGATTACCGTAATCAAAAGTAATTCGCATTTACTTTTATATTATACTCTCCCGTGTGTAAATCGTTTACTGCCAAATTATATTTTGATATCGGATTTTACTGGAACAAATCGACTATTTACTTTCAGTTACTCTCGGGCGTATCAAGCAGATCTGGCGAGTTACTGACGATTCGATCGTTTTACTGTCGATCTGGTTTGCAATTTACTGTTGATCCGGGCTTATCGCTAGATATCGCCGCTTTTCACGCGCGCACGACCCTCGGCTCGCATTCGCTCCGTTACTGGGCCACGCACCCACGTCGCTCGCCCTGTTACTGGGCCGAACGCACCAGCGCGCTCGCTTCTCAGGTACTCCATTGGTTCGGTGTAGATTACCTTAATCTACACCTAGGGTGTAGATTTTATTTATATATATATATATATAATGGAGCTACAGTACTCTTAGGTGTACTTTAGTTAAAGTACTCCCTAATTCCTATCCATCCGATGTAATAGTGCCTCCACCATCCTACCCCCATCCCTGCGCCGTCCCCTGCTTCCCCCACGGCTACCCGCGCCTCCTGCCCTCCTCCCTCCTCCTCCCACGCCTACCCGCGCCTCCTCCCTCCTCCTCCCATGGCCGCTCGCGACTCCTCCCTCCTCCCAGGAGCGCCTCCTCTGTCCTCCCCCCAACCGGCGACGGGAGCTGCCAAACATCGGGCGGCGGGCGACAACCTCCTCCGTGCGCGTCTCCTCCCCGATCCAACACGGCACGGCGACCTCCCCGGGCCCCAATCTCAGGCGCGACGACCTACCCCGAGCCCTCGATCCACCAGGACCAGAGGCTGCCTCCCCAGTGCGCCTCCTCCTCCAGCCAGTAGCGCCTCCTCGTCCCTTCCTCCCCGAAGGCTTGCTCCCCCACCCCTGGTCGTTCGCCTCCTCCCATGGTCGCCAGTGATCGAAAGCGATGATGGCGAGGATTGGCACCGCCACCGGCTACCTCCTTCCTCCAAGGTGAGCTCCTTCCTCCCCGAGCCGAGGCTGCAGACCATGGCGCCACCATGCCCTCCTCCCGAGATCCTCCACCGGATCGCTGCCCTCCTCTCCAACAAGCTGCTGACCCTGCCATGGTCGCCGAGGAGGAGTACCACCGGCAATCAACATTTCCATCAACCATGAACCCCCCCTACTGCAGCCCACGCCATGGAGACGATTGCCCATGTGACCATCTCTTTATCGGTGATTGATCTACCTCTTCTCCCAGCAACATTCATGTGATTCTCCTCAAAAAAAAAAAAATTCATGTGATGCTAGTAGATATAGATTTACTATAATTCATCAATAATTGTAATGTGACTGGAATCAATGTTTACTATAATGGATTATGAGATTTACTGTAACTAGACTTAGCTTTAATCAAACGCACTGCAACTTTCCTTTGATGCTACTAGAGATAGTGTTACTATACAGCATTAAGAATTTGAAAGTTTCTGGAATCAGGTTTACTGTAATGCTAGAATCGGTTTACTGCAATGGGTTGTGCAGTTTCTTGTAACTAGGATTAGGTTTAGTTCGATGTAAAGCATTAAGAATTTCAAAGTTTCTGGAATCAGGTTTACAAGTTGGGAAAAATGATTTACTGTAATAGTACAATCAGGTTTACTGTAACACTAGAATCAAATTCTTTGCAATACAGTTTCTTGTAATCTTGACAACATGTTTACTATATACTTCGCAATCTAATTTACTATAATGTTGGAATCAGGTTTATTGTAACACTAGAGTCAAATTTACTGTAATGGTGGGATCACGTTTACTGCAATGCATTTTGAGTTGTACAGTAAAAAATATTAGGTTGTTTACATGCAATACGACTTCCCCTTTTCATAGCACTAGGGATGGATTTACTACAATGATTTAACAATTGTCATGTTACTGGAATTAGGTTTACTATGTTGGATTGTGAGTTTTACTGTAAGTACAATTAGGTTCACTTTGTTGCAATTAGGTTTCTTTGCAATCTTTGGAACCATGTTTATTGTAAACAATGGAATCGATTCCTTGTAATGGTTGAATCGGGTTTAATGTAGCACTGGAATCAAATTCTTTGTAATAGATGGTTTATTGTAATTCGGAACCATGTTTCTTGTAACATGCAACAATTCTTGTAATGTTGGAACCATGTTTACTGTAATCGATGGTTTTGCTATAATGAAGTCTTGAATTTTGTTTTTGTAGGTCGAGTGTGCAAATGAACCAAAATCATGCCATGAACCACACTTTAGTATGATGTTTGCATCTAAAAAGGATGCATATGGTTACTACAAATGAGTATTCGTAGAGAGTCAGTTTTGGAGTCCAGAAGGATAAAGGTTACACATCGAAGACGAATGAGCCCACGATGAAGAGGTTCCTTTGCTCTAACGCTGGAAAGTTCGAGTCCAAAAGAAAAGGCACTCGGCTTTGTTAGTACCATCCCTTGTGAAAAATGCATTTACAAAATGCGATGGAACAAGGTTTTCTGTAATGACTTGTTTTATTTACAATATTTTCATGCTTGAGTTTATTGTAATTGTATGAAAATTGTATGGAGTTTAAGGTCAGGATGACTTTTTTGAATGAGTTGTAATTATGGATGACAAAAACGAGGAACAAACGAGGTTTACTGTAATAGATTGCTATATTTTACAATAATGTACTTACCAATTTACAATAACGTGCTTACCAATTTACAATAATCCGACCAAGAAAAACCGAGCCAGCTCGGTAGTAAAACTAAGCCCATGCACGAAAAAGCATGACCCATTTACAATAATGTGCAAATCAATTTACAAATAATCAGAGCAAGAGAAAACAAGTCAAACTCAGTAGTAAAATTGAGTCCATGCTCGAACATACTTGACTCATTTACAATAATGTGCTGAACAATTTACAATAATGTCCTAATCGATTTACAATAATCTCAGGCAAGAAAAACCGAGCCAATGGTAATAAAGTTGAGTCCATGCCCGAACAGGCTTGACCCCATTTACAATAATGTGTTAATCAATTTACAATAATTTGAGTAAAGAGTTACAATAATTTGAGTAAAGAGAAAAACATGCCAACTTGGTATTCAAACTGAGTCCATGTCCGAACAAGATTGACCATTTACAATAATGTACTAATCAATTTACAGTAATGTATTAATCAATTTACAGTAATCCGAGCAAGATAAAACCGAGCCAACCGGGCAAGAGAACCTTCTTCTTTTCTTTAAGATCTTTGTCCCCGTCATTTCCTTTGCCCCAAGTTGGTGCCTGCATAAAACGTGAAAGCAGAAAAGTTTACAATAAAAGACATAAACGTTTCCCATTAATATGAACAGATGTTTACTAATAGACCTCCCCATTTACAGTAAATAGAATTATCCAATTACAGTAAATAGACCTCTCCATTTACAGTAAATAGACCTATTCAATTACAATAAAATATACACTAGTAAACTCAATGCAATTACAGTAAAACGTATGCAATAGGGCATGCATGTTATAAGCTACACTACTAATCGCTAGTTATAAGCCCAACTATTGGAATAATGAATCATATAGTAAAACATTACAATTTACAACATAAACATAAGCATCAAGGCAGCCATCCAAAAATGAATTAATATGAAGCATGAGAAAGAAAACATAGCACTAAAAGATGACCAATTTGCTAAAACAAGTCCAATTACAACCTACGAGCATAGTAACAAACAATCTGAGTCGTTGGCGGCATTCACGTCAACCCGAAGCTCTTCGACCAGGTATGTGCACATCGGCATCCTCCCGCGGCTAGCGTCCTAGCGATTTACATTTAGGCAACAAAAGGGGAAAGGCAAAATTACCATAAATAGACAGTTATAGTAAACAAAACTATTCAATTACAGTAAATAGACCTCTCCAATTGCAGTAAAAAAAGCTATTCAATTACAGTGGCAGTAAAAAAATCCTAATTATAGTAAATGGAAGCCATAATAAGCTATAGTAAAAATCCTCCCTACATATAGTAAATGGTGCTACCTAATTATAGTAAAAAAGAATAACAAAAAATCCTCCTAGATATGTGTGGTAGTAAAAAAATAAAATCTATAGTAAATGGTGCTACCTAATAATAGTAAATGTCGAATATTGCAACTAGCACCATGCCATCACAGTTTCTATTATTATAGACCTTACTATGCAACAAGGTTAGGTACTCAAAAAAAAATTGCCCCCTAAAATAAGCTCATGCCATACAACAACAGATGTCAACAAGGCCACACCAACTCCATACCATTGCAGTTTCTGATTCTAGTAAAGTATCATAGTAAAAGATGTTTACAATTGGTAAAAGGGCATTTACAATATATCACAGGACTGTTTACTATATAAGAACAAATGAATAAAATACATGAAAAATGATAGGCAACAACCCCGAAGGATTCGAAAAAAAGCTACTAGTAAGCTATTGCAAAGTTTGCTTCATAATTATAGTAAATCAAAAAAATTATATCCGTTATGCTTAGGTTCTAGTAAAGGAATCTAGTAAGGTATTATAAACGTTATTCCCCAACTATAGTAAACTGGAAAAATAGTAAAGCCACAACAACAGACACACATGTTCTTATGTGTTTACGATACAACTCACGGTTTACTATAATACAGTATAAAACTTTACAGTAGTTAATAAAATTATTTACTATAATGCCTAAGCCATATTAAATTTGGATGTGCCCAAGCCAGAGCTAATATGCATTTGCCCCAGGTCATAACAAATTTGTTTTAGAAAAGCAAAAATTAAGCACCATGCATCAGCGAATAACCTAAAAGGCTTAGAAGTAGTGCAATTCATCAGGTATACTAAGGTATGGTGATCCACGTACACAACATAACAAAGAGCATAAACCTGCTGTGGTCGCCTTCCTCTCATAAACAAGGAAACCCCAAACTACATGCACAAAAAAGAAAATACAAAATTTAAGTTTACAGTTTTTACTTCCAATGGTCAAGCAGAATCAACAAAAACACGCACATCGACAAGAAAACTGACTAAATACTATGATGACAGTACAGCAATTCAAAAATAGGAAACCCATTCGTTTTTTAACAACTGTCAATCGAACACTTCAAAGTAGTACTTGCTAAAGAAATGGCACATCATGATATTTGATCAAGCAAAGCATAATCATGTGCATCTGTGAACTACTGCAATTCTTATAATTTTACAGTTTGTACAAGGTTAGTATTACATTCAATCTCTTACAAGCTTCCAATAAAGGTAGTATGTACAACCACATTCTTCTATCTGCTATGTCTATCTGCACAAATTAACTTTACCAAAAGATCAGCTCAGACTAACCTTGAGCACAAGGACTGAGATGGCGGCTTGGATGGCCTGTTGCAGCAGCACGCCCTTCACCACGTCCTTCTTGGAGGCCATGTTCTTGGTCTCCTCGTCCCCCCTGGAGTGCAGCCTGTACATGTCCAGCGCCTTGTGCTCCCCAGCGTCGTCTCGTAGAGCCCCAGTGTCACAGCGAGCTCCTTGCCGCTGATAAACCCCATGATATGGCCACTAATTAGTGGCGATCGAGCAAGGGCGCGCGTGCAAGCGCCGTAGCGATTGGATGATCAGGCAGGGTAAGGCTCTATGCATTCACGACTCACCAGCGGCAACTCTCCAAATGTTTGAGAAAGTAGATCGGGGAAGAGAAAGTAGATCGGGGGAGTTTGCGAGAGAGAGAGATATGGAGGGGGAGAGAGATTGGGAGAGGGGTGGCGGCGGGCTCGGGCTGGTGGCGGCAAGGCACCGCAACGGAGCGGCAGCAGGTGGCGGCAGGGCGGCGGCGACGCGGCGGCCAGCGCGCGGCCAAGGGCACGGTGGCGGCGGGCTCCGGCGGCGTGGGACGGCGGCGGCTAGGGCGCGACGGCGTGGCCAAGGGCGTCGTTGGGTCGTGGGGAGGCGTCGTCGTGGCCGTGGGGAGGTGACGCGGCTGGCCGTGGGGAGGAGGTGCCGTCGCCGGTTGGAGGCGTTGGGTCTGGTGGGAGAGAGAGGAGGAGATTGGGAAAAATTGAAATGCGAGTGGGGAGGGAGAGGGCGCGGGGATGGATGGGGGAGGGACACGTGGTGCTTTGCGGATATGAGAGTACTTTAGCTAAAGTACTCCTAGGAGTACCGTAGTCTTTACGTGTGTGTGTATATGTGTGTGTGTATATATATATATATACGGTGAGCCTATACTACTCATGCGTGTAGATTAGTCTAATCTACAGCAGGGTCGGTTTGCGAGTCTAACGAGCCAGCTTTAAAAGCCACGGAATTAACAGTAATTCATAGTAACTGAAAATAACTTGTTTGGGCACTCGATAGTAATTGGCTCTGCATGTGGTGCCTAGAAACGTGGAAGCATTAACTAATCAGTTCAAACTTATTTCTTGGTTGTTTTTCGAAATAAATTTTAATTCATAGTTCCAATGACCAAATACTTTCCGCCATCGTATTACTTATGTTTTTTTGAGCAAAACTAGATCTCATTTGCCATATGAATTTGAAATATTTTGAAAAATCAATTTGAACATGATTTTGATTTGACAGTAATTCATAGTAATCAAGATGAATATGACCTACGGATGACAGTAATTCATTTTTTGATGGTTCCAACCCGACAGTAATTGCTTCCGATTTGACAGTAATCAATCAGATTTTTACTCGGAGCCGACCGTAATTAGCTAGCATAGCAAATCGTTAGTAAATGGAACTAAATCGACCGTAATTTACTCGGTATTTGTTTATTCATCCATATTACTTTACATTACTTTTTCGTTGCTGACACCGTTTCAAAAGTAACAAGACCATAATCAAAGATTTTTAATTGTTTACTTTTCATTACTCCTGAACGCGCATACATAGAAAATGGGTAAAATCCAACAAACGCAAATTACTTTGCATTATAGTGTCACAACAAAGCAAATTACTTTGCATTACAGTGTCACAACAAAGCATAGAGGATCTGGGAGCGGCGGCCGACGAAGTTGAAGACAGCGGCGTCATCGGATCTGAACGAAGACCGTGGCCGCAGTCGACGTCGTCGCCCGAGGCCCCCTACATCCGGCGTCATCGCGCGCCGCCGTTCCAGTGCCGCCGCCGCCCTTGTCCGCAACCGACACCGTCGCCCGAGGCGCCCTGCAGTCGGCGCCGTCGTCGTGAGCCACCGCCGCGGAGCCTTCGCCCGAGGTGCCCTGCAGTCGGCGCCGTCGTCGGGAGCCACCGCCGCGGAGCTGCCGCGCCGCCACTTCGCTGGAGTCGCCGCGCGGCCGCTGCGAACCGATGCGCCACCGCCTCGCTGGAGCCGCCACCGCCTCGCTTGAGCCGCCACTCCGTCGCCTCGCCGGAGCCGTCGCGCCGCCCCTAGGAACCGCCGCATGCGGTAGAGAGAGAGAGAGAGAGAGAGAGAGAGAGGACAGCGAGGATGTGGGGTGAAACAACCGATCCAGTTTTTGCGGGCAATTAATTCGTGACCCCGTGAGACCAGTGTTATATACAAACACGAATTACTGCCGGTGGTAAAAAGGTGTTCATTCCGATTACTTCGGATTACTGTCGATTTCGTGGTATCCAAAGTTGGTTCGTTCGGTCCCCTAAACGACCTGAGAGTAGATTAGCCTAGTAGATTAGGAAATCTATATATATATATATATATATATATATATATATATATATATATATATAGAGAGAGAGAGAGATGAGAGCGGTACTTTGAAGCGCGGATGTTTTAGTCTTGGCGTTCGGTTTGCAAAACCTATGACCGATGTGAGCGATCCGAACGCTCATTTGATCTTCTAGTTGATATGAGATCACAAGGAAAATTTTACATTTTTTAAATTTTTTACTAATTTAAAAGATTTTTGAAAACCAGCCTTTTTGGAGCTCGTAATAACTTAGATCATGAGTTTTCAAAAATCTGTTTAAAATAGTAAAAATTTAAAAAATGTAAAATTTTGATTGTGACTCATAACAACTAGGAGATCAAATGAATGTTCGGATCGTTCACATCGTTCATAGGTTTTGCAAACCAACGCCAACTGAAACATCCGCTTCACTAAATCGTAGCTCAACTCTATATATATATATATGGAAGCGGAATTGGGACTCCCCGAGGCCTGGACTCCCCAATTCTTTAGCGTCGGATTGCACTGAGATGCTGAAACATAGTTTGAATGTCATGGTTAACGGGTATACCCAATAGAAGTAATTGATATAGTAACTACAAAATGCCATTAAATGCACACGCTCGCTGCTGCAGTTGAAATTTGAATTTGAACACACACTAGTAATTAGGTATGCCGGCTAATTAGGAACGTGAATTGGAATGTTTTTAAAAAGTTATACCTGGTAGCCACTATTGATAGAGACATAAAAATAATTGGGTATGAAATTCACTAGCTACATAGTTTATTCTCAACGTATGGAAATTTCTTTTTTTTTCTTGACATTACATTGTAGGTATGTAATTAAGATTTTTTTTCATAATGGAGTGTTAATTTCCCTGTGTTTGTTATTTTTTGGGTATGAGAATCACTTGATATGTTTTGAATTATGCAGTGTGAATTTCACTGGGTATGATAATTACTTGGGTATATACCCTCGTACATTTTTTCCAATTACTTGGCAATTTATGCTTCCGTTATCGATATACCTTTTGCAATCCAAGTTACTCACTTATGTAACATAAATTTGATGAAGTATTAAAAAAGGTATGTAAATAGTATTTCTCAAGTCATGATGAAGGTATGTCATTATATCAACAGGAATTACATGGGTATGTACCTTGAGACTTTGAAATGTACATTATCTACTACTCCGATTATTACAAATGATATAAAAAAGGGTGGCACATCTAACATTCGTGGTGGAAAGGAGGGGTGCCACCAACAGTTACTTCAAGAAAAATAGTTGATTCCCTTCTTGAGCCACTCATTCAAAACTAATGATGTAATGCAGCTATTTCGAGCAAAACCATGCGCAAAAATGGCCACACATTCATTTATCATGTATACATGAATAAGTATGTAACATCTGTTTGAGGGTAACCCAGAATATCGAAGATTACATGGGCTCAACCCAAATACCTTGATTCCTGCTACTCCACCAGCCATTTCTTCTACCACAGTGATTGCATACCCTAGGTGTTAAGCCTATGATTTATACATGTTCAGAACCATAGTAGCCTAATCCATGATCTCTTTGCCTCCAGTCCTGCTTGAACCTAATTATAACATCATCATCAAAAATCACTCATTAAACATCTCATCAAAAAAGCATATAAATGATCATTATTTTTTAACTTTGAAGCACAACTGCACAGCTGCACAAGAGCTATAGATTGATCACTGCACAGAAAACACCCTGATACAATAACTGTACCTCAACGAAGCAGGGGCAAGAGTCGTTATCTCCAGAAAGCAGTGCAGCTCTTTCTCCTTTGCAATTCTTCTCATGTCAGCTAATTAGCGAAAATTATTGGGTATATACCCTCACATGGAGGAGTGGGTCGCCGCCGCCGTGTTAATCGAGTTAGGGGTATACTTCAGCTCCTGCATCCCTATATTAATCAAGTTAGGGGTATCTTCATGCCATTCATACCTATTATTACAGATTCTTGGGTAGAGCAGAATCTCCACTAGCTGCACAAATTGGGAGCTCTGTAATCACCCCTTAGTTTTCTCTTCTTGAACAGACATAAATTAATTAAGATGAAATAGTATGTCCTTAATCTTTGTATAACACAAATGAATATGAACAACACATTATACAATTAGCATGTGTATACCAATATGCAGTTGTATTCGTCTAGTTTAATCAACCATGTGACGCAAAAATCCACATTCCACATCCTCCAAGCAATCCTCCCCAAATCCTCACAGCATAATGCACATACAGCCCTGAACAATCTTAGCAAAATATAATGGAAATTTGAGGTGAAAAGGACATGGATATTAATCCTCATTCATCCTCAGTCCTCACTCCACATGGTAGACAATATGACAAGAACATAAACCTCAGAGACGAGAAGACCAAAAAGGCAAAAACTTTGAACAGAGTTCGATGCTACGGATGGAGCGAGAGACCACAAGGCCAGAGATTCATCAACCATACTCACCTCTGAGCAGTGACGACGGGACGAGAATGGATGCGGCGAGCGAGTGGAGATCTGGCGCCGCCGCGCCGAGGGAGATCTGGCACCGCCGCGCGTGGAGGAGCTAGCCGTGTCGGCGTCCACGGGGAAAGGAGGAGAACGGGCGCCGCCGGTCCCCGTTGCGCCGCTGGGGGAGAAGCCGCCGTGCCGGCCGGATCCGGCGGGGAAGCACTGGGCGCTGCTGGTCCCATCGCGTCGTCGGGAGGAGGCCGCCGCCGCGTCGAGGTAAGGAGAGGGGCGGCACGCCGGCCGCCCCTGCCGCGTGGAGGATAAGGGAGCGGCGGCAGATCGGGGGGCGATCGGTGTCGGATCGGGGGCGGACAGCGGAGGGCTCGCCGGATTGCTTCCGATGCTGCTCGGGGAAAATTTTTACTGTTTGCCCATAAAAAATCGCGCAAACGAAAAAATACCCATGGTTTCGCGCAATGCAAAACGCCCTCAGCGCGCCGCCGCGCGCCAAGCAGCGAGGCGCCCAACAGATGGCGCCATGGCCAAGCGCCATCGCCTGGCGCCAAGGCTTGGCGCCACCGCCTGAACGCCAACGTTCTAGCGCCACGGGAAGAAAGCGCCACGACAAAGTGGGCCGGCTAAGCTGGCTGGCGAGACAGCGGGGCCGGTGCCACGCTGGGCTCGGGCCCGGCGGCGCTAAGCGCTCGGCGCTCTCCATGAGGGCGCCAAGGGGACCGCCAGATATAAGCCCCGCCATCATCTCTCACCCGTCGCTCTTCTCACCCATTATCACCCGCACGGATAGCTTCCCAGACAAATGAAGAAGAGAGCGAAGCGATTCTCTGGCGATGGACAGATGAGCTTTCTTTTCCTTCTTCTCCTACGGGTAAGTGAAAAAATTATTGTAATAATATTATATAGTAATAATTTTTATGGTACGTTTAAAACCATGGTAGGATAGTCATTATGTTATTATATTACTAATAGTATAGTAGTTAAATTAGTACTATACGGTTAATTACCGTTCTGAATTTTAGGGGTAATTAAGTATTATGTATAGACGATAACATTATACTTAATTTAGCAGGATAATAAGTAGCGTTTATTTGAACATAATAGGTAGTAATAATGAAGTACTTAGTTTTGTTGTTAATTTAGCATGATAATAACCAAAGACTATATTTTAACACATAGTTATTAGTAATGAAGAACTTAATTTTTTTTGTTAATTTGAGAAAATGGACACGTTACGTTTATCATACATTATGGTCCGGCAATATCGTGGAAGGTCCAAATGGGGTAGACCTTAGTCAATTAAACACATGCGACAATTTATCCAGATGTTAACAACGTAACACTTAATGGATCGCAAATGTGGATATGTCAATTATTTGGATGGTCACGGAGAACCATATAGTTTAGATACAAGCTTTATGGTCCAAGTTCGTAGAAACCCCATGTTATAAGCTAAGCGCCTACGAACACGGATAATGGGCTGTTGAGATTTATACAGGGGTGTCGGAGGAGAAATTCTTGGGCTGTTGTGTTGATGCAAGCTACCCTGAGACCGACTATCCCTATAGCACAAAATGTTAGCGAAGCTGGACAAGGCAGTGGGACGGCAATACAGGAAGGCTTAAGTGGCATGTTGTGGAACGAAACAGAAGGTATTATAGCAGAACAATATGTTTCTGAAAGAGTAGGTGGGGAAGAACATGCTGTGGAGGAACAAGATGGAGATGAACAATACGTAGCTGATATGGGAGAGATTAATGAAGCAATTGTGGATGATATGAATAATGATGATGCACAGGCAATGGAGGAGGAACAGCTGCAAACGGATGATAGTTCTAGTGATGAGGAAGATAGAGCTATTCCGGAAGAATGGGATAGAGGCAATTCAAATGAGCTTCTTGTAGATGATGGTCATGGATCGTCAACTGTCGTTGGGGTGAGTGAGGTGCGTGAAGGACAAATATATAGTTCAAAGGCGGCTGTGCAAAATGCTGTAAAGATGTGGTCCATACATATGCAACGGGAGTTCAAGGTGGACAAATCTGACAAGAGTAGGTACACGGTTCGATGCATGCATGATGATTGTGACTTTAGGGTGCACGCGAGTAAGTCTAAATTTGCTTTGAAGTGGCAGATTTCAAGCGTGCACCCACACACATGTACCTTAAGTGGCATGTTGCAGGAACACCGCAACATGAGTTCAACCTGGATTGCTGCTATGTTGAAGCAAGAGATAATTCAGAAGCAGGATATAGCAGTACAGTTTATTATGAATGCATGTGAAACAAGATATAAATATAAGATAGATTATGGAAAAGCATGGAGGGCTAAACAGAAGGCATTAGTATCTCATTATGGTAGCTACGAGGCGTCGTACGACAACCTACCTCGTATGCTGCAGGTCCTGAAGACAAGAAATCACAGCATGTATTTCAATATTCAAGACCATCTAGATGATGACCATTCTGGGTTTAAAGTCCTCAAGCGTGTTTTCTTCGCATTTGGCTGTTGTGTTCAGGCATTCAAGCATTGTCGACCGGTGTTATGTTGTGATGGTACATTTTTGACCGGAAAGTATAGAGGTACAATTATGACAAACTATTGCCATGGATTCTAATGATCGTTATTACTGTTGCATTTGCTTTCGTTGAAAGCGAGAACTATGATAGCTGGTTATGGTTCTTGACTGAGCTGAAGTGCGGTGTAATTGAGGAGAGGCCAGACATATGCTTGATACATGACCGACATCTAGGTCTTTGCAGTGCAATAAAGACTCTGCAGGAAGATGAGGCTTATCCGTTTCATTGGCCGGACATGACAAATAGGTGGTGCATGCGTCACCTTGCCGCAAATTTTCACAGACAGTTCAAAAGCAAAAAAACCATGGTTCTATTCAAAGCTTTATGTAAGCAGAATCAACAACGTAAATTTGATCAATTATGGGCCCTTCTCGATGAGCTGACCGGAAGCTCCATCCAGGAAATGACTCGACAAGCACCACCAGGCAGCACTGATATTGTTGAGCCCTTGTGTTCGCTCCCAGGAGTAGAAGCATCAGGTTTGATTCGTCGCCGTGGAAGGAATATAAGGTGCTTTTCGCACTGGATTGAGAATGAGCCAAGGGAGAAGTGGGCCTTACTGTATGACACAAATGGTGCTCGGTTTGGGGTTATGACAACTAACCTAGCCGAGGTGTACAACTGGGTCATTAAACGGTTGCGTCCATTGCCGTTAGTTGCAATTGTGGAGGGTATAATGCATAATATAAGAGGGTACTTCCATGAGAGGCATCAAAAGGCTGCATTATGCGCACAAAGACACGGGGTTATTCTGACTCTATGATGACAAAATATTTAGAAGAGAAGTGTGGCGGGCGGACTACATACGGCAATCCCTACGGGAAGCGAAAGGGAAAGTACGAGGTGTGGGTAAGGTCCAGGGCGGGTATGGTGGAGCGAACATGCGCTGCGCGCATGAGGTTCATACCAAATGCAACTCAACTTGGAGATGTGTGCACATGCAAGAAACCATTGTTGTTGCGCTTGAGCCTTGCTCACATTTGATTGCCGTATCTTGTTGCTATGCGACAGGACTTAAATACGACGTGTCTCATTATTTCGTCAAGGAGAGGGTTGTTGATACATGGACTGGAAATATAAATGGTTTCAGAATGTTCGGTTCATTTATTGAGGAAAGGGGCACGGACAGAATATGGATTCCGGATAGCAGCCTATTCACTGCGAACGGGATGTATGTTGGCAGAGACTCAGACGGTGCCTGCGGGAACGCCATACCCTCGAACACTAAATTTAAAAAACAGTCACTTCTTCCTATTGTTTTCAAATTTCACTGCGCAAATATATTGCCTGCAAATCGCCTAGCGAGTGATCACCTATTTATAGACAGTGCTCACCTCCTTCCTGGCTGGCAGGCACAATGTGATGGCGTCGTGGCAGGCAAGATGTGATAGCGCTTTAAATCGTCTCGGGATGTGGAGCGGGAAAGAAATCGAGGTGAATGCGGACGACAGCGGGAAGGAATCCGAGGTGAACGAGGACGAAAACAGGCGGTGTCGGTGTGGGTCCTGGGTGCCGGGCTGGGGGGGCCTAGCCCGTTGGCGCCCTGGCGAGGGGCGCCTAGGCTTGGCGCCGTGGGCGGGGGCGCCTAGGGGCATTTTTGCATTTGCGCCGAAACCATGGGCATTTTTTCGTTTGCGCGATTTTTTATGGGCAAACAGTAAAAATTTTCCTGCTCGGGGAAGCGACGCGCTGGAATGAACGAATGAGCAGGATAGGAGGGATTAGAATGGGGTAATCACGAATTAATTCCCTAATTAACACAGTCATTAAATGTAAATGGATCCTGTCTGGTAAGCGGGTT
Organism: Raddia guianensis; assembly: GCA_036346415.1. Classification (NCBI taxonomy): domain Eukaryota; kingdom Viridiplantae; phylum Streptophyta; class Magnoliopsida; order Poales; family Poaceae; genus Raddia; species Raddia guianensis. The sequence continues at coordinate 44,000,486 of CM070544.1, forward strand.
TGATGAAAAAAAAGCCTGTTTAGTAGCACGATCTACAAAGCGAATCGGAGGGTGATTAGGTGGGGAGCCTGGACCTCGGGAAGTCCCTGTTATTTTTACTATATATATATATATATATATATATATAGAGAGAGAGAGAGAGAAGCCAGTTTTAGGCTCCATGGAGCCTAGGCTCCATTGTAATCAACCGTCTGTTTCGTAATACTCACCATCTAAGTAGATTAACGGGTGACAAACCCGTTAACAGAAAAGAGTGGGTATTTAACTCCTTAGTTAATATGGTCTACGCGGTCCACCTTGCTTTCAAACTGTAATGAAAAATTTTGAATCACAAACGGCGTCCATCAAAATCATTAATTCCATTAGCGTGTATGGCCTCATATACGTGTATGTTGGCGATTTAATACTCAGTTTTTTTTAGAAAATTGATACAGTACCATGTATAGTTTCATATTTTCACCTTTCGTGGAGTATATGTGGATACAAGTCAGGATACATGTATTATACTCCATACACCCTCACGTCATGTTAATCATTCAATAATAGTAATACTTTTTATGCATTTCATGATACACGTGTGTGTGTATAGAATACGTGTATGAGGTATCAGGTACGAGAACACGTGTGACGTGTGTATGCGTATCAATCTTCTCACTCTTTCATGGATGTGAAGTATATTACATCCATATATAGTTCTACGTACAATAAAACTGCAAAGTTGGAGTTAGCTGATTTTAATCAAGTGATCTCATTGCTTCATTCCGTTCCATTGATACAACTATTTTTATTTTATAATTAAAACATCGTATACCTTCTCTTTTTATTTGAAATCATATGTAGATTTCAAGTTCATGGTTATATACCGGTATTTTTTAAAAAGAAGAGTACTTAGTACAAAGTATACCCGTATTTTTTTTTCGAAAATATCATACACACGTATATCTTGGATAGTGATATATGAAGTATTCATTTCTGTTAGGTATATACATCATGGTTGCTTTTGGTAAATGGTATACATGCATATTTTAAAAAAAAACATTAGAAAGCATTGTATGTACGTACTGATAATTTTGAAGTACCAATATTTTCCTAGTTACACATTGAACTTTTGTCTAGGTACATAGCCATGACTTTTTAAAAGGAAGAGTACTTAGTACAAAGTATACCCGTATTTTTTTGGAAAATATCATACACACGTATATTTTGGATAGTGATATATGAACAGTATATACATGACCGATGAATACAAAAATCCAACAAAATGGACAGGAGAGATGAATGTATCAACATTAAGCTGAGAATCAAACCATTTAATTCTAGTTTACCATACACATATAACAAAATTGCATAATCCTAGATCTACCACATCAGAAATTGAAAGCACGAAGGAAGAAACGAACCAAACGGTACGAAGGAATGTAATTGATGGGTACAATTAAGGATTCATACAATTAATCACTTTAATTGCTGATGTCTGAGGCTAAACGGGTATACAGCTGATAAACCCGCTATGCGACATGCAGTATTTCGAATTTGATCGGAAGCTAATCAACGGTGGATGAGATAGGAGCCTAGGCTCCATGGAGCCTTAAGTAATTTCCCCATATATATATATACTAGCAGAAATGCCCGTGCGTTGCAACGGGAGAAATAGTGCTTGCTTATCAGTTGCCAGATGAAAATCTTGAAACTATATAATGATTTCAGTTTTTTATATGGTGCGGTTATACCAGGAGAGTTGTATAATGGAACACCAAACCTATAAAATTGAACCAGATTGTACACATGACCTTTTGGATGCAGTACCAGATAATGCATACAAAATGCAATGCAGTAAATAAACCTGGAAGATAAAATTATTTGACCTCTTGAAGCCGCATATGCTCTTCCCAAGCTTGATTTTCAGCTGAGGTAAAGTCCGAGGCTCCGAGCTTCCATGTTCAAGAAGCTTGCCAGTACGGCAGTACCCTGTCCACAACAATGGTGTTGCATACCGGTGGGTCTGAATGATGAATTAGTAATCAAACGGATGCAATTTACCATGTGCAGAAGTGGTACAACAGTTATTTTTCAAGTCATCAACAAATCTTTTACCTTTGAAGGCACTTCACCTTGCAACAAGAAGAGACAGGTCCCAACCAATGAGACTGACGATCTTGTGAGTACTACTCTGATAAAAAGTTTAACGGGCTTCATGCACACGCTAGTCATTCAGTTATTCAGCTTTATGTTTTGTTCTCATGGAAAGAGACAATTGGAACTCGAAAATAACAGATCCTCTCATACAGGCACAAAAAAAAATAAGATAAACACCAAGAACTATAAAAAATAACAGATCCTCTCATACAGGTACATAGAAAAACTTAATATAAATACCAAAGAATTCCTGAATAGATATATTCATGTATTAGAGGAGAGCAACATAAATTGGTTTGCAACATCATGGAAAGATAAGTTTTACATGGACGCCAAATTAAACCATGCCGCTGTGATGAAAATAATTTCCCTCAACACGAATAGCAAACTACAGCTGCTTCACAAGGTGTATCCATTGAAGCAAATAATTTGCATGCTGGCCACATGTGTCAGAATCAACGAAGCAAGAATCGAACAGCAGCTATAGCGTCGCCTTTGTGCTCTCTGAGTGTTTTTTCTGCAACCTTTTTGTCCAACTGCATATTTAGAGAGATTTAGAACAGGCCTTTAGAATATCACACAATTATGTGTGAGGATTTAAGATGGGCACCTCAAGTTCATTAGCAATAATTTCAACATCGGTAGGATTGATCTTCACAGCAGCCAATTAAAGAAATAAAAATACTTGTACGCCCCTAACCCATATATAAGCATGTATTGGTTTTGATGTACCAAACGATATGCATCTAACTGCAGTACATGTAAAAAGTTTAATTAATAATTGTATACAATGACTTGAACCTTTAATAGAGGATATCAAACGCAAGAGCAGACCTATAGTCAGGTCGAAACCATTTAGAAACACAATGAACTCCATCAAATGCAAAAAGTGGAAACCCTGGCTTTTCTGCAACTTTCTTCAACGGTTCCATCAATCTGCATGTAGACAAGTTCCCAAAGTAAGGACAGAACACAACACATTATACATAGATCAAAGTTTAGTATTCCAAAAGCAAAATGATTACCTTAACACTGTCTCAGGGCAAACGTAAATGATCTTTAAAAACACACTACCACTTCAGTTCAGTTGCTTGAACCGACAAAGTGAATATTTGTTTCATTGAAACTTAAGCTCTTAGCATTCATGGAAAAAATGGAAAAAGCATTGAAGGATTACTCTGTACTGCAAGAAGCCTGAATAAAAAATTGGAACACACGTTGAAGAAATGCACTGTCCTGATTAAATGTAAACAATTAGTATTGCAAAAACTCAATAATGTAAAATACATAGAACACACTGAACTAAATATAAATAAGAACAAGAGATTTCCAGGACTTTTTATTAAAAAAATTATATAAATACATTCCTGTATATGGTACCTTCATGTTGGATCATGTATGAAATCAGGTAACAGGAAATCAATCGACTCATCATGGACAAAAAAAAATACTAAACACAACAGGGATAATAACCAGGAACTATGGTGTGTCCAAGAAATAAAAACAAAGTACAATGTGCTCGTGTCCATACTTGTACAATCAAAATTACAAAAAAAAAAAGAAGAAGAAAAATGCAACAGTAATTATAATCATGATGCGGCGATGTTTGCAGCTCCAAAGTGCTTAAAGTTTATTTAAAAATGGAAATGCGACTAAAAAGGATATGATGTTCCCAGGTTTTTTCACTAAAAATTTGCATGAACAATCAGATGAAAAATCCTAAGAAGGTCCAAGAGATATGTGAACATACTCTAAGTATCTGGGCTTCATAACAGAGCTTGTCTTGTGACAAAATTTCAACTAACTTCTCCAGGCAAATTATGTTTTGCTCAAGCTGCGGTGTGCTTCCACCTTGATCTCTCATTGCTTTGTTTGATTCCAAATCATCTTAATACCTTGCAAGATCCTAAAAATTAAATTAACAATTTACAAACTGTTCAGTGTAGACTTGAAGAACTTGTTCCTCGGACATTCAATTGGCATGTACCCACAAATCCAACGGCTGAGCATGTGAAGCACCCTGAGCTATATATATATCCGACGAGAGGCTCCGTGGAGGCTGTACCAGCGGTCGGTCTCCTGCTTCGGCGCCGCCTGCCTCCAAGTCGCGCAACTTCCTAGTGTTGCCGGTGAGGTTCCGCCGTGGGGGAGCCGCCGCACGCCGCCAGGGTCTTCCCACTTCCCTTCCAGCCGCTTTCCCTATTCCCTAGATAGCCATTACCTCTTATGGCGGCACGGCCAAGGAAGCTGCTGCCAAGATTTCTTCGCCCGGCGTCGCCGCCGCCTAAGAGAGCTGGATGACAAGGGGGTTTCTCCATCTGCACCGCCCTGAGGTCATCCCCATCACCTCCCGGAGCTGCTACGTCCTCCTCTTCTCCTGTTCTGCGCGTCCCCTTCATTTCCTCCTCAGCTACTGCGTGTTCGTCCAGATTATGTTATGAGCTAGTCCTCTTTCTTTACTGATTGATAACAAATGTGTACTAACTAGCTTCTTTGGTCCCTTGGCATCAAACTGCAGTAAACATGATTGACGATTGCACCAGAAGCTGATAGAATGGATCTACTCCAGCCACCGCCAAGGAGCTCCGATCTGCCTCCTTTGCCATCAAGCTGCATTTTTCAGATGCACTCTCAGACTTCCATGTGACTGAGGCACTCAATGGAAGAAAACAACATTTAAGAGAATGCCTCCAAGTTTGATTGGGCAGATGAAATCTAGCTTTAGTTTTCTGAAATGGAATAAACCCAAAGTGTTTGAATTTGTATGTTTTTAGCACAATTCAGTGAATGTGCTTCAGAAAAAAGAACTTGTGTTAAGTGTTCTTGTAACTTTTGTATGGAATAAAGTTTTCTATATTGGGTGATCTAATTATTGCTTCAGTGAACCTATTGCTCCAGTGCCTCATATATACTGAACTGTATACGGAGCAGTGGTGGGTGCTTTTCTCTAAAATTTCAGCAAATGCAACAATACACTTGATTTCAGAAAAGGCAACCTACTAAAATGGACGTGGCATTTCCAGAATTTCAAAAGTCATACAAAGGAAGCACCATCTACTAATTTGCATTGTACATAGAAAAGTTTTGCATTGAACAGATAAAATTCATCCTCTACTTGGTAATCCTTCTGCACAGAAAATGGCTTCATGATCTGTGGCAAAGAAAATGCAGAGACACATAGCATAGTAGAGACACATAGGTGCTCATGCAATTAAAATCAGTAGTGGATACCAGAACTTATCAACTAAATCCTTTCAGCACTAGAAATTTTCAGCTCAAACAATTTTCAACTCAAGTCACAAGATTGCTACAATGGACTGAAAAGTGCATGCAGATATTCCAAGCTGTTGATTTCATACAAATATGAACATGAGGTTACTTCAACAATTCCATCTTGGAGAACCACCGTAACATTTTTTTCAATTCCATTTCCTACAGTCATATAGCTGCCAAGTTTTCTCTTATTTCTGAATAATATAGTTCTCATTCAACTAAAAAAAATGGCATACACTTCAGAAATAAATTGCACAAATCTGAACTAGCTCATGGATTCATGGCTTTTATTCATCATTCAAGGAGACTCTTTTATTCAAGAACTACCATATACACGAGTTCAAAGAACTCACAAATCTGGTGCTTCATTTCATGTTTTAAATTTCTCAAATGAATTGTAGAACCGGAAACTACTCTAGCTGCCTGAAACCTGCACTAAAAATCTACATATACAAACTTTCAACTTCAGCCACAACTACAATTCGTACAATCTAGCAGCTGCTCCCCTGCAAGGTGGTGGACTTGACAATCTCCCAGGTGGTGGAGCAGGAGGACGCATACATCAAGCTGAAATGATGATGCTTTATACCCTCTTCTTGCCTTTGATGGTGTTGCATCGAAATCAACGGAGTAGAAAAGCCGCTACTTGAGGATCACGAACAACTGGAGGATGCTAGCTTCCGCAGCCCAAATTGACAAGGACGAACACCTAGAAACAAAGCAACGAGTGGGGGACTGAGAGAGGCAGTATTAGGGGTGTCGGAAACGAAGCAATACCAAGATCCACCGGCGGCTAGGGTGGCGACTCCAACGGCCGAGAGACCAGTTCGTCCGTGCCGTCCACAGCTCGGCGGCGGCAGTGGCGGCGCCTCCTGACGACGAGCCTTCCCGGTGGTGGCTCGTCGCCTCGGGGCGACGCTAGGGTTTTCATGTTTGGAGGGGAATCGTAAGAGGAGGAAGAGAGAGGGCGTGGGTGAGAGTGAGAATGGGGGCTGAGGGCAGCGGGCTTCCACAGCTCGGGCACCTACGGGCAGGCGTGGACGGGAGGGTGCACGTGGACGTCCCAGATCGCCAGATCCAACGGTTGAGCTCGTGAAGCACCCAGGGCTGGTCCTAGAATATTATTTTCTACGGAGTACTTATAATGCAACTAGTACAATGCCCGTGCTCTGCCACGGAACTAAAGAGAAGAAAGGAAAACATAAAAATTATAAAGGTTTAAATTAGCAATGCGTGCATTCATCTGCCGCAACGTGATTTCAAAGTAAAATAAAGAAATCAGCGGTGAATTTGAATAGGAGAAAATTATTTTGAATAAATATAATGGCAATTGAATTTATGGCTATATAACATCATCAGCACTAAATAAGTGCACTGATAATATCTACTAATGTTACCCGAGTTGCACCGGCAAAAGCACAAAATATAGAAAGAACACCGGTTCGACCGCCCACATCCAAAACAACCTGGAAACCATAAAACTAATAGAACCAAAATCTGTATCCTTATGATATGTAGCCAAGAGTACCACGTAGTCCCCAAAACATATAAACTGCTAGATGCCTCTTACCTTGCCAGAAATTACAAAAGTCTTTATAATGCCGAAAAGGTAGCATTTGATTATTTCAAACAGACTATTAAGTCTTCTAGATGGTACAAAAGTCTTCTCAGCGGGCAACAAGTATCATAAGATAGCTACATCTACAGTCAAACTTTCTCACTACTACGGAACGGACGTTCAATCCGGTTGAACAGTTTGATCCGGTTCTTGAGCAGGAACGACTCTGAGATCGATGCTGCTGGGCATCGATCCGAGTTCTGAGCAGGACTAAATCGCCTCGATAGGCGGCCGAATACACGTGGAGCGGCAGTTAGGATATTAGTCCCGGTTTTAACTACCAACCGGGACTAAGATGTGGGCACGTGGCGGTTAGGTGTAATTGCTGGGGACACTATTGGTCTCGGTTGGTTGTGCAAACCGGGACTAAGGTGTATGTATTAGTCCCGGTTTTCTCTACAAACCGGGACTGAGGTGCTCACACGTGGCTGCCAGGGGTGCCGCTGTGGACACTATTGGTCCCGGTTGTTTGTTCCAACCGGGACTGAGCGGTATTTTTTTTGAATGTTATGCTTATTTAGTCACTAATTAGACCACATTTAACACAATTAGCAGATGCACAGCTGGTTGATAACTAAAATCGAAAAAGCATTAAATATTACATATGTATTACGTCAGACCGGCTCTGGGCATGATAAGAAAATCATCCATCTATCCATACCGTGCAATTACAAATATTCAGAGTTTACAAACATGTTTTACAAATATTACACTTTCTCCCAATTTGGCAAGATCAGGTAGTGTTTCCCTTCCTGATATGGTTAGAAGCAAACAGGTCCCAAACGTGACCATGGCAACAAAAGCAGGGCCAGCAAATTAAGAAGACAGATATGAGCATAGCAGAGATGTATACATTCTTCTTGAGCCAGTTCATCTCCTCTTTCCTGAGCTCCTTGATCTTCGACAAGAAGGCCATTACCCTTGAAGCTTGAGAACACGCATGTTTTGTAAGACCTCTGACATGGCCCTCATTCTAGCATCCTTGGCACCCATCGTCTTCTCTTGGTACTTAAGCTCAATCCTCACCAAAGGTATATTGAACAGCATTGTCAAGACAGTGGCAGCAAGGGCAGCAAATGCTGCGAAACCAAGAGTAGAATACAAGATGACCATCAAGCCCACAACAGAACGGATATATAATTTGATCTTTACCTTCTATCTTTCAGATTTCCTCAAGAACATAAGCAGTGGAAGGGCAGTTCTCAAAAGATAACCTTCCAGACCCAAAGACTCTAGGACTCCACGCCATGAAATCTTCAATCTGCTCCTTTGTTAAACAACAAATATGTATTAGGTAGCGTTCTAGACATAAGTATCATACAATGTACACAGTGCACATACACTTTTTATCGGGATCTTTTACGTGCATCGCTCCTCGACGGTTGGCTAGTACTTTTTGAAGGTTTCGGAATCTTATTATGTATAGGGTGGTGATGCTCGCCCATCGGATTTATGACCTCATCTAAAAGGAAGCCGGCGATTTGCTCTTGAATTGCTTTGACACGCATCTGCGATAGTTCCGGACCTTTTTCCAAACCTTTTTTTGCCAACTTTAGGGGAATCTATCATTAAATAGGGAATTAACTTATCAATCTTTCAAACTATAGAAAATGTTTGCAGCAGCTAGCTAGGCGTTATAAGGTAGTAATTATATATTACTCACCCCAAACCCTGAATTTTTTCTTGTGTACTCAGCGGTGCCCCCGATGAACTTGTGCATCATCTCACACACATAGTATCCGCATAAATTGTTTCCAGGTGGTTGATGCAAGACCTGTGATCGAAGAGTTGAGATCGTGAAATAGATGCATGGAAATTACGTTAACTAACAAAATACTCGTAATATGATATACATACATATTTAGCGACGTACAAGTCGAAACGTGGCTTGAATGTTCCCACGGTATTCTTGCGGAACGTTGCGAAGGCACTGCAAATTTGATTACAAGTTATATATAATTGAGTTTGTTTGATATGGAGAAACAGAAATAGTAAGATATGAATGGAAGAGCAATGTACCGGTTGAGCATAGCGAGAAGTCTTTGTAATTTTCAAGCTGGTCCCTTTTCGAGTCCATGACCGTGACCTTGCTATGATTTAGCTCTATAATAAAAAGGATCCAGTGAAAGCTGCACATATATATGTCAACGCGGTTTACTAATTAGTTCCAACAGTGTTAACAAAAGGAATTAAAATAAGGCGGTGGAGGGGCAAAAACACTTTAGAAAACAGCACATTTTGGACCTAGTTGGAGGGCGTGGTTTCGATGTTAGTGGCGTTATCCTTTGGTCCAACAAGACATCCTAAATCTGGATGGAAATTTAATAGAAAAAACAGACAAAGGTCGGCATTTGTAGTTGCGCAGAGTAGCGATGGCGGCGGTGGGCTGGGCGGCGGTGGCGGTGGCTGCTGCGGCGGTGGCGATGGTGGCGGTGGGATCAAAGCGAGGACGCGATGCGGTGGATAAATGTACCTCGGCGTGGCGGAGAAGGCCGACGAACGGGCGAAGCGTGGCTGCGACAGCGAAGCGAGGCCGGGCCGTGGTGACGAAGCTGCGACACGAAGCGTTGCTCGATGATGATCCGATCCCTTTCACCGCTTCCGCGGTAGCGGCGAAGAGAGGCTCACCACCTCCTCCTGCTCTCGCCTCAGCAGCCTCCTTGCTCCTCAACTCCGGTCTCGCCTCTTCCTCACAAGCGCGCGCGAGCTCCTCAAGCAAGCGCGGCGGCGAGAAGACGACGCAGTGACTTTTTGTTACCGGAGGAGAAATTGCTCCAATTATCGGAGCCCAGTATTAGTCCCGGTTTGTAACACCAACCGAGACTAATAACCAAATATCAGTCCCGGGTTGTAACACCAACCGGGCCTTTTGTGACAGGAGAAATGGCGCCAATTATCGGAGCCCAGTGTTAGTCCCGGTTGGTGATACAAACCGGGACTAGTACTCCCCACCTGCCACCTCACGTGCGAATCGACCTATTGGTCCCGGTTGGTGGAACCAACCGGGCCTGAAAACTGGCCTTCTGCCTCGTTACCATTGAACCTGGACTGAAGTTAACGTCAGTCCCGGTTTGATGGTAACTTGGACTGATGTGCCGGGATGGAAGGGCCGTTCCGTAGTAGTGTCTTGCTCTACTTAACATCAAAATGTTATAAAAATAGAAAAGGCAAATCCACGCGTACAAGGATTATTGTCGTGCAACTTTGTCGGAATCAGAATCGACCTCCTGCTCCTGAGGTTTAGACAGTGCATTTGCTGGATCTTCAGATGGTAGGAATGAAATAGCTTTAGTTCTTTATCTGCTCGTAGAGACGAATAGCTTCCTTCAGCTCATCCCTAGCACTGGGACCATGGCTTTGCCATGATTCAACCACTTGCTTTTGGAACTCCATAGCCAAGGTATAGCTGAATTTAGATAAAAGAGGGCTTCACTGATCAGTCAAAAGTCAAAACAATGAAAATTTAACAAAACAGTTACTGTTCTGTAGAAGCCCCAAGCCAAGCAACTCAAAACTAACGATCGATTTAAAAAAAAACAAAGGGGAAAAGCGTAGAAATGGTCTTAGCTCTTGGGTTTAGGGTTCCTGCAAGAATACGGCATCTAGGGTTTGGATCAGGGGAGGGGAAACGGCGAGGAACAATTACTTACCTTCACGCGGGCGAGGCGGTCAGCGACGAAGGTATCCTTCTCCATCTTGGGATCCTTGGTGCCGAACGTGTAGTTGGCGAGCGGGTAGACGAAATTTAACCTTACAATGTAATGCAACAAATAGTACTCTTACCAACATGGTCATGGAGCATGAATTCATCAATCAATTGCAGGAACAGGGAGAAAAGAAACTATATCAGTCAATTATTCAACATACCTTAAAACACAACCACCAAAACCAAGAAACCTGATAAACATGATGTCCCATCTTGGGAAGAATCGTATCTTTGCCCTGCCACCCACCAGCTCGCGGCCGAGATTGAGGACGGCGTCGCCGAACACCGTGGAGGACGCCGTGCCAACTTAGATAGCAGTCATGCAATCCTAAAAATATTTAACAGTGTGTCAACTTAAAAGTTCATTCCTTTGCCCCATGGCCCAAGACCCTAATCCCATAAGCTAGAAAAATCTGAACACGCAGAACAAGCAGGGTGTTGGTGAAATGCAAAACATGAATACCCTAGAAATGGACAATATTGATCTTGTCAGATCTGACTACTTACAAAGCTGTCAGCATGCAAGGGACATTCTTTGGTGATTGGCCTCACTGTGGAAAACATAATTGGCAACATTCAGTAACCATAAAAAAGGAATGCATTATTATTCTGTTTATGGCAACCCAGGTGATTATCAATTGCACCAGAAAAGCTTCTACAAGCAAATCAATTAGAAGATGATCCTCATGTTTCATTCGAATAATTTTAGCCTTTTCTTGGATTGCTATTTTACACGAGTACTATAGTCATGTGATAAGTTTGACAGGGGAAGCAATAAGTAAGCTGCATTCATCAAGCTAATTTGCATATATACTTCAAATAATCCATGTAAGGCTATACCAAATCCCTCAACAGATAGGCCAGCTCCAACTAACCATGTCGGACCTTTCATTGCCCACATGTTTGGCCAGTTCCAATGGTAAACTGATGTATTTTTTTCTCAACTAATAATATATTGCTGTTTTTATTATATGGTTGATTAGTTTTCATGTGGATTACCAGGTGAGGAATTTAAGCCGAGCTTGACAAGAACCTCTTTCTTCACCTGAAGAGGAAAAAAACAGTTTTATACAACACATATTTGGTCTATTTAGTCTGTACTCTGTACCACAAAAACAATGATAGCTAGATTTTCTTACATGCTAGCAATAATCAACAAAGTCAAATACAACTTTCCTACAGTTTTCCTCATACCAGACTATAAAATAAACATCAGGTTCTGCATCCTAATACAGTTTTCCTACAGTTTGGAGACTTCAATTGTGTCCAACATGGTGCCTCATTATCTTATAAAATAAACAATATCAGGTTCTGCATTCAGAAATAGAAAAGTTGCAAATATTGCAGTAAATGTCCAGTTCAAGATTTCCAGTGAACCAATGCTTACATAAACTGAGAAATGCAATAATACTAAAAAGCATTCAGTGCAGGCTAACCAAATAACCATTGCATAGGAGAAACATTGATATAGGCAAACTATTTCAAATAAACTTTTCATATATCTCAACAAGAATAAATGTCATCACCCCCTTCCTCAATGGAATAGGATGACTGGACAGGGTTAAAATAAAACCAATGGGCTCCCTGAAACTCCAATACTCCATCACCTTCAATAAGGCAACTATGGACATACGAGGCAATATAGCTTATTTTCCTTTCAAGATTCCACCGGTTTTGTCGAGAAGAAATGTTTTATCTGTCATCAGTCAAAATAAAACTCAACAATGCACTTCGAAAACAACATTAATTTTGATAACCGAAAATGAACATTAATTACATGGCATCACAGATCATTAAACCCTCACATTTTGGTCCAGTATCCTGGCAAACCATGCTCAATGTTGTCATGAGTTATTGACGCTGATATCCAGTTGTGACAGCATTGAACTATAATGAGCATCCAATTACTATTTTCTGTAATGGACGAAAAAATCTGGTTCATTATATTGGCCACAGAGAAATGCGTGTCATAGCACTAACGTTTTCTGCTTACATTGAAAAAACTAAGTAAACTCCAATGAACTGGGTGGCAGGAGAAAGTCTCACCAAGATGCTGAGGTCTACACTATGCACTATAGAAATGCGACTAAATGAATGCACATTTATTAAAACAGATAACAGAGATTACTGAATACCTGAATGCAAAATATGATAGTGTAGATCCCTTTTTCGTTGTACTCAGGAGAGATTATAACTTCAGATATACGGGACATCTCTGTTAAAACTGCGACAGCACTCAGGAACCAACAATCTCCCAACCGACACTGACAAAGAACAGTTTGCCCAATTCAATACGAATACATGACTTCAGCTAAAATTATGAAATCATGGTTTTATCCTCCAAAAAATTTGCTAAATACTTCTGCACAATGAATTTATCACATAATCAAACGTACCTTTTCAGCCTGGAAATTTGCTAAATACTTCTGCAGATCTAGAGACTCAAGTGCGGCGGCGGGGGAAAGGGAACGTGCGGCGGAGAGGGAGAGGGAGAGAGGAAGGCGGTGCGAGTGACGGAGAGGGAGAGAGGGAGGTGGCATGGGTGTGAGAGAAGGAGAGGATAGCGGCGGCGGCAGGCAGGGGAGAGGGCTACGGCGGCGGGGAGGGAGGGGCGCCGGAGAGGGAGAGAGGGAGGCCGTGGTGCGGGGCAGCTCGTCCCTAGGATCCAGGGCTAGGGCGGCGGTGTGGGAATTGGGATCCAGGGCTGGGGCGGCTACAGGTGAGGGCGATGGAGGGGCGGTGGCGGCGGCGGCGGCGGGTGAGGGAGATGGAGGGGGAGGCGGCGCGGGTGGGGGAGAGGGACGAGGAGGCCGGCGGCGCGGGTGAGGGTTCTCGGGTGAGGGAGGGGCGGAGGCGGATGAGGGAGATCGAGGGGGTGTGGCTGGGGTTGGCAGGCGGTTTCATCGAGCAGGATCGGACGAAGCAGAGTATTCCAGGCGAGATGGGCGGTCCGGATTGAAAGTTCGAACTACGACCACCACGACCACAAGGTGCTTTATAATAGTAGAGATATAGGGCTATCATCCTTGGAGATGCTCTAAGCTATTCGTTTGCCCTCGACTTTTGATGAAATTTCCCACACATAGAAACGAATATATGTCTGCCCGCATCTCAGGTCGATGTTCGAAGCTATTCCTTGGGTATGATTTTTCTTAGGATTTTGTCCTTTGTTAAAACATGTACTTACTGAGTATTAGACTCACCTTTGCTCTTTGTGGTTTTTTTAGGTAATCCTTGACGGTGACGCGCGTGGTGGGTAGTTTCACACACACTCGCACCACTCTCAATAAATTAACAGCTAATAGCTGACATATAATAAGTGAACCAATGACGTGAACTTGAAACTAATTGTTACAAATACGTATGTTAAGATGAGTTAGATATGCGCCGTGTAATGTAATGGTCCCATTTTGGGGCCAAGAAGGGCTATGGTTAGTTTTGCCGTTACTGATCTTGGTTGAGGTAAGCTGTCGGTGGATAGTCTTGTGGTATAGTTCTGGTTTGTGGACTGTGATTGTCAGAGGGCATTGCTTATATTATCATTATGTGAATTATGTTTCTCTGCCTGCTGAGTAGATGTCCAAATTTTAAGGGAAAGTGCTGCCGAAATTTTGTAGAAATTAGAGAATTAGTAGCATCTTGGGCTTACAGTAAGCCAGGGTGTTACGCCCCGCCTCGCCATCGCACCGCGCGCCAGCCCCGCATCGCCTGCGACCTCCCGCCCGCAGCCCCGCGGCCTCACCGCCATGCTAGGCCGCCCGTTGCCTCCCCATCGCGCCGCCCACAGCTTCCCCATGCGTTGGCCCCGCAGCGATCATCGCCTTGCCATGCGAGCGCAAGGAAAACTGCCTCACCGTGCGCATGCCCTGCGCTGGATACTAGTACCTCACTGTGCTGGCTCTGCCAGCCGACGCCTTGCATGTTCAAGCACTGGGAGGAAGGTCAGATCTGAGGAGAGAGTTGAAAGGGGTAGGAAGAGGGAGAGAGGCAGAAGAAGTGAGAGAGAGAGAGAGAGCATGACATGTGGGCCCACTAAGCTACATATTTGTTTTCTTCAATTTTGTGCCACATGTGATGACACCATGGCAAATTGTCCTATCTGGACAGCCAAGTGGCGAAATCACCGTTAAAACCGCCCACAGGGAGTTATTTGCACCTTTTTTCTAGTTTCGCAGGATAGAATATCTGATTTCATAGTTCAGAAAGTTAAGTAGACAAAACACTATAGTTCAAGATGTAAAATAATTTTTTTCTTACATAAATAAACCCTTAGCTTTCCTAGGATGAGCCTCAGCTTAGCCCGTCCTAAGAAAGACTTGCTAGCAGTCACATGTTAACCCTCCTTTCATGTGGTTTGTTCATTGCTCGAGGTCACATGTTAATCCCGACTTTCATGCAAGGCTATTCATTCCAATGAACACTTCAAAAGAACGAACATGCATAGCGCGATGTTGATGTTTTCTCATAGGAATATGGACCGCTAGCTGTTTCTTGATCAACGAAAAAATTTACTGTTTGCCCAAAAAAAATCCCGCAAATGAAAAAATGCCCAAGGTTCACGGGCAATTGCAAAAATACCCCTAGGCGCCCTAGGCCAGAGCGGCATCAGCGCCAAGGCGCTCCGGCGGAGGGCGCCTAGGACCTAGGCGCCCCCGCCCAGAGGCGAGTGGGGCGGTGGTGGCGAGAAATTTGGGACGCAGTGAGGCGGTCTGTTGGCGCTCTCGGCGGCGCCATGGGACCATTGCATATATAAGCGCTCGCTGCCCACTCGCTGCCATCACTTTCACCCAGCGCATCGCTCTCACACATTCTCACACGCACCGAGCAAGCAAACAGAGGAGAGCTGGGCGATTCTCCGTAACAGTGGAAAGCTTATTCAACAGTAGAGAGCTTTCTTTTGCTGCTGGTAAGTGAGAAAATTATTGTAATAATGTTGTACAGTAAAATTATTTATTGTATGTTTAAAACCATGGTAGGATAGTCATTCTATTATTATATTAGTAATAATATAGTAGTTAAATTAGTAGTATACAGCTATTTAATGTCCTGGATTTTAGGGATAATTAAGTATTATGTACAACATTATAGATAATTTATCAGGATAATAAGTAGCAGTTTATTTAAACATAATAGGTAGTAATAATGAAGTACTTAATTTTGTAGTTAATTTAGCATGATAATAACCAGCCGTATATTTGAACACAATAGTTATTAATAATGAAGTACTTAATCTTTTTCGTTAATTTCAGAAAATGGATACGTTACCGTTTATCGTACATTATGGTCCTGGCAATATCATGGAAGGTCCAAACGGGGTAGACCTTAGTCAATTCACTTACATGCAGACAATTTATCTAGATGTTAACAACGTAACACTTAATGGACTGCAAATGTGGATATGTCAATTATTTGGATGGTCACTGGAGAACCATATAGTTTGGATACAAGTTTTATGGTCCAAGTCTGTAGAAACCCTATGTTATAAGCTAACTGCCCTGAACATGGAGAATGGGCTGTTGAGATTTATACAAGGGTGTCGGAGGAGAAAATGTTGGGCTGTTGTGTTGGTGCAAGCTACCCTGAGGCCGACTATCCCTATAGCACAAAATGTTGGCGAAGCTAGACAAGGCAGTGGGACGGCAATGCAGGGAGGCTATGCTGACACATTGTGGAACAAAACGGGAGATATTGTAGCAGAACAATATGTTTCTGAAAGAGTAGGTGGGGAAGAACATGCTGTGGAGGAACAAGATGGAGATGAACAGTATGTAGTTGATATGGGAGAGGTGAATGAAGCAATTGTGGATGATATGAATTATGATGATGCACAGGCGATGGAGGAGGAACAGCTGCAAACGGATGATAGTTCAAGTGATGAGGAAGATAGAGCTATACCGGAATAATGGGATAGAGGCAATTCAAATGAGCTTCTTGTAGATGATGGTCATGGATCGTCAACTGTCAAATATATAGTTCAAAGGTGGCTGTGCAAAATGCTGTAAAGATGTGGTCCATACATATGCAACGGGAGTTCAAGGTGGACAAATCTGACAAGAGTAGGTACACTGTTCGATGCATGCATGATGATTGCGACTTTACGGTGCATGCGAGTAAGTCTAAATTTGCTTTAAAGTGGCAGATTTCAAACGTGCACCCACATACATGTACCTTAAGTGGCATGTTGCAGGAACACCGCAACATGAGTTCAACCTGGATTGCTGCTATGTTGAAGTAAGAGATAATTCAGAAGCAGGATATAGCAGTACAATTTATTATGAATGCATGTGAAACAAGATATAAATATAAGGTAGATTATGGAAAAGCATGGAGGGCTAAACAAAAGGCATTAGTATCTCATTATGGGAGCTACGAGGCGTCGTACGACAATCTACCTCGTATGCTGCAGGTCTTGAAGAGTAGAAATCACAGCATGTATTTCAATATTCAAGACCATGCAGATGATGACCATTCTGGGTTTAAAGTCCTCAAGCGCGTTTTCTTCGCATTTGGATGTTGTGTTGAGGCATTCAAGCACTGTCGACCGGTGTTATGTTGTGATGGTACATTTTTGACCGAAAAGTATAAAGGTACAATTATGACAGCTATTGCCATGGATTCGAATGATCAGTTATTACCTGTTTCATTTGCTTTCGTCGAAAGCGAGAACTATGATAGCTGGTTATGGTTCTTGACTGAGCTGAAGTGCGGTGTGGTTCAGGAGAGACCAGACATATGCGTGATACATAACCGACACCTAGGCCTTTGCAGTGCAATAAAGACTCTGCAGGAAGATAAGACTTATCCTTTTCATTGGCCGGACATGACAAATAGGTGGTGCATGCGTCGCCTAGCCGCAAATTTTCACAGACAGTTCAAAAGCAAAAAAACTATGGTTCTATTCAAAGCCTTATGTAAGCAGAATCAACAACGAAAATTTGATCAATTAAGGGCCCTTCTCGATGAGCTGACCGGAAGCTCCATCCGGGAAATGACTCGACAAGCACCACCAGGCAGCACTGATATTGTTGAACCCTTGTCTTCGCTCCCAGGAGTGGAAGCACCAGGTTTGGTTCGTCGCCGTGGAAGGAACATAAGGTGTTTTCGCACTGGATTGAGAATGAACCAAGGGAGAAGTGGGCCTTACTGTATGACACAAATTATGCTCGGTTTGGGGTTATGACAACTAACCTAGCCGAGGTGTATAACAAGGTCATTAAACGGTTGCGTCCATTGCCGTTAGTTGCAATTATGGAAGGTATAATGCATAATATAAGAGGATACTTTCATGAGAGGCATCAAAAGGCTGCATTGTACGCACAAAGACCTGGGGTTATTTACAGCTGGATGATGACAAAATATTTAGAATAGAAGTGTGAGCGGGCCAGACTACATACGGCAATCCCTACGGGCAGCGAAAGGGGAAATTACGAGATGTGGGTAAGGTCAAAAGACGGGTATGGTGGAACGAACATGCGCGCTGCGCATAAGGTTGATACCAGCGCAACTCAACTAGGAGATGTGTGCACATGCAAGAAACCATTGTTATTGCGCAGGCCTTGCTCACATTTGATTGCCGTATGCGCTGCTATGCGACAGGACTTAAGTACGTACGTGTCTCATTATTTTGTCAAGGAGAGAGTTGTTGATACATGGACTGGAAATATAAATGGTTTTAGAATGTTCGAATCATTTATTGAGGAAAGGGGCACGGACAAAATGTGGATTCCGGATAGCAGCCTATTCACAGCGGGAAAGAGGGGTCGACGACATACTCGGCGCATCTGTAATGAGATGGACGCGTCTTAGAGCGGAGGAAAATTACGGCGATGTGGGATGTGTCATGGAGTCGGGCATAGGAGAGACAAATGCCCACTGCGCAATGCATAATTTATTAGTTAACTCCGTGAGCTGAATTGTAAGTTAGCGTTTGCTATATTTGTCTGCTATATGCGTACTAATTGTTTATGTATTTATTTTTCAGGCTAGATTTGAACTCAACTTTTACGAACTAACCTATATGTCAATGCATGTTGTATTTACAGGTATGGCTGGTGGGACCCCTGAGCTGCTAGATGATAGGATAGATCATCAGCACCGAGCGTACAAGCGTGTTCAAGAGGGCACTGCGATGAGCGTGTTGAGAACAAGGCACTCACGCAATGTTTGGGCGCTTGACATGAGGTGCTTTGGGAGGTACGTCATGTTCAATAATTTGGGGATAAAGAATTTAAATTATTGTAACATCACTAACAATCACCGTTAAAAACTTGCAGGCTTGCGACGGCTCGACTTCTGCCTTTCTGTCGAATGATGCAGAGATCCGACGCTGACGAGGCTGGGGACGAGCTGGAGGACGACGAGGAGGGTGGACTCTCCATGGTTCCCAGTGAACCGACACTTGCTGACTGCGTTCATGGACCGATGGCGGCCGGAGACCCACACGTTTCACCTGCCGTGCGGAGAGATGACATTGACACTGCAAGATGTGTCGATGTTATTGGGACTCCACTCGTGGGAGGCGTTAATCTCGCACGACCTCCCGTGAGAAATCGCATCGGGTTGATGACATGGTTTTTCGGTTCCATAATGTCTTACCGCCGCAGGAAGGCGGACACCACCCTGAGATACATGAGGGTAAGAAGCGCGGCTCTACACTGCAGTGGCTAGAGTAGTTTGAGGTATAATTTACTGCAGAACTACTGCCATTCACATTTATTACGTTTTATTGTTTATTATTGCGTGTTTACTTATGATGAATTTTTTGCCACAGTTAAATAGGATGGCTGATGATCCGACTGAGTACCAGGTTGCTCGCCACCTAGAGGCGTACTTGCTCTGGCTGTTTGGGTGGGTGATGTTCACCAACTCAAACGGTTCCTTCGTGGACGCGCGGTTCATTCCAATCGCGCGTGCCATTGCAGACGGGGATTTCGAGGCAATCCCGTCTTACAGTTGGGAATCTGCGGTTCTCGCAGCTACACTACGAGGCCTATGCCTTGCTTGTCGCCGAAATGGGGACAACTCCGTTCTCACCGGATGCCCTATGTTCGTGATGCTTTGGTCTCTTGAGCGATTTGCTATTGGGCGTCCGAACGTGGACGCATCACCATATGGTGATGCATTTTACGGTGACCTCCCGGTGGATGGACCGACTGTTGGGTCCCTTTGGTGTCGGCGTCAGGTAATAACTCATATGCTTTATGTTTCATTATTGTTGATATGTTTATAACGCGTTTTTGGTCGTTGGACGCAGCTGACTTGGGCGAGACACGCTGTGGTCTCCGTGTACGAGTGGTTTGTCGAGCACTTCGACCACCTTAAGGACACGGACGTTGTTTGGGAGCCGTACCCCGCAGAAGGTCAGATGTACCCACGAGCTCCTCGAGGTCTTTCCCCACAGTGCTTTGTGGACAGTCAGTTGTGGCTCACACGGCGTAAATTGGTGTACGACGTGTTTGTCGAGGACCACTTTCCGAACCGTGTGATGCGACAGTTCGGCCTATGACAGGATTTTCCTGTCCCGTTCGGTGATAGGCTTGCAGACCGCGTCCACAGGTGTGTGTGGTCGAAGTTTTATTTTGTTGTGTTTATGTCGTCATATTATATACTGTCTTATTATACACTGCTCTACGTTCGCAGGTACACTCGTCGGGGGGGAACCCAAGAAATTTATCGTGGGTGCAAACGATGCAGACGTGGGTTGATCTGTGGGAGGATGCTCCCAATGACGTGTTTCCACGGAATGAAGCACACTGCCCCGATAATTTCAGAGCCTACCTCCAGTGGTACACTCAACGCACCCGTGTGCGTCTTCTACTGGTGGATGACACGCCTGATGCCGTTCAGCCACCCACCGTGACAGATACTTATACCACCGCACTTGGATCTTCCCTTCACGTGGCGGTAAGCTCGTGAACACTACATTTAAATCTGCGTAACCGTTATTTTACAATCCATCGGTTAAATTGATTTTTGTCTTTTTAGATTGATGAGCACCGGCGTAACGTCACCGAAGGCACCGACATGATGGCTCGGATGAATAGAAACGATGTCTCGTTCGGTGATTTGAAAGATTTCATTCGCCGTATCGTTGATCGTGGAGTCCGAGCTATCAGGCGTGCGTCATGCGTGGGTGGTGACGATGTGCAAATGGTACGCAGCCGTTCTCCTCGCACGGTGGTACGCCCTACTCCTCGCAGCCCACACCCCAGCCGTTCCGGCGTGGACATGGGTGCCCCTGAGAGCTCGCGTGCCAGAGAGTTCGATATGGGTGCCCCTGAGAGCTCGCGTGCCAGAGAGTTCGACGTGGGGGGCAGTGGGTCACAGGGTGCTCCCCCTCCCACGTTCGACACGGGTGGCGTTTTGCAGCCTACGGATGTGTGGCCTACCAGCTCTCAGACGGCCTTCGTGCCCTTCCCAGTCACGACGTACGCAGGGACAGAAGCGCCGTACTCTGCGCCGACCGTGTTTACGTCCGTTGCGGCTTCTGGAGGGTTCTCACGTTGGGCAGGGAGGCCAACTGGCTTCCAGCAGGGTGACGTCACAGCGGGTACGTTATTACATTAAACTGTTATCATATACGATGGTCAAGCAGTTAGTATAAAACTTAACTTCGTTGACCGTTATGACAGATGGTACTTCGCAGCAGCACTTCTTGGGGTATCAGCACCCGGGAGCCTTTCAGCACCACCTACCCGGCTTCGGCATCCGGAGCATTCGGCACGAGTCCCGGCGGCCAAACATCCGGGGCCTTCAAAGACTGATTCTCGAGTCTTCACCACCCGGGACCCTTTGAGCACCCATTAGGTACACGTATTTGTTATACTCTATGTATAGGCATAATACGTACATATGTCAGTTAACATGTCAGTTTGTTTGGCAGGTCGTCGATGCTGAAGACCCACCGTGGCGAGCTTCGATCCTTGCCCAACCCAGACGAGGACGACTTCGGCGACGAGGACAGCCACCGTCGAGCGAGCTTCCAGTCGTTGCTTGCTTCGGGTGGTTACCCTCCTGTGTCATCGCAGGGAATTGATGCCACGCCACAGGATGGTGGACACCCGCGCCGTGAGACGCACCCACCTGAGCGTTTCAGCCCATCGGGCCGTAGGCTACCCGGGCCCATCAAAAGGGGTCGTCATTAGGTTCCTTTAGGTTTCGCTGTGAGACTTCATGTATCTGTATCTTATTGTCATTTCCGTGCTGTCATACCATCGTTCTAATTTATGCAACATATTTCAATCCTCCGCCAGCAACATTCAAACTAGTGCGAAGGTGTATGACAGTTCGTATGACCGGAAGGAGATTCTACCGATGTCCTGTATACGCAGTGAGTTTACTTACCTTCATAGATCGAATTTATTTTACGATGTAACCTAACTTCATATCCTATGGACAACAGATAAATGATTGTCGTATGGCATCGTGGATGGATGATCCTTTTCTAATGGCAGCAGATGCATACATGATGATTCTGCACGCAAAGATCGCAGATCTCAAAAATCGTCTTAAAATGACAAGGCGTACCCTAGAGTTGCACGTCCGCACGGAACGCTTGTGCCCTGCATGTCGGAGACGACGCGTCTAGCTACCTGCCACCCACATGTTACGACGTACTTTTCAATTCCCTAAGAAACGACTATAAGGTTTTCATGCTTGTATTGTATGGTTTAAACTCAGCTACTTTCGTATTGATTTTTGTGTTGTATTGTATGGTTTCAACTCTCCTACTTTCCCAACAATGAAGATGACCTATGACAATCTGAAGACGACATCGACATTTCTTCTCATTTCGTAAATATAAGCGAGTGACATGGTATGGTTCTATAAATTCATCGCTGATAAAGTATCGTACTCTGTGCGCGACGTGACCGATCACTGCTAATCTCTGACTAGACTGTTGAATTGACCTATCAATGAAAAGTTCTGCGGCAACACACCAAACCAAGCAGAACTGTGTGGTCCAGCGGTCCCTGTTGAAGTGACCTATCACTGCAAAGTTGTGCAGTGACACATTAAATCATCTCGAACTGTGCGGTCCAGCGGTCCCTATTAAAGTGACCTATCGCTGCAAAGGTCTGCAGTGATACATTAAATCATCTCGAACTGTGCGTTGCGTATGTCTTATTCAATTCGAGCATGTTGCCCAATATCACCTATTTAAACCCACCCAGTCTCACTCCGAACAACACAACCAACAAGAGCATTCTAACCACTTCACTTCGCAAACCTCTCAGCATCAGGACAGTCATATGGAGTTCCCATCGCCACCAAGGGAGTCTCTCCACGAATCTGTCCCAGAAGGTGTTCAGCGGCCGATGTGTCTATGCGGCAGTCTTTGTGTTTTGAGAAAATCCCAAGACTTTTCCTATACGTACGGGAGAAGGTATTGGAAGTGCGCGAACTATACGTACGATCGAACAGCCGACATGGAGAGGAGGGCAAAGTACCCTGTAAGTCACTTCTTACTTATTTCTTCCCTAACCATATACACGCAGATGCTAACCTCGATCTTTTTAGCCTCCATTATGCGAGTTTATCCAATACTTGGACGCCGAGCAAACTCCTGATATGGGCGGCAGATGCCGGGAAGGGCGGAGCTTGAGGCGAGGCCGAGGCAGTGGCAAGACGCTCTCGGAAAGAAAGAAACAAGCGTCACGAGAAGAGTTTCGAGCACAGTCTGAGGTGACCGGCAGCGCCAGTTCAATGAGCGTGAGGCGAGGCCGTGCGAGAAAAGCGAGAGGTTGCTAGAGCTAGGGATCTGAGGACCTAAGCAGCGTTTGCGAAGGAAATACCCAGCGCACCCAGTAGTATGGTTACCATGTATGACAACTACGTTTTTAAATCTCCTAATGCATGTAGGTTTAGATATGATTCACTACTATGGTAGATTGTCTTATGCATCATGCGTGCCATTGCTTGTACCATGTAATCCGAATTTGTATTATTTAATCTCCGGTTCTTTAAAACCATAAACCGTTTACTTGTTCCGACACAATGAACTAATCACTGTTTCTAATTTTAGCCTTGTTATTTTATTTTTATTTTTCGTACTAAATTCAACAGAGTGAACAGATAAGTCAAACAATATTACGTACTGAACACCAGAGTCGTGCGCAACTTGTTCAAATTTTTTCAAAATTTTGTCCATCATGTTTAATCTAGTTTCTCTAATTCTCTCCCAATATTATATTTTTTCTCTAACAATTAATATAAATCTAATATTTCTAATTATATTAGTCCACATATATCTTTTTAATTTACATAAAATGTTACATTATCAACTAGCCAACTATAATACACAATTTAATTAAATGAATATATGTTTTGTGCGAGAAATTAATTAAACGAGCGCAACTGGTTCAAATTTTACTAGTTCTTAAATAATTACAATAAATACAATGCTCTTATGGCCTCCTATTAAGATTGACATGAAATAATAGGACATTATAAGGTGATCAAGCAGCTAACAAAAATAATAGACAATCCGCGCGGCGAGGAGGCCGGCCGCGCGCAGCTATACCAGACGGTGGAAAGTGGGTATATTCCGGCAATTACCCAGTGTTGCGACATACTGTCTCCATTTCTATTTTTATATATATTATTGAGCCAAATTTTCCGGCCGTATTTATTAAAAAATAATCTCAAATTCTTACGAATTTTTTTATAAATTTTTAGAATTTTCCCGCGTACGAATTTTTTTGATAAATTTTTAGAATTTTCCCGTGTTTGCGGAGGGACCGTGGGCCACCTAGGCATGCTGGCGGCGCCTAGTCGGCATTGTGGGTGGGGCGTAACGTTGGCGCCTGGCGAGGCGCCTACACCTTGGCGCCTGGGCGAGGGCGCCTAGCCCTTGGCGCCCTCCGCCAGAGCGCCTTGGCGCTAATGCCGCTCTGGCCAAGAGCGCCTAGGGGTATTTTTACAATTGCCTGTGAACCTTGGGCATTTTTTCGTTTGCGGGATTTTTTTTGGACAAACAGTAAATTTTTTCTCGATCAACCATGTCCGCTACTTCTAGTTTGTAACCTTTTGTTTTGGTTCGGAACTTGCTTTGTAATATATTGTTCTGCCGCACTCTGAATTACTTTATTAACTAATGCAACAATGGTTTGATACTCCGTGGGTGTGGGTACGTGCACTGCTCCTTGGAACATGTACTATTACACCGAGGGGTTCGGTTTAGTAAAACCGAGTCCCAACAAACACTAACATATACTTCAGATAATCATCATATAAACCTAACAATGACAATCAACACGGTCAACATTGTTCACACATGAATGAACTTATAGGTAGACATACTCGTAGACATGAGAATGACATCCTCTACAAAAGCATTATAAACAGACACGTGAGTGGCAAAAATTAGATCAATAGTCACAACAATTAGATCATAAGGATATATTCAAAGACATCTTTGCCAAAAAAAAAAAAGTTTTACAAAGTTGCATTGAAGGTCTCCATCTTGCACATTGTTTTGTTGCTCCCTTTTAGTTCCAAGAGCTAGAAATAGTGGCATCACAAAGGGTCAGTTATATGAAATTATTATGAATAATTATAATTGTTATATCCAATAAATAGAAAAATAGCTAAGGAACATACTTACACAAGAATCTCACACATATGACTAAATAGCTATTGTTCCCTGATTTTAGCAGCAAGCAATGCAATCATCTCATCAATAGTGTGTTGATCATCCTGGAGAAAATGGAAAATAAATAAATAAACAAACAAATATTTGTCCTTAAAAAAATGATTTCTTAACTTACATGTGCAAAACCCAGCCATTTTCTCAAAACAAACGTCACCGTATTAGAAGAACAAGCCTCTCTGAAGTTCCCTGCGTGTCCATGGTGTACTCCAATGACTTTGGAGCCCATAAGCACAGGGCTTCCTGAAGAACCTGGTAAGACAACGGTCACAACGGTCACGTCATTATGAAATATGAAAAGAAGCCTCGCTGAAAATCCCTATGTATGACTTAAACACGGGACTTCTTGGAGTACCTCTAAATGCTGCACAATCATACGTAATTTCCTCATGAAATTCAGGACAATTCCATTCCACATATGGTACACCACTGTGAGGGACAAATATATATGGTGATTTTCACACAAAACTAAATATAATAAGGAAAATTTTATTTTATGTTTTTGATGTTAAAATTATACTTACAGGATATTGCCTGGAATCACTGATGGGTCCTTGACCAATACCCCTATAGTTGTTTCACATTTATCGCCTTGCATCAAATCTAAGTCTGGATGTAAGTAGCCAAGTAGCATAACAGGGCTACCAGGTAGCACATCATCATCAGAGAACACTAAGGATGGGCATGACACACCCGAAACAGAAAAAAGTAAAAGATCATGAATATCATCACGATATTCTATAACAATGGCAAACTCTTCACTCCTACCAGATAATCTAACTACAGCTTTTTGTGTACTTGGATTGAAATCCGTAAAATTATGATCACATGTCATCACCAAATTTTTGTTGGCCTCGGTATAAACAACAAATCCTGTGGCCATTCCCACAACACAGTTTTCACTATCTTTGATGAGTATTTTCATCACACTTGCATGATAATTTTGATATGTTGATTCCATTAAATTTTCTATTTCGTTAGCTTGCATACTGACAATAGAACCTATATACAAAGAAATAAAAAAGAAGTTAGTGTTATTAACCACATAAAAAATTATAGAAAGCTGCTAACGCTAGTGAATTGGACTCACGTGTTGCGGGAGCCTCTCCTGGTGAGCTAGTGCCGGCCATATCACTGATGACTGACCCTCTCTTTTGACTCCTAATTTCACAAAATTTAAACAAGAATACAAGATACAAATCAACACAGTGCAACAGCCAACAACGCTGAACAATTTAAGTTCAGCTCCAAATGACGTGAGAACATAGAATCATCTAAGGCATTGGAATGCAAACTTAAGAGATTCAGAACGAGAGTAAAAATAGGAGTACTAACTTATGATATCTGAAACATGAGAACGTATCCTATGCAGCCAGCCATCCGGTGCAACCCTGCAACCGAGGCACCGACGCCCGCTTCCAGGGAAAGAGGAAGGAGAGAGGCGCCGGTGCAACCAGGGAAAGAGGAAGGAGAGAGAAAGGTGGGGCGGCTCGACGACGACGCCGAGGCGGCTGCGGCTGGGGAAAGAGCGGCGACGGCGGCGCGGGCTAGGGGAGACACGGCGGCATGGAGCAGAGCAGGCGCAGCGGCGGGGAACCGGCGGCGATGGCACTGGCGATGACTTGGCGGCGCAGGGAGAGGAGCAAGGGCGACGGCAACGCCCGGCGCGGCGAATCTCGGGCGGCGACGCTCAGGAGGAGGAGAGAAGCAGGGAGGAAAAGGGGGCGGCTCGCCGGCGGCGGGCGACGGTAACGCCCGGCGCGGGGAAAAAGGGGCGGCGGCTCAGCATGGCGGGTCGGCGCGGCAAGGGCCACGCGGCGGGACACAGCGGCGCGGTGGGGAGGAGAAACCGAGGGAGGAAGAGAGAGAGAGAGAGAGAGGAGGAGGAGGAGGAGGAGGAGGAGGACGGCGGGGAGGTACCGGCGGCGGTGCAGAGCTCCGGCGGCGGCGTCGATGGAGGCGGCGCGGGGAGAGGAGCAGGGGCGACGGAGGGAAAACAGAGAGAGAGAGAGAGACCGAGAAGGGAGGGAGAGAGAAAGGCCGGCGGCGGCGATGCGGCCGGCTGCTGAGGCGGGGCCGGCGACGGCGGAGGCGGGGGCGGGGGCGGCGATGGGGATTTGGGGATCGAGGGATTGGAGCGGGCGCTGGGTTGGGGGAAGCCGCGCGTGGGCAGGGTGCAAAATGCAAATTTTCCTCCTCACACGCTGAGGAGGCGGGCGTCTCATCGCAAAAGTGCTCCCATGGAATCGAATCCGGAGCACTCAGGCCTGGTTCTTTTCAGCTTAGCGTAGCGTAGTGTTTTACTGTAGTAAAATTTATCTTTTTTATATAACCTATTTATTGTAATAGTTTTTCTCAGGTTTTTAGTAGTTCTCTTAAAGATCCTAAAACTATTTTTAAATTATTTTTTAAATATTTAAACCTCTTTTTAAATACTCTTAAATTTTCTTCTGAGAGCTTATTTATCTTCTGTTGTTGAAATATACAAGACCTCAGGCAGCCAGGCTGGCTGTCACCTCTCTCCTGTGCGGATGTGGCTCCGAGGGGCATGACCCGACCGCACGATTAGATGTGAGCGGCAGACGGCGGTTCCGATCGACGGCGAGGGAGGACACACACCAGGTCCCAACGGCGGCGGCGGGTAGGGTTGAGACTTGAGACCTGAGAATGGTCGTGGGCCGGTTGGCCCTTGGGAAGTCCGGATGGCAGGCTGGTTTTTTTTTTTGTATTCGATTCGGTTTTAATCTGTAGAAAACCGAAATGGTTTGGTTCAGTTTCGGTACAGAGCGTTAGAAAATCGAAATACCGCGCGTAATTCCGATCCATCCCGCCGTCTGCCGGCCATCCGTGAGGGTAAAGGCCCATCAGGCCCAAATAACTACCTCCAAACCCTAAACTCCAGTCCCTATCCCCGTGCCACCAATCCTCCACCGCGCTCCATGCATGTGCCGCCTTGACCTTGCGCCCTCACTCCTCCGCTCCGTAGCTCCATGAGCCCCTCCTCCTCCACTCCACTTCCAGCCATGCTGCCGCTCCGCCGCCTCGATCGCGTCTTGTGAGTGGTGGGCGAACTTCTTTCGCGGGGGTGGCTCCGTCCTCGCCGACAACTTCGTGCTCCATGGACGACCTCAACACCTTTGGCACCTCCGGCTTCGTGCTCGTCAGCGCCAACGGCTTCGACACCTCCGCCATCGACATCGGGCCCAACACAGTCTTCGCCCTCGGTTAGTGCCTCCGCGACCTCTTCCCCGTCGATACCGAAATACTGAAACACCAAAACCGAATTATTTCGGTTTCGGTATGAGATTTTTTCTGTAAATTTTCGGTACTCAAATCTCAAATACCGAAATTTATAAATATCGAAAATACCGAACCAAAAATATCGTATATACCGAATTGCCCACCCCTAGTTAGGGGGCTTTCCAAACTCCATTAAAAGATTTGGTGTCCAGCTTCCAAAAAAGAAAACGGATGTTGCTACGCAACCATGCGGCCCGGCCCGGCCCGAGCACGCATGCGCGCGGTGGACGTGGGTCCCACCTCGACTTGCGGACCAAGCCGAACTCTAGCAGATGCACTACTATATATATTGGAGATGTTTTGATCTATGATGTATCGGCAAGTAAGGAAGCAATCCCTCCACATCTCTGTGTTCTGATGTTCCTTCTGCTTGCGTATAATCGAAACCTTGGACTACACCCGGTAGCAATGTTGCACATTACGTTATCATCATGAAGCTCTCAAGGCCGGATCGCAAGCAAGGCGAACGACATCGAATCACCTTCTCGCAGGTGAAGCTAGGATTCGTCGATTTGTCCTACATGATAATCGTTCTAATCCCTAGGCAATTCGTTCAAACAACATCAAAGGTATCGTTTTGCATCTGAATTCGTGAATTCCAACAATTGTTTTTTGCACATCAATTTTAGCAGATCAAAGGGGTTCTTGCATCTGAAAAGCCGAGGGCCGATCTGGCACGATCGGTAGAACCGTGAGCCCGATCATCGCTAACCGAATCTGCACATCTGGTCAGTAGGTCTGGTCGCCACCGCACATCATCGCTGCTCATGGCAGCCATAAGCGTAATTAGCAATGCTCCATTGAGCAGACATGCATTAATTCACATTGTGCATTATATATTCGCACGTGCTAGTATTGTGCATGCACACGCACACGCATAGTATGGCAATTGCCATGTGGCTTGCATGCGATAGCCGCTCCTACACGTCCCCCATGTGCAGCATCGGCTAACTGCAGGTGTATGCTAGCTGCGTTCGCAATCACATGCATCGCGCTCCATCGCATGCAAGAGAAATTTAAAAAAAATAAGGGGTACGTTGCAAAGCAAGGTTGGTTGTGCACTTGTGTAAGATTTCACTCAACATCCTGACATTGACAATAATGAAACCTATTCCACGGTCATAAGCGTTATCGCCATTAGATATCTTATATCAATGGCAGTCAACATGAATCTGAATATAAAATTAATCGATGTTATAACAGCATACCTTTATGGTAACATAGATTCAGATTTATATATGAATGTACTCGACCACATACCAACTCCGAAAGAAAAATGCAAGCAATTATTCAGCGTAAAATTACAAAAGTCCTTATATGGATTAAAGTAGTCAGGGCGAATGTGGTTTAATCACTTAAGCGAATATTTATACAAGAAAGGCTATGTGAACAACGAAGATTATCCATGCGTCATTATACAACGATCACAAGATGTTTTTTTTAATATAATTTTGGTATATGTAAGGATCCTAGGCCGAGAGGGAGGGTGAATCGGCTCTTTTCAAGTTTTACTTCTCTCGATTCGCTTGATTTACTTAGCCAAATTAAGAACCCAAGCTATCGATTGACCTAGAGTCTAGTTGCGGAAGTGATCACAATAATGCATAAGCGACTACTAGGAGGCTCGATGGCACTCACACGCAAGCGATTAATTCAAAGTGCGGAAGTAAATTGGTGAGACGGGGAGACGCAAACCGAGTTGTTTACAGAAGTTCGGTGCTCAACACATGGGCACCTCGTCTCAGATTGAGAAACTTCTCACAGAGAAGTCGGGACTCTTTCGTCCCTAGCCCTCAATTCACTCGTGGTAGCTCTTCACCAACACATGGTGGCGAGCTCCAAACCTTCACACGGAGGCGAGTTCCTCCTGGCGAGAGTTCTCACCCCTGGCGCCGACACACGGCACTGAGCCACCACACACGGTGGGTTTCACCTCAGCACATGAGGTACCCCTAACACATGGAGGATTTGGATCCGACACACGGACACGTTGGCACCTCCGACACACGGAGATGGCCGCCGACACACGGCGGACTTTGCACATCCCGACGAACGGAGAGGAAGCACCGTGGGAAGCACGGTGACCTTCACGGAGAAGGGTTTTCTTACGGTACGCTTGATGAAGCTCGACGACGACGATGTCTCCCGGTGGCAAGAATCCCAAGAGCACAAGACCGGAGACACTCAACCCTCAACCCACCATAGAGGATGGCAAGGCAACCATGGAGAGGGTACAAATCTTGGAGACGACGAGGAGGAGGCTAGGGGGTGCTCTCTTCTTCTTCCTCACTCTCTCCCTCAATCTCACAAGCATATGGAACCCTAGGTGAAGGTGGGAACCATGGGAGGAGCTCTCTAGGTGGCTAGGGCAAAAGGTGGCTGCTAGAATAGGCTCTCTCAATTTTCTCCCGTGCTCCTAGCCCCTATTTATAGCCCCAAGGCGAAACCCTAGAAATGGACGGTCGAGATTAAATCGCGAGATTCAGATCGCCCGATCGGACGTCGTCCGATAGAAGATATGGGCCTTTTTTTGTGCTTGGTCGGACGCCGTCCGGTGGCTTACCGGACGCGTCGAAGCGAGCATAGCAGCGTCTGACAGGGACGCCCGCCAGTGCTTTCGATCATTGGTTTAGCCGTCGTCGGACGCCGTCCGTAACTTCGTCAGACGCGTCCGGCAGGTATATCTTATCGCTTCCTTCGTTCGACCGGACGCCGTCTAGAGGTCGTCGGACGCTGTCGGCTGGGCGATTTCGACCTTCGTCGGACGCCGTCCGATGGTCGTCGACGCCGTCCAAGCGAGCAGTGCGTTGGGACTTAGCCAAATTTCGAGCTTGCTCGCGTGACATTATTTATCGGACCCGTCCGGTGACGGTCGGACGCCGTCCGACAGTGAGGATGTTCTCGGGACTTAGCCAAATTTTGGCTCGGGTTCTCCGGACGCCGTCCGATGGCTATCGGACCCCGTCCGACAGAGGCTAAGTTTACCGACTCGCCTCTCTCGCCTTCTCTCGTCACCTCGCTTCGGGTCAAAAGACACTTTGTCGATTTGTGGACACGGCGGGAGGTTCAAAAACATTTGGGCGGGAGGTTTCGCGCCTAAAATATTTAGGAGACTTGGCGGCGACGAAACCCTGGACGGCTGAACCCCGAACCTTCTCGACCCTGGGACAGGTGTATTCGCTCTAGATGGTTCGCTCAATGCTGACACCTGGCACTCTCGGAACCCCTATGACCGGTGCTCAGTGGGACCCTGCAACCAGAGAGATGTAGTCTAGCCAAAGACGCACACAAGGAAAATAGAAGAACTATAAAAACAGAGGTCCTTATCCTTGGCGTTCCGGCTGTACGGCCTAGTTGCCATTAATTACCAAAATCAATTAGCCCATGGGAGGCTTGAACTTACAGTATACATGGATAATTACCAAAATCAATTAGCCCATGGGAGGCTTGAACTTACAGTATACATGGATGATTTGAACATCATTGGCACAAATGATAAAATAGAAGCAGTAAGCAACTATTTAAAAGAATAATTCAAAATGAAAAATCTAGGTAAAAGCAAATTTTGTCTAGGTCTACAAATTGAGCATTTGCCAGATGGAATCTTGGTGCATCAGGCGCCCTACACCCAAAAGATGTTAGAAAGGTCAACTTTAATAAAGCATATGCATTAAGAAGTCTTATGGTATGTAGGTCATTGCAAGCAGACCAAGACCCGTACAGACCTAAGGGAGAGGGGCAAGAAGTCCAGGGATCGGAATTCTCATATTTAAGTGCAATTGGTGCATTCATGTACTTAGCAAATAGCACACGGCCTGATATAACCTTTTTTGTGAATTTATTAGCAAGGTACAATGCAGAGCCCACTAAAAGACATTGGCAGGGAGTTAAGGACATTTTTCATTACCTCAAAGGAACCATTGATCTGGGTATATTTTACAGAAAGAACTAAGGTATGACGTTGATAGGATATGCAGATACATTGTACTTGTCGGACCACACAAAGAAAATCACAAACAGGTTATGTGTTCCAGTGTGGAGGAACCGCAGTTTCATGGAAGTCGTCAAAGCAGATACACTTGGGTCAACATCGATAAACCATCCAGAAATAATTGCATTGTATAAAGCCGCATGTGAATGTGTTTGGCTTCGCAAAATGACACTCCACATTTTGCAGTCATATGGATTGAATATTGAGCAGCACCCCACAATTATTTATGAAGATAATATTGTAGCATGTGTCATACAAGTGCCAAAGGATATATCAAAAGCAATTTGACGAAACATGTAGCTCCGAAATTTTTTATGCACATGAGTTGCATAAGATGAATGAAACTAATATGCAGCATACCAAGTCATGTGAGAATCTAGCGGATTTATTCAGTAAGTCACTTCCCACATTCTCTTTTGAGAGATGAGTGAAAGGCATAGGAATGATGAAGCTTAGAGACTTGCACCGACAAGAGGGAGCAACTATGCAAGATTAAGTAAGAATCTTAAGCACGCAGTTCAAGTACCCAACTAAGAAACAAAGCATTAAAGCAATGTTGGGTGGGTACTCTTTTTTCCTTAAGTGAGTTTTCATAGTAGTTTCTCAAATAAGGTTTTTTTAACGAGTCAAATTGGTGTGCATAAGCAAAGCGTGTGCTATGTACTCTTTCTCCATAATTTTTTTCACTGGATTTTTATGGAGTTTTGGGACATATGCATTACGCGGCATGGTCCAAGAGGGAGTATTACGCAACCGTGCGGCCCGGCCCATCCCTGCCCTGACACACATGCGCGTGGTGGACATGGGTCCCACCTCGACTTGTGGACCAAGCCGAACTCTAGCAGATGCATTACTATATATATTGGAGAGGTTTTGATCTATGATGTACCTGCAATCAAGAAAGCAATAAAGATTTTTCCCCTCCACATCTCTGTGTTTTGGTGTTCCTTTTGCTTGCGTATAATCGAAACCTTGGACTACACCCGGTAGCAAGGTTGCACAATAGTATCTTTGCAAGGAACCTATCTCATTTGTTAAGACGTTTGTCAAATAACTGTCAAGCTTGTGGTTGTTATGGGTTTGATAATGTATAAGTAGATGGAAAGAAATATGTGGACATCGCCTAGGTGAAAGGTTTATAGTCGATGTGCACGTAAAACAGACCCCTGCCATTTTTGTTTTTGTTGTCATAGAGTGATGGAAATTGGGGCTCACCTCCTTAAAAAAAAACAAATCCATGTGGGCTTATCCCTATCAGCATCGCTGAAAGTGGTATTGGCACAAATCCATATGGGCTTATCAAATTCGGAAGTAGGGCACTCCTTCCTCTCATGTGGTTGTTCTTTTCCTTCCATTCCCACATGAGCTAGTGGGACACTGCACTATTTAAATTGATGCCCCCACCTCCTAGTCTCTCATTAACAATATGATACTAAAAGACTCTTACTCTCCCTTTTATAAATGGGTCTTTAAGATTTATCAGGAATTGTTCTCAGATATATGGGTCAAAACCCATCTATAATCAGTTCAATTTCATGAGATATTGAAGATTATAGTATTATACTAACTGGACCCTTGGCTTTGATTGTTGCAAATTGTGCCCGTGAATTAAAACAAGGGTCTGTGTCTGCAGGGGTGCTCACCAACAACTTATTTGTTGTGTCCCTGAAAACAGAGTTTTAAGAGAGCATTCACAGAATGCATAAATAAAATTGTAAGGTATAATCCAACAAGAAGCCCTAAAAAAAATATGTGCCAAATCTTTCGGATGATTGAAGAAACAGTCAAAATGACAGATGATTGTGGATGATTTAGGCCTTGTTTGTTTCAGCTGAAAGTTGCTGAAAATTTTAATCTGAAAAGTTGTGACCCTCGAAACACGTCTTAAATAGTTCAAAAACTTATGACAAAAATATTTTACAAACACTAAGAAGAACTATTTAAAACCCCACAAAAATACTATAAAGTATTACATCATTTGGCTTATACGAAAATGACAAATTTTAATTTAATTTAATTAAAGCTGAAACAAACAAGGCCTTAATCTCTCACCAAATCATACCTGCACTGGTCAATTGCAATGAGTAAACCAACAAAAATGCAGCAAATTATATTTTATCAGAATAAGTTCAAATTACATCCATAAATATCATAAAAGTTCATTCTATATCCCTAAACTGTAAAACTGATTATATAACATCCTAATCTATCAAAACTGGATCATTTAACACCCCAGGTGGTTTGAAATGATGGCGTTGGTAACATGGCACATGGTTTAGTCACATCATCCACACACATGGCATAACTAGTATACCTAGTGTTTTTTAGCAACAAAAATTTTAGAATTTTTTTTTAGAAAAATACTTTAGTGCAAAAGGATGTTGGGACAATATTTTTTAGAAATTTTAAATGTTTAATAATCCAAATTAAAATTTGTATTTAATTTAACAAAACTTTAAACGATTCATTTCAAATGTTTAAATATATTTAAAATTTCTAAAATATTTATTGCTTGATCCTTATGCATCAAAGTATTTTTTTGACATTTTTTTTTAGTTTTAGAGTCCAAGCTATATTAATTATTCCATGTGTGCAAGTAACATGAACAAAACCGCTACTACGTCACCAAAACCACTCTTCTAAACCACTTTTGGTGTAATGTGATCCAGTTTCGATGGATGAAGGTGTTAAGGGTGTATCTGGTTGGTTGAATACGATTGTACAAAATGGTACTGTACACAGTTCAGGCATCTGGTTGGTGCGCTAGGATGGTACGGTTTCTCATCCATGCGTTTGGTTGGTAGAATGAGGTTGTATGAGATGATATATGATGGTTCAGATCTAGGAAATATTCTCTGTTTATGTTGTACAGCATGGTTCGATCATTCTATTTGACGGTCTTGTACAATTTTTGTTCCATCCTGTGTTCATCCTATCATGTTTCGTTTTGTTCCATCCAACCTCTACAACCAACCAAACACACCTTAAATAACAGGTTTGTTGTTTAAGGGTGTATAATGGACTATTCTGATAGTTGAGAGGTGTAATATAAACTTATATTTTTTACATTAGCATTTGATCCGGCTAATATCTAAAATATTAGAATTTTAGATATCTAATATTGCCATAGATCACTAGGGCCTTGTTTGTTTCAGCTTAAATTAAATTAAATTAAATAAAAATTTGTTATTTTTGTATAAGCCAAATGATGTTATATTTTGTGTTCATTTTTGTGGGGTTTTAAATAGTTATTCTTAGAGTTCGTAAAATAATTTTTTCATAATATTTGGAACTCTTTAAGACGTCTTTCGAGAGGTCACAACTTGATGGGGAACGGGGTCCTAATCTTCCGACAGGTACGATAAACTCGATTGGTGGAGAACTCGACGTTGACGATCCGACCTTGACCAGAACCAATCTAAGCCTGCAATCGCTACACCACCGTCTCCGTTCGTTATCAACCACGCCAAGACGCGGTTGACCTCACCACGAAGGCTAGTTCCTGCAAGAGAATCGAGAACACGAGTAAGAACGCGGTAGATGCAATCTCAAATTACAGATTACCGATTAAGCACACGAGTTGGGGTTCATAAACGCCGTGGCAATGGCTTCTAGCGGCGAGAACAATCTAAGCAAAACCCAAGTCTAAACGATGACGGCTACTGAATATATAGCGACGGCTAGGGTTTGGGGCGCTCAACCCTAGGTTTACACGGGTTATGAGCCCAAAGTGGAGCGTCGCAGTGCCCACCAGATTATTGACGTCCTCTTGTTTTCGTGATTTCCGTTGCGTCTGATGGAATTTGGGCCTCAAACTAGATCCATTGTAAAGCTCTCGTCGTGGGTTTGTTCGTGCACGGACTTCGTATGACTGAGTTATGATCATTTCAAGTTGGACTGCTCCTGGTGGCTAAACTAAGCTCGTGGATGACGAATTGGGTTTGATCTTTGGTTGGGCCTTGAGCAACGTGGGTGTTTAGGTCTGAGGTCGTCGAGAAGGTGGAGAGGCGTCTTTCTTGAGTACGTCTTCATGTAGTGGAGGCGGCCACGGTGGAGACCGAACTTGTGGCGGCAACGACGCATTATCAACACGACGACGTATATGCTGCTGGCTTGTACGTCCTGGCCATGGTGGCGGTCGACGAACCCATGCAGCCGTAGTCGTAGTACATGTAGATGTAGTAGATGATGCCATAAAGTGTCGCCAACTTGTTGTAGATGAAGAGATCGAAGATGAAGTAGTCGATCGAAAGTTTGTCGACGTCGATGTTAGCGAAGTAGTCGATGAAAATCTTGATGACCACCATGTTGACGTAGTGTTGGTCCTATCTATGATGGACGTGATCACATCACAACTTTTTCAGATTAAAGTTTTCAGCAACTTTCAGCTGAAACAAACGAGGCCTAGATCGAAATCCTAGATAACATAATCACAAATGTATCCACCTATTTAACATAGGGAAAATCCGATGGATGGCACTCAATCCATGTGTCTAGGACAAACTGACATGAAATTTGGTGACCTTTCGCGAAATGACACAGCGAAATTCTTCGACACAAGATATTTTTGGTATTTTTTTTTTTATCATTTTTCCTTTTTCTCTATTTCTTCATCATTTTCTCTGTTTTCCAGTAGAAAGATAGGCTACGGCCGTGGGTGTTGGTGGAAGAGGTAAGAGGGAGAACATGCACACTTTCGTCATTTCATCATCGAAAACGGAGAAAATGAATATGAAAATAGATAAAAGGAATAAAAAATCAAAAAAACAACATGTGTCAAAAAAATTTACGTGTCCGGTCACTTTACGGGCTCGTTTGGCAGCACAGGGAAGAAAACCCAGGATTAGAAATCCCCGGAGAGGATTTTGTGGGACTTTACTGTACCCAGGGATCTCTCCCACCCCTTCCCGTGCTCCTCCTCTCCATCAGTTCCTCCCAGATTTCCACCTCCCTCCCCTCCCTCTGCACACACAACTCCAAATTTTTTTGTTTGTCATCACAACAGAAATCTCTCTCTTGAATTGAAAGATTATGGCTGCCATGTTAATTATGCCAATGATTTACAAATTTCGACAAGAATATATTACATACTATGCAAACATCAGAAAAACAATTTCACGAAATCAATTGCAAACATAGCCTTCCCAAATCACAAAAAATTTCATGGAGTCAGATTGCATATATAGCCTTCCCGAATCACCAAAAATCATGAAAAACATAAAAAAGAGCACAAATTGCAAACCACCTAGATCTGAAAAACAATGGTTCGTTGCCTCAAACCGGACGACACCAACCGCCCAACGCCCTTGCTCCAATCTTTGGCGGCGGCGCGCTTGGCGCCGCTCGTCTTCAGGAGCTTTCGGCCAAGACGCCATGAAAGGGCGTGGCGGCTCCGGGCGACTCCGTGAGTGGGAGTTGTGGCTCTAGGCGGCTCTCGGTGTGATGGGAGGCAAGGTCGGAGAGCGGCGGCGGAGGGACGACGAAGGCGTGGAGTGGAGGCTAGGCGGAGGCTCTACGGAAGTCGGAGTCGGAGGGACGGAGGAGGCGGAGGAGCAAGAGGCGGGCCTAGCGAGTCGCGAGGTGGGAGATGGAGTGAGCGAGTCAGGAGAGGGAGGGGGAAAAAATCAACGTGTCGGCAGCAGTGGGGCTTTTCCCCGGGGTTTGGACGGGGAAAGGGCTGAAATCCCTCGGGAGAATAGGCTGCCAAATGGACCTGCGATTTTCCCCGCGGAAATTTCCCCGGTGGGATTTCGTCCCCGGGATCAGGCCGGGATCCCGGCCGGGAAAGAGCCTCCCAAACGAGCCCTACAGAAGGTTGCTTGAGGTCAGTTTGCCCAGGGACATGAATTCCGTCAAATTTTCTCAATTTAACTTATGGTTCATATGGTTACTTATGTTAAACTTGTTTTTCGTTGCAATGCCATTCGACTGGTCTTCTTCCACTTGTGTTGAGACTTGAGACCCCCGACCCCGAGCAGGCGAGCAGCACTCCACGCCGCCGCGCCGCCCCGCCCCGCCCTTCCTGCAGCGCCGCCGTCCTCCAAGCCTCATCCCCCCGCAGCGCCAACCTCCAACGCCGCTGCCCTCCCCCGATTCCTCCGCTTGGTTTGCATTTTTACGTGTAGGGATGGCCTGAACGCCGCCACCCTCCACCCGCCGGCGGCCGCAACCCATCGTCCCCATCTCCGGCCGTATTTGTGTTCCGACTCTGAGAGCTGCAGGGTACAGCCTCTCCCTCTCCCTCGCAGGCCTGCGCCTGATCTACGATTCTTCCATCTGAATTGTTACCCTCCATGGCCGACAGCAGATTCAGGGAACTGTCACTGATAGACAGCGCGAGAGAACAAGATCGCATCTTGGCCGCGGCCAAGGGAAAAGGAAGGACATATGAGTAGGTTCCTGGGTTGGTACCTCAAGATTGCCGCCGGCGGCGCGGCCATAGGCGCATCCATGGAGCTCTTCATGATCCACACCGGCTTCTGTGCGTGACCCCTCCTGCACCTGCACGCGATTGATCTCAGTTTATAATCGGGAACGCAGCTGTATATCTTGCACAGATATTAGGGTGTTTTTGAAGGGCGGCATGCCTACACTTATATTGTCTCATCCAAATTCAATACCTAGATGCACAATTGGTTCATAAGAGGTCACCCTGAAATTTCACTGGCCTCTGAACAAATCATTTGCCAATGTTCCCTCGTTACAAGTAATTAAATTTTATTGGTCACTATACCTTTCATCATTAACACTTCAAACTTCTGTTTTTTATGATTTATGTTTTTCTTGTGCTATTCATCCTACCCAGGTTCTGCTTGTTGGCGCATAACAATGTTGATTATATCTTTTGTTTGGTTTTGTGCTACAGATGAGAAGGTGACTGCATTAGAGTCAGAACAAAGAGCGTGGGAAAGCAGTCCAGAGGGTCAAGCTATGAGAGATGCCTTGAATCCATGGCGGAAGAATGATGAATAAACGAGAAAAGAATGATAGATTTACGGGCTCTATCAATTTATTTGTGTTATTCTTCAGTTATAGCCTATTGTTTGAGGTAATGTGGGTGCCACATTTTTGCGGTTTGTGCAACATTTGCCATTTACTTGTATGAAATTGCTGGATGGTAGCTTCTACGAAAGTTTAACTGTGTGCTTTTTTCTCATAACAATAGAGACATATTTTCTGTTGTCATATTTAATGTTATGCTTTTTTCAGAGTGTTGCCCATTTTACTGTTTACAGATTTTCTACAGGTTAGAAAGAGGCACTGTTAACTCTGGCAGGCCAAAGCATAACAGGTCAAAATCTGCTAACATGGCTGGTCCACTAAAACTTCATCGTAGTTGATGAACTTGTGATCAATTATTCAATTACTTCTATTTAGTTCCCAGCTGCCTATTTATCTTCAGGTATTAGGACTGTCATTTGATTCCTCCATATGCAGATTCTTACAGGGCTTAGTCAGACTTTGTTATTAGCCTAAAATAATCAGGTAATAATGCAAGAAGTCACAGAATTTTAGAAATTTAATGACTGGGTGCCTGGGTCTATGATTGGTTACACTTTGTTCGACATAATGTAAAGATCAAAGAACTGATAGGGTGATAGTCATGAAGGTTAGCTGATTTTGGTCCTTCATGCATTATTTGTGCTTACTGTAGATGTTTTTTTGGTGTTTAATGCTTATTATGATTATGTCAGCTATAACAAGGAGAGGTTCTGCAAGTAGAGTTCCAGATGGGGCGGGCTGCAGCAGCTGTGAGCACAAGCTCTCGCTGATGGTGATGTCCTACTAAAAATACAACCCTCGTACATATCAAACGTAATCATGGCAAAATTCCCTCTTTTTGATGCATCCACACATAACTCCACTCGATCATAAAAAAAAAGAGCTACTCCAATTTCTTGCAATATTGGGCTTTCTTGTTTACATCAATGCCATGTAATCAGAATACTGACTCTGCCCTTGGCATCCCAGCTGATAGGCTGATAATTTTCTGCTGTATCGATGAATCTGGTGATGGTGTTTGTTACATGTATTGCATCTAACCCAGTCCAGCTAGAACCCAACTAAAAAACTTGTAGAAGCTAGCCTAGCCATGGCTTAAGAGCAGGGTTCCTCTCTCAACTGGAGACCTGGCTAAGGTGTTTACAACTACAGTGACTAGCAACAGAAGCATAAGCTGGTCTCGTTCTCAAGAACAGGGCTATGCTCGACGCCAACCCCAGCAATGTGATGCAACCCCACACGAAGAATGTGGTGGAGTAGCACTTTGCCCCCATGCACATCACCATGGTGTCGAGCTTGCCAGTACGGCTGTCCAGCAGCATCATCTTGATGCCGTTTGCATCGTACACAAGGGCAGCAATCTGGCCGTAGAGCAGGGAGCCGAGAGGGATGTTGGTGATGAGGATGTTGTGGTTCACACCGATGCTGTTGGGCCCAAACAGCTCGGAGGTCACCGACACCGCCGCGGCGAAGATGAACCCTGAGGTCAGGCCGATCACTGCTGTTCCTGCCACCAGAGTGTTCTCCTCGGGCAATCTCCACATCAGGAAGAAGGCCACTGGCATGGGAGCCAGCGCAGCCGCGAGCCATCCTGTTCGAGCAAACGACACCTTCCTGCATATACAC
Source organism: Raddia guianensis (assembly GCA_036346415.1). Taxonomy (NCBI): domain Eukaryota; kingdom Viridiplantae; phylum Streptophyta; class Magnoliopsida; order Poales; family Poaceae; genus Raddia; species Raddia guianensis. Next base: position 44,041,788 of record CM070544.1, read on the forward strand.
ACATAAATTTGCAGAATTTCATTGTCAGTCCGGAGGCCAGTTCAGTTGGTGAAGGTTAAGACATACTGTAAGCATGAAGCATGTGTATGAACAAGCTAGAGCAAGTGAGATGGAGAGACCTGTGCAGGAAGTCGGGGAATGCGGAGAGGAGGCGGCCGAAGAAGGAGCAGGAGGAGTAGACGGCGAGGAGCATGGTGAGCTGCGACTGCCGGTGCAGCGACTGCGCGATCTGCCCCAGGTTGTTGCTGTACACCAGGCCGACGGTGGCGCCACAGAAGTAGGCCGCGTAGTAGAGCCAGAAGTCGACGCACCGGATGAGCTTCTTCGCGCTGTGCTCCTCGCCGAGCACCAGCAGCCGGCCCTTCTCCAGCGCCGCCCCGCAGCAGCACCCCTGCAGATGCAGCTGCTCATCTCCTGCTCCTGCTCCTGCTCCTGGTTTCTGCACCATGCTGTTGGAATCTCTCTGGTGATCGCTGCTTATCAGGAGAGGGTTGAGTGGTGAGGTTGGGTCAGGGCACGCATGCGTGTCTTCCTGACGAGAGCAGCTGGAAGAGGCAGCAGGCATGATGAGGGGAAGGGCGAGGAGGACCATGGCGCCTGTCAGGATGACCCATGCGGCGGAGCTGGTCGTGGTGAAGGAGCCAAAGATCACCAGATATATCCCGGTGGTGAATGCCAGGATGTAGAGGCCGAGGAAGACGCGCCTGTCGTGCTTGGGCACACTCACACTGTGGAGCTGGAGGTGGCCGTCGCCGAGGAGGATCACCGGGAGCGCGACGATGGAGACGACGAGAGGGAGGACGGCGTTGAGGAGGAGGTAGATGGATGGGGTGTAAGGGGAGATGGCGTTGGCGAAGAGGGTGTACAAGGCGGCGCTTAACCCGTTGAAGCTTATGGAGAGGGAGAGGGCCAGGGGGCGATTGCTTGCGGAGAAGCTGCGTGTGCAGAGCACGAAGCAGACCGTGTTGAACCAGCAGATGCTGCATCCTGCCACCAGGCACACCAAGAACACCTGCAAAGCCGGCCGCACATGAAGGCATGAATCAGAAATTGTTTGGGCAGTTCACCTTTCACATAACTTGTTAGCTGAGCTCCCATTTGCAATTTAAATTAGTTGTTCATACACCTTGGTTTCAATGCATGTACCACAAACAGTTGTCTTCCGGGGGAGTTGCGGTGTGTGTACCAATGCGACCAATCCATGAATTTGATGCGAGTTATCCACAATCATCTACTAGGAATAGTTATCCACAAAAAATGTGAAGCAGGTGGATGCAATGCAACGGGCGTACTGATATGCAATACGCCTGTGCAACAAAATTTACTGATAAGTTTTGGTTGTTGGTTCAAAAAGTTTAATTTGCAACAGCTCTGAGTACAGAAACATGTGGTCTGAATGATGGGATTGGACAAGGCTTAGGAATCTCTGAAGGAAAGAGATAGCTCTGGGACAGAATGGCTGGTTGCAGATGCTTTCCGTGCTGCTGCTGAATGAAGAAAATATGAAGCAGGTGGGTGCAATGCAACGGGCGTGTGTGATGCGCTCACAGGTCACAGGTGATTTTTTTGAGTTATCTGGATGATGTGCTTCTGATTTTCTTGTATGCCAGGTCCTTTTCTTTGCTTGCATATATAGTAGCTTTGTTGTGGTGTCGTTTCAATGGGGGAAAAGGCATTGTTTTTGTTTGCCACTCTCGTTCTGCAGTGCTGTATGCATGCCTTGCGTTTTATGATGCAGGAAAACTAATCAATAACCTGGGACCTATGGCTGTGCTGCAGTGAATGTATAGTGGCAAAGTGCCTGCTTCATTTACTGAAAAAGGGGCCAGCTTGACAGCCAGAAGCACTGATAATTGCCCTTCCCAGGATGGCTATCTGGGCACAGTAACTATGTAGTTTGTGCTGTAAAGATTAAAGACTAGAGAAGATTAGGTGTGGCAGTCAGCTACCATAACATGGAGTGATAGTGTTTTTGATGAAGCAGAACATATTCTCTTTCTTTTAGTGAAGCAGAAGATATCCATGGTGGAGAGGAATGGTAGCTGGCTCATGAGCTCATTATGCCATCTGATAGTCAAACACAAAGCACGAGTGATGCTGATGTTATTGGGTGGGAAGCAAGCGATTGATGCTGGGCCTGGCCACATGATAGTGAAGTGCCCCTATCCTTGCTTGCCCCCTGCATGCCTAGATGTATGTGACTGTAGCGTGTATTGTGTGCATATATATATGTGTATGTATATACTAATATACACCGGCGCCACTGTCACAGATTGCCCAGTGTCCTAGCTACTGAACCCCAACAACGGATGAAGCATGGAGTGGACCAGCTGGTATGCTTATTCAGCTGGCATGTGGTGGCTTGCAGTGCATGCAGTTGCAGATGAAGGGCAATTCAGAGCAGAAGATAAGGAGAAAGAATGGCCGGCCGGATAGAGAGCAGAGATCGAATGGTGGTCGACGTTTTGCCTTTTCTTCCGGCAAAATACATATATGTTTGTATGTATGGCCTGTATTTTTCTATGCTATACAAATATTTATGTGTGTGTATCCTGAAAATTAAACTTTGAAATTTCAATAGTACGTACGGATTAATGTTCTTAAAATCAGCACCAGCGTGTATATATGATGTTGTGGTGTGTTGGTGGCTGCAAATCCATGGATGACTGGTGGTTGGTATGAACCAATCGTGATCACAGCCATGAATGCGGAGGTATGGTGTGGCAGCGACTGCAGTTGCGCACATCTGTGGTGTGTGTGCGGATGGGATTGGAGCAGTCATGAAAGCAACAGGATGAGGAGATGGAGGAGGCGGCTTACGAGGTGGTAGGGGAGGAGCGGCGGCGGCGAGGGGCGGAGGAGGAGGGCGTACTGGAGGGCGTAGGAGGCGAGGCCGGCGGCGGCGGAGAGGAGGAGGACGGCGGGGAGCGGGAGGTAGAGGAGGGCGAGGCCGGAGGACCAGCCGAGGGCCTTGCCGAGGTCGGAGGCGGTGGCCAGGTAGTTGAGCGCCTGCTGCGACACCCCCAGCGCCGCCTTCACCGCCGACGAGTAGGCCGAGAAGTCGAAGTTGGTCCCCGTCACCGCCTGGATCCACACCGTCGCCCCCAGCACCGCCCACCGCCGCCAATCCCCCCCGCCGCCGCCGCCGCCGCCGCCGTCCATATCCTCTTCCTCTTCTTCCTCAATCAACCAGCCAAATCCTCCGATGGATTCTCCATGGAATATCGATTGCTTCTTGGACGAATGGAATTGGAATGGATGGATGAATTGGCTGCAACAAACAGGTGGGGCGTTGGTGTGTGATGCGTGTTTATTTATAGGAGTATCAGTATGCAGCAGCTGCGATGCGTGCGCGCGAGACATGAGGCCATCCCTCCATGACCATGCCCCATGCCGCCCACTTGTATTATTCATTTCCCGCCATATATTATACTACTATGTCTACGTACGTACTGCGCATCATGCCTAAATTAATTATTAATTATATATTATATGCAAAGTGAGATCGATACAGCCGGCATCAGCATATGAAGCACAGCTCCTGCTCAGCTCCGTGCAGCTCACAGCAAATTAAGCACATCCATGGCTCTGCGGCAAAATTGATTACTTGCCCCAAAGTTGAGCTAGAGGTGGCCAACGGGCCGGCCCGGTTCGGGCCCGTTCGGTTTGGTTACTGTGCTAACCGGCCAATCAGGCCTTTGGGCCAGGTCTCGGCCCAGTGTTCGGTTCAAGATGAGAATCGAACCGAACCGAACGGACCGCCGGCCGCTTTTATCCGGTTCGGTTTATTTTAATTAAAAAAATCTAAATAAATTAAGAAAAAAAAACCACTATATTTTACAAATATACACTATAAATTGCGTAAATACACTATATATCATTGAAAATATATATATAAAAATAAATATATTTAATTAAATAAATATGCTACAGTGACGAACCGAACCGGGACGGCCCGACACTATACGAACCGAACCGAGCCGGCCTGGTTAGTGCCTTTTGGCCAGCTCTAAGTTGAGCTGCCCTTAACTATTTGCCCAAAGTTGATGAGCCTTGGATTATATGTCCCACTTACACCTACTTGTCATGGTTTTGCTTCCGAGGGGGTATTGTACAAAATTGCCACCGGCCAGAGCATTATTTCCTCCGCCGGAGAGGAGCCTCCGCCGCCGCCGCCGCTCGAGGGCAGCCCAACTTTGGGGCAAATAATCAATTTTGCTTGGCATCTCTGCTCATTTCTTAAATATCAACCGTCGGATCGGCAATAAATATTTCAGATCTGCAACCGAAACGCTATATGTTACGATTTTCTTGCTATAATATTTTACCGCCATATTGTATTCTACCTTTTGCCTAAAGAACACTCACATAGTATAGATTATATATGCATCAAGAAAATATTTAATAGATTAACATATATTCAAGGATAACGTATTGATTTGCTTCAAGAAAACAGTTGCACTTCTATTGATTTAAGTTTATTAATTCCTTCTCAACATGGACTACCATGTGATGCATGTCAAAGAAAGATGTCTACTGCCCTGTTTAATCTAGGGGAATTCCTACTTGTAATATCACACCATGGCAATCCGATGCCAATGTCAAGAGTATTAATCCAAATTAACCACGGGCTCTCAGCAAAACTTTGATTTGGCAGCTGAAGCTGATTAATTAGGGTTTAGCAAGAAGCATGTGCTAATTGTTGCCGCTAGTATTTTTTCCTTCTGTTGACGATTACGCCACTGGTATGGGTATGTACGTGTACACATACACCACTTGCCATATGTAGGCAACATGAATCGCGGTTTCGACATTTCGCAATTTTCGGCCCACGTCATAAATTTCTGTGGGCTGAACAGAACAGACTGGCCTGGTTGACATATTTAACATCTCAGAGAAAAATTTATGTTCATCTCTACTCTACGTCGATCCATGGTTCCTTCCATGTCTCTCATGTTCTTCCTTTTCTTTCTCTGTCTTTACACGTAAATGTAAAAGGCCATGTGTCCTATATACTGATCAATTTCCTCCCAAAAAAGATCACCAAAGATCGCATCGATCGATGTATATGCACATGAAGATCATTGGTGCACGAGATACCCATACAAGAACTCGTTCCAGACATCAGGAACACCCGGGAGGCACCAGTGCGAGCAATCCGCGTAGCTGCTCGGGTTGGCGATCTGTTCTTTCGTCAGAGGGACGAACTGCCTCCTGAACACCGTGGGATGAGCGTCGATGCGGTAGTCAGACAGCTGGGTGATGTTCAGAATCTGGACATGGATCCCTTTCTGCTCCAGTGTTCCAAAGATCTTCTTGGCCGTGTTCATCATGCTGTAATCTGTGGTCGCGCCTTTGTACCCCTCTTCCTGGATCGGCTCCGTTTCGTTCAGGCATTTGTTGCTGTCATCTCCACCCCAGTCGCTAGCCCTGGGAAAAAAGTGATTTTTTATTTTTTGCATACACTTGGTTACAATTTTCAGAGTTTCAGTATCTGACAATGAAACTTACTAGGATTGTGATTGTTTGGCAAAGTTTATCATGCAAGAGTTTTTTTTTAAAAAAAAAAATTGATTTATCATGCGAGAGTTGTAATTCTCTCACCAGGTATGGGTAGGAGATGAGCCTGCAAAGAAGATTCTGGTCTTGTTCTTGTCAATGTTTGCTCCCAGCCATTCGGTTAGTTTCTTCAGAGCTATCTCGAAACCGTCGACCAATTCCACTTCGTCTAACCTCGCATCACCATCCTCGAATGAGCCATACCTGGCCATGGAAAAAGATCGATGCATTGCATGTTATATCAGAGTGCTTGTCGGCTCCCAAATCCCAGCTCATTACATTGGGAACTTGATGAACTTGTGCATATTTTCGTCAGTTAACTCGTGCTTCTTGCTGACATTGTGCATGTCGATGTGATGCCTGATGAGTAGGAAAGCTATGTACTTACATGACCTTCATCCTCATATCGGCCTTCTGCTTCCTCCACCAAAGGTAAGAATTGAAAACAATAATGTCGGCGTCATTCCAGACACGGGCATGCCTTTCAATCTTTTCTGCCCTTATGATGCGATACTCTACCCGGTGAATTATGGGGTTGTCGCTGTTTGACTCCAGGAGCAGTGGTGACCAGTAGAAGTCTATTGTTGCATTGTATTCCTGAAATGAAATTTGCAGTTCAGCTAACAGAAATTTCTATATGCATGTTTCCTAGTTTATATTTGAAGGGAATTTAGCATTTTAGCATGAACAGGTTTGAAAAGCATACAAATGCCTTGAAAGAAATAAGCGAGCCGTTGAAAACGCGGCTCTTGCGGCCGTCAGGTATGGAGGCCTCCACCATGCACACGAGGGAAACCCACTGGTTCCTGTTGACTGAATCACCTACAAAGACCAGCCTCTTGTTCCTGAGCTTTTCAAGCAGCTTCGTGGCATTGAATCTGTTTTCACAATGTGAAAATTTTGGCATCATGTCATAAATACCATTTGTACTAGGGCTTGATGAAAACTGTAAATGCCAAATATGATATATGTTTACAAAGTATATGGAATAGGTTTCCTCTTAGCAAATGGGCAGAGAAGAGAATAGACAGGTGGCGTAGAGACTTCCTGTGGAAAGGAGGATGTCACCCTGGCCGGGGGGCCAGTTTTGGTTAATTGGCAAAGAGTGTGTCGGCCCAAGAGTTTTGGAGGGTTAGGAGTTAAAGACCTCAGTTGCTTTGGCCGAGCCCTTCGTCAGAGATGGTATTGGTCGCAGTGGGAGCACCCCGGAAAACCTTGGGTCGGGTATGAAATCCACCAAGATAATGCGGATGCAGATCTTTTCAAGGCCAGTGTGGCCTTCCTTTTAGGAGATGGGCGACGTCTAAATGTTTGGAAGGATGCTTGGTGCCAGGGAGTCTCTCCGAGGGTTTTAGCGCCCTCCTGTTTCACTCTATCGAATAGGCACTCGCTAAGTGTCCGGCAAGCAATCGGCGATGGTGTTTGGGTGGATGATTTGGAGGGGTTATCAAGCGATGCTGAGATTCGGGAGTTCATAAACCTTTGGAACAATTGTCGACGGGTCGTCCTACAAGCAGGCATCGATGATAGGGCGGTCTGGAGGTGGAATGTCGACGGCAAATATAGTGCCCGGTCAGCTTACATGGCCTAGTTCCAAGGATCGATTCAAGATCGCCATCACAAAGCAGTTTGGGGGGCATCTACAGAACCAAAATGCAAGTTCTTCATTTGGGCGGCATTGCAAAATAAAATCTTCACTTCTGATATCCTTGAAAGAAGAGGATGGCCGAACTCACATATCTACCCTTTGTGTGGTGCCAATGAAGAGACGATGGAGCATCTCTTTACCTCTTGCAGTTTCACCAAAACTACCTGGCGATGTTTATTCATGGAGCTACCGGGGAATCATCTTCAGGTTGCGGCAGCCGGCCAAACTTTCAGCGACTGGTGGTGGAAGATGAGAAGTAAATTTGATGCAACAGTTAGAAGAATTTTTGATGGCATTGTCGTTTATACTTGCTGGAATATCTGGAAAGAAAGAAACAGAAGGATCTTCCAAGAAGAATATGCGTCTTTCAAGGAGGTTATTATGCTTATAAAAACTGATTTGCATAATAGAGTTCTAGCGTTCGGTGACAATGATCATGGATAAGGGGCTCTTCTCTTTAGTATAGATTGTGCTCGGGGTCGCTCTGTTCCTTAGCGACCGTGACCGAGGGCGATTGCTTATCCTAAACCTTTGTAAATTGACAGTTTGTTTCTTTTAATCTCTTCTATAAAGCAATTAGGCAGTGCTCCTGCCTGTTCATTAAAAAAAAATATGGAATAGGGAACACAAGATGCAGAAGATGCGATTTTTTTTTCTCTCATGTTGGCCTTTCGATGCCCATTAAATTCTCTGGAATGTTTGTTTTCATTTATACGCCGGATAGCGTGAGATATCAGCTTTTTTTAACCATAAACAAGTAACAATTCTTTATCTGAACAATTACCTGTTTCAACATAATTAAAATATTTTTCTTTTCAAAAAGAAGGGAGAAGCTCTGCCGATTCTTTCAAGCAAAGTTAAGCCGGTTTTGCCCAATAATGTACTTGAAGTATTGAAAGGCAAGAGGCACCTCAATTTCCTTCTTTTTTAAATTTGTTTTTTCTTTGTTATTAAAAATTTATCTATTTTTCTTCAATTTTATGACTTAGTGCGGGGTGCATGCATTTTTATTCTGAACACTAAGTAAGCACGGAGTCTAAATTTCCTAGATACCTATGCACGGTACTTCACGGTTGAATGAATCAACCAGAAAAATTCCTAAAAAAGACCTAAAGTTAAGGATTTTTCAATGGGAAAATGTTGCTCCAATACCTAACCAAAGAGCTACTGCAGTACCGATTAAAAAAACGGTCATAGCTACTAAGCGACGAAACGGGTTTGGAATTTATTGACATTCTCTAAAAAGGTACTGTCAATAAGCCTGTTGGCACAGAAACCATTGAGAGAACGCCCAATAACTTATTGGGTACTGCACGGAGTATTTGAAACATGGGAAAGAAGTACCACTCGGGTAATATTTCAAAAGGAGTTGCAAATGGATCTGCAAACAGCACAATGTCTTGGAAAAAAAGATGATACCTTGGAAGGTCGCATCCATGGGGCTGCCATCTCCAGTGCTGGTACATGGTGTCATTCCGGCCATACTTGTCGCAGGCCACCTCGGGGAAGATGAAGGCGCAGTTGAGCCCGGAGTAGAGCGGCCGGGAGGCGTTGTCGTACACCCACCTCCCCGACGACCAGTTGCACTGCTCGCCGGAGCCCAGGTCCGCCGCCTTCAGGCTCAGCTGGTGCCCGTGCTCCGCGGCCAGCCGCACCTGCGACTGCTGGCCTCTGTCCAGCAGGACGGAGACGAAGCTGGCGACGATGAAGAAGGCCACCAGGGAGCTCACCATGCTCCGAAGCCCAACCGGAGGCTGCACCACCACCGTCATCTTCTGACTGCCCTCTGCCTTCATCCTCCCCCCCTCTCTCTCTAATTTCTTCAGTCTCTCTCTCTCTGTCTGTGTGTGTGTGTGTGTGTGTGTGTCACCTCCTGTGCTGTGCACCTCTGTCGCTCTATAATGGTGAAGGTCTAGTCCTGCTGAAGCAACATGAACACTGACCCTTGGGCTAACCTGAAAGAGGGTGGTTGCAACAGAATCCCCATCACCTCTTCCTCTTGCATTGCATCGCATTGCATGGCAACGCATCACCTCTTGCATTGCCTTTCTTGCACTGAAACTGAGATGACTGCAACTGTACCAAGTGCTTTCAGTTCTTCTGTCCTTTGATTCGCAGAGCTTAATTTCTTCTGCCTCTCTTTTTTTTTTTAGAAAATAAAATTGCGAATTTATCTGTAAGCTAGTGAAGTGCGTGCTCGTTCCGTTTGATCTACCTGTCGCTAGTTTGTTTGACAACAGCAGAAGAACAGAAAGGGATGAGAGATGATAAAAGTGCTGCTGGTTTCTGGTACAGACGGTTCTGTCAATCGGCCAATCCACCACAGCATCTCACCAAACATTACAAGAAGTATAATATGTATATGCATTGCTCCGGAAAGATGAGATTTGTTCGATCAAAAATGAAAAGATGAGATTTGCAATGTAAGCAACAATAAAGGTGTGATGGCCAGAAAGAGAAATCCTGTGCGTTGCTCCTCACCTAACATTAAAGTCACTAACAATAAGCTAAGCCCACTAATGTTCAGGGTTTCCAAATGGCAATCATAATCGTCGACCACCGCTCGTGTGCTCTAGTAAAAGAAACCTAATTTGATATGGCTAAATCAGGGGTCAATTTCGATAAAAACTCTGAACCCATACAAAAACCTATCGAACCCTAACCTCGCAAGCGGCGGCGGCCAAAGACAAAGAAGAAGATGGGCGGTGGAGGCCGAAAACACGGAAGATGGCAGCGTTGCGGCAGATCTAGGTGAGACAAAATCACCTGCGATAAAACGCAGGCGCACACGTTTTTTTGTGTAACCCCAATTTCCATTACCATCATGACAATGGAAACACAGCGTAATTTCGGAGACAACCACCCTACACGGAAATAACTGACATACAAGTCTCAGGTTCTAAGAGCTATCATTTAGCTGGAACACACCCCCAACAATTTTTAGGCGGATTACAGAACACATAACATGATAAACCACTAGGAGTTTTCTTTCAGAAAACAAAAACCAAAAGCTTTAGAACTCATCATCCATCTCAGAGCGGTGAAATCTTTTCTCCAATTTCCTTTTTGTTGGGTATCAGTACTCATTGCTCAACCAACCCTGAACACCCCTCATCTGGGTCATGCACCAGCTTGTACGTCATCCTGCCTCTTCTCCCCATTTCCTGGTGTTTTGATTCAGACCTACAGCAAAAACGCTCAGTTGTTGGGCACAACATCTCAAAATGTCGTCCCAATTCCTTTTTTGCATACCCGCAGAGCAAGCCAAATGAAGTATCGCGAGAGGTGATTTTATTATGCATTTATCAAAAAAAGCTTTGTTTCTGTAGATCCAAATGGCCCAGCATAGTGAAGCAGGCGCACACGTTTGAGTAAAACCGATCTTCTTTTATTCATATTTTTCGAATAAAAGTACACCCAGATATATCTATTATGACTATTTGATCTGATGAGGGCACCTAGTGGTAAGTGGAACATCATAAATTAATCAGCACATTCTACCATCAATTTGGTTTGGTGCTGGATCTTCAGAGACGGCCCTACCGATCGGTGCCGAATAATAGCATCATCTTGCCTTCTCTTCTTTGAGAAAAGAATAAGATGAGTGCCCCCGGACACCAGATAAAGGGTTAGGTGAAATGGAAAATTCTGTGGTGACACTCGCTTAGTTTGGTATTGTGTCCTAACCAGCGGGGTCTAATCAACAACAATGCTTGGTCTCTATGCCATTTCTTCTCAGAACTCCAATCTGACAGGTTCATCACTGGGGGAACATGAACAGCCTGCACCATGCAACATTCTCAGCAAGGTTGAGGAAACGTCTGCGTGCAAAGATGGGCTCCGAGTGGTACAATTATTACTGCTTTGTACTAGCCAGATGAATGAGCCTTAGAGCATGTACAATGGTACAACTCAGCAGTCTCTAAGCTGTCTGTAGGATGTGCCATGTCATATCTTTGCTGAGGTGGAAGAGAGAGAATGAGGAGAGAGAGAAGAGACGACGCTCTAGGAAGCGCCGGCGCTAGGACGTCTCCAGCGCTGGAAGGACTCCAGTTTACATGCAGCAGGTACATGCAAACTCATTTTTCAATTTACTATTTGCTATATCTTCTTATTAGCATTTCCGATTACCGAACCGATTTAAAAAATGGATTCCTGATATTTTTTCGAACAAAACTAGACCACACTTGCCACATAAATTTCAAAAGTTTAAAATTTTTATTTTTAAAATTTTGATTATATAATTGTTTATTTTAATTTTTAAATTTAAATTTTATTTTTTGTTTTAAATTTATAGCCCCTTTGATAACAATAATTTTTAAACTCTATTTAACTATTAAACTATATAGACAGCTGTAAAGACTACCCATTGTATGCACTGTCTATATAGCCGTCTGTAGATGACATGGCAATGCTTTAGAGATAGCAGCTGTCTCTACCATTGTAACAACAGTCCATCTCAGCAGTCTCTAAGCCATCTCTAAGCAGTGCCATGTCAGCTAATGGATGAGCTGGTGGAGAGAGAAGAGGGAGCCGTCGCTCCAGGAAGAGACGACGCTTGCACAAAATCCAAGGGCTAGCGACGGCCTGCAGACGCCTTGGCGACGCCCGTTGCAGCGATGCCGTCTCCAGACGATCCACTGCGCCCTCGCCCTTGCCCTCACCTTCGCACTCGCCCTCGCCCTCGCCGCCGAAGCCTGACCTTTCCTCGCTCGCCCGCCGCCTCGGCAACTCCGGCGTCGTCTAGGTATAGCCCCGCTATTTGATTTCGGCGTCTCTGGTTTGGTTGTTCTGGTAAGGCATGAATGGTGGGTTCCTGGTCCTGGAATGGCGGGATTAGGAGGGAATTTGGGTGTTTTGGTGGTGATTTGGGTGCTTTGGGTTGATTCCGGCGGAAAGGCTGCCCAATCTCTGAATGCTCATGGGGGTATCTTCATTACACTGCCCAATCTCCTTCGCGATAGTATTTTCATTAATCAAATTGCTTCCCTGAGTATTTCTGCATCCTCTACTGTTTCTTTTTCTACACTGCTGCCTCGGTGGAAACTGAGTAAAGCCTCAAGTTCAGACTGAAGCTTGTTTAGCTATGAATGCTTGCTATCAAGTGTCAAGGGCAGAATTTTTTTTGCATGAGCAGCCACTAGGATAACGGTCACATCTAGAGATCAAAGATCGTGGTTTTTTAACTGAAGTGCAGATAGAGATGCTACTTAGTTATCAACATGCCTTTCAATTTGAATTGTTAAAATGCCCAATTGGAAGAGAAGATCTGGTTGTCATATGTAAATGTAGTCAGCAGTAGCAGTATAGTTGATTATATATAATTAAGTAGGGATGACATCTAGAAAACACATGAAGAGAAGTTCTGATGTATGCATTGCTTATATGGCTGAATAGATGGGTCATTATATTTTGTTTTAGGTTTGAATCTTGATCAACTAGCTCAGATGGCCGATCACCCATAACCTATATAAGGGAATGAACAGGGTAAATTACCATGATAAGCTAACTTTGTGAAAAAAAAAAAACCAAAATTCAGATCCTGATGCCTAGGTTCAGACCTTATGCTACACTTGCCAAAATTTTTTTGTTGGATGGCACGCTGCGATGAAGTAGCCAATTATTTTAATAGGTTGACGATGCCCTGGTGGTGTAAATATTTTAAAAGTGTTTGATCGTCAAATTTTGTAACTGAAAATAAACATAAATAGTCGTCAAATTCAAACAAAATTTCAGTTAGAAATTTTTAATCTCCATTCTCTCCATATAGGCTACAAAGTTGAGATGTACACTTGATCACCATATTGTTTTAATCTCCATACAAGCATTAAATATCTGTGTAGACGGCTTAGAGACAGTCCATTGTATGAGTAGTCTCTACTATTGTCTCTAGATGACATGGCAATGACTAGAGACAGCTTAGAGACAGCAGCTGTCTCAACCATTGTACATGCTGAAGGCTGGTAAGATCAGCAGCAGCAGTTGGCAACATGGAATACCTAACACTGGTTCACAAGTATCAGACTTGCCTCTACACACGTCCAATTAACACCACCTTCCAGGGTTTACCAAACTGTTTAGGCTTAAAAACCATTGCCAGCGGTTTATTGGCTAACCGAAAAAAAAAAAATCTGGCTCTTAATATTCCTTATAATATATTGTTTATAATAACAAAATCATAGTCATTAATTGGAAAGTACGTTTAAATACGAATTCAATGGTATCCATTTTGTATCAGATAGCATCACATATCTTTTGAAAAATAGGTAGTTAAGATCATGAGGCTTGAAGATCAGGGAGTACTCATTAGTGGCATCAACAGAATGAAGTTTGATTTTGAGGCTCTACCAAAGCGAGTGGCCTATTGTTAGGAAAGATTGATTAGAGCTAACTAGTGTAGCTACCGACAGAGCTTCTACTATAAACTACCATAGTAATCTGGTATTGATCTTTCAGGCAGCGTGTCAAATTTGAGCAGCACCAAGATTTGGATTCCATCATATCATGGATCAGTTTTCAGCTGTAAAAGCAGCATCTCCATACAATAAACCTGGTGCACAGCAGACATCACTGTAACACCCTACGAGCTGAAGAGGATGATTGACGCTCGGCCTACCCTGTTTTTTTAACAAAATGGGGCAGGCGCTCTGCCATTTCATTAAGAAGAAGAGAACTGTACACTGTACAAAGACCTAGCCACGGCTAGAAAAACAAAAAGGAATTACATTGGGGCAGCAAGGAGCCCCATGCTCCATCCCCTCACCTCCTCCAAAATTCTATCAACCAGCATCCTAGAGGGAAGATTCTTATGCTGAAAAATGCGTCTATTTCTTTCCTTCCATTTAGGACCCTCTTGGCCGCTTTGTCGGCTGTCTGGAAAGAGGCCGCGATCCACCAGTCGCAGAAGCTCATGTTGTTCGTCCATCTAGGCGTTTGAGGGTATTGATTGAGAACCTCATTCCAAATTTCTTCAGAGTACGAACAACGGAGAGTCAGATGGTTAATGATTTTCGGACTATTTTGGCATAAAGGACAGATGGGCTGGTGTGACCATCCTTTTCGAGCCAGAACGTCAGCCGTATGAATGCGTCTGTCGGAGATTAAATTACGGCCCATTGACATGACCCACTCCCTGACGGCCCAATCGAACAGCCTACCATGGCCCAGCTCCCTGGAAGGTTCTATCTGGCCCATGTGCATCCTACCGAACAACCTCCTGGCTGGTACGGTGCGTAACGGCCAAGGAATCGTGTTTGAGTCCATCTCGAACAGGAGTCCTGCACGGCTACGTGAAGACCCGGACGTTGGTTTCCGGATTGGATTAGAGTCGTGATCCCAAGACTAGGAGTATGCCTTATACGCCTCGGGATATATTTGGCATGTATGAGTTCGTTCACGATCTCGTAGTTAGCCCGCCCGATATTCCCCGGTAGGTCGGTTTGCTCGCACTATATAAATAAGGCCCTACGGCATGTAGAGGGACTTGATCCGCTTTGTATCGCTAGACACGATCTTCGCCAGTACACCTCTTGTATTCATCTCGATATATAAGAAATTTGGGCGTAGGGCTATTATCTCCCGAGAGGCTGAACCGGATAAAACCCATGTCTCTGTTCGTTCTTTGTTCGTGGTTGTTGGCGTGTCTCCCATCTCTCTTTGAAGAACCTTGGTTGACTTGGGTCGATATCCCAACCGTCGGCAATTTGGCGCCGTCCGTGGGGACACGCAGATCGAGCATGTCGAACTCCGTCGGCGATCTGTAGATACTTCCGAGGTTCGACTCGAAGGGCGGGGCGTTTCATCCTGTCGATTCGGATCGATCTGTTCGGTCTCGAACACTTTCCGTATCTGGGGACGGAGGTCTCGCTTATATGGCGTAGATAGCCGCAGATCGCACTCCGTCATTGACGATGACTACGAACCGATGATCTTTACGATGGTTTAGATTTATCGGATTCCAAGGCTATGTCGGTAGATTCTACTGTGGAACACAAATGATGACACCGTCTAGCATACCTTCGCACGGCCCCCGCGGCATTAACATGGCGATGTAGGAACCTCCGAGGATCTGCGCGACGGCCGCGTGGCCGGCGCGGTTCGGCGGATTAACTCGCTTTCGGCATCAAGGCGAGATTCTTGTTGGCCGCTTTCGCGAGCAAGGCGTCATTCGCCGCAACCTCGGCGATTCCATCAATCGATGTGGCACGGTTCGCGATCGGTGCAAGCGACGCGTCGCGACCCGCCTCGCGTGCCTCGCCAAGTCTCCGGCGGTTTCTCTGTCCGGATTAGTTCTCCGCATAACCGGACTCGGTGGGCGAACGCGGATGCCTCGGGGTCCTGAACCCCAGAAGCGAGTAGTCGGAACGACTCGCGGCCATAACCGGTGATTAGATCTACCAACCGGGCCGACCTCGCGCGCGGGCGATCTTGTGCGTCTAACCTAGAAGCGGACCGGGTCAAGGCCTAAAGTCTCTGGAGAAGTCAACAACTCCTCCAGCGGCCTGACCAAACTGCCGGAATGGTTGGACGACTCCGTCGATCGCGTGACCTCGTCACCATCGAAGGATCCTTCGTCCGTGAAGCGAGCTACCGTGGTCGCCGTCGCTCGCCGAGCCCTCGTAGTCATCGCGACCACGGGGGCAAGCGCGCGCGATGATCACGGACGATCCTCGTGGGGAAGCGCGTCGTCGCGACCACGAGGAAGGAGCGTGGTGGATTGTCCGGAGAGAGTTTCTCGGCCGAATCATCCCGTTCGGCAGAGTTCCTCCGCGCAACAGACCAACGTCTTCTCAAGACTAGGTTCTGCCGGGAAGGTGGCGGTCGTATGCTTTGTCTGCGGGGCTTTCTCCGACGAGCCGGGCTATCCGTGGCCCTCAAAATTCAAGCCGGTCACATGGAAAGGTACAATGGGACTCGTAACCGGAGAATTCCTTTCCATCTACGCCACGACCATCATGGCGGCGGGGACGAGCTCGTTATGGCTAATTACCTCCGATCGTCCTTGAGGTCTTTGCTCGGACGGATATTCAATCGGCGGGAGGTTCCATCACTCATGGAACCCGACTTTGTGATGCTCGATCGCTAATTTCGGAGGCTATTACGTGCGTCTGGGCAGGAGGATGATCTGCGCGGATGATCCGGATGAGCGGGGAGACCTCCGCAACCGTGAAGCGTTTCATTAAGATCCACAACACGATCCGAACATCTCGGATGAATCATTGTCCGCGCCTTCAAAAAGGAGTCATGACGACGAGCTGCTCACCCAGATTTCGAGATCAATGAGACTGGACCGCCAACGACCTATTCAAGGCGGTGACCGCTATGCCAACGCTGCAGAGCGCGTTCGATCTAAAAAGGCGTTCGACAAAAGGCGGCCGCCTCCCGACTTAGTGTAGATGAGAAGAAGAAGAAGCGGCAGAAGAAGAAGAAGAACAACCCTGGTGACAAGAAGTCCCAGAAGAAGAAGAATAAAGAGTTGGCTGTGTACTCGTAGGCGGCGGGGCGCTTTAGACTTACTTTACGCTAAAGTCTGGGCGAGATCTGATTCCTCGTCCAAAGTGAAGGAAGTCGCAATGCCGCCTACGGGATTGTTCGGGAGAAAGTTGTCAAGCCGTTAGGCGGGTTGTCTGCCGGTTACCTTCGACAACGAGCAACTTCCGGACGAGTTGATCACTTCGATGTGATCGACTTCCCGTCCGCGCATAACGCGATCTTAAGCGAGCCATCTCTCGGTAAGTTTATGGACATGTCCCACCACGCTTACCATTGCGTGAAGATCTGGGTCTAACGATGTGATCACGGTCAAGGGCAACTACAAAGGCGCTGCGGATTGCGACGGCGATCCCCGCTGGTCGACCAACTTCCATGCTGATTCAAGTTCCGCAGACCAAGTCTGCAGACGTCCTAGGGTCTCCTTCACCAGGGAGAAACCAAGGAAGTTCATTGTCCTTGATGATACTTCCAAGATAGCGATTCGGCAGGGGCCAATTTGGACCCCAATAGAAAGCGAGCTCATTGCCTTCCTCCGAGCTAATGCGAGATGTGTTTGCACAGGAGCCATCGACATGCGAGTCGAGCGAGGTCATCGAGCACAAAGCGGTTGTCCGACGGACAAAAAGCACGTTCGCCGAAGTTTCGTCGCTTTTCGAATTCAAGCGAGGATCATCAAAGATCGACAGCAAACTACTCATTGCCGGGTTCATCCGCGAGGTTGATCACACCGAGTGGTTAGCCAACCTGTCATTGTAAAGAAGAAAAGCGGCAAGTGGAGGATGTGTGTCGATCACATAGATCTGAGCCGCTTGTCCTAAGGACAACTTCCATTGCCTCGTATTGACCGGTGGTCGATCGATTGCGGATCCCAACTCTGAGTTTTTGGATGCTTACTCGGGTATCACCAAATAAGCATCTCCGAGGATGAAGAGAAGCGCCTTCATCACCCTTTTTTCGGCACTTTACGCTGCTCGACCATGTCTTTCGGTCTGCATAACGGCGGTGCCACGTTCAGTAGCTTAATGCGAAGACCTTCCCGCAACAGTAGCGGAAAAAACACGGAGGTCTATGTCGGCGACATAGTTGTAAAAACAAGTTTGCTCGGATCATGTAAAAGACTTGGCGAGACCTTTCGTAATCTCACGGGCATCGAATAAAATTAAATCGAGAGAAGTGTACCTTTGGTGTTCGATCGGAATGTTGCTCGGTTATGTTATTGGTTGCAAGGTATTTACGCCAACCCCGAAAAAATCGAGGCCATTGAAAATATGCGGGCTTCAACTACCGTAAAGGAAATCTGAGTCTCACGGCGGATGGTCGCTCTGGCGATTATTTCCGTCAAGGCGAGCGCGGCCGCTTCTTTTAAGGCCTACGCAAGCACAATGGTTTGAGTGGGCGGAAGAAGCGATAGATCCTTCGGGATCGAGCGATCTGTCCAATCCTCCCGTCTTGACTACGCGCGGCATGGCGGCGGCTCTGCTTGTACCTAGGTTGCACGCCACAAAGCGGTGGCGCGGTCTTGATGATCGAAAGGAAGGTATCAACGACCAATCTATTACGTGAGCGACGTACTTCACGGATCAAAAAGCGTTACCACGAGGTTGAAGCTACTCTACGCCTTGCTCGTGTCCTCCGGGAAGCTTCGCCACTACTTCCAAAGATCAAATCTTGGTCCCGACCACGTTTCCCAGGAGAAATCCTCTGGAACAAGAAATCTAGCGGACGTATAGCTAAGTGGGCAATGGAACTAGCGAGTTTGATCATTATTTCTTTGCCCGAATCGCTATTAAGTCACAGTCCTAGTGACTTTGTCATTGAATGGACTTGTCGCCCAAATCGTGAAGCTTAGAGCAACTTTGACGAACCCTCTTGGACCATATTTTTCGATGGCTCATGACCGGAAACTTCGGGGCTGGTTTTGTTCTCATCTCCTCGCCGAGAAAGCAACTCCGATATTCTATCTAACTACACTTTGCGGCGACTAACAACGCTGCAGAGTACGAGGCCCTCCGGGGACTAAGGCGTGCAAGTCGCTTGGTGTCCAACGGCTAAGCGTGAAGGAGATTCACGGTGGTCATCAATCGAGTTAACAGCGAGTATCGGTCTTTGCGATGACTCAATGGCGCGATACGGTTCAAGTGAGGAAGTTGGGCGGCATTTTCGATTTTTGAAGTGCTCTTCGTGCCGGGAAGGACAACTTCGGCCGACCGGCTATCAAGTATGGATCCTCACGAGAATCTGCTTTCCGGTGGTGCTCGTCGAACACCTTCACAAGCCCTCAATCACGTCTCCGGACGAGGCAGCAGAGACATGTGGTCTTGTCTCCGTTATCGGCGGTGTCATTGGAGAACACCATTTGTCCGGTACCTTGCAGATGGGACCACTCGACGACGAAGAAGCGTTCGGCTTACAAGGCGTCTTTGCTTCCATACAAACTTGTGGGCGGCACCGCTACCGTCAAGATGCTCGGGAGTTCTCTCCAAGTGCGTCTCGCAATAGGAGGTGCATTCCTTCTCAGGGACATACACGAGGGTGCTTGTGGCAACCACGCCTCCTTCAGGACTCTGGCCGGCAAAGCGTTTCGCATGGGCTATTATTGGCCGGCTGCGTTACAAGATGCCGGGACATCGTGACTAAGTGCAAGGCTTGTCAATTTCACGCCGGAAGGCACACAAGCCCGCCAAGAGCTCCAAACAATCCCGTCTTGGCCTTTTTCCACGTGGGGTGCGGATCGCTCGGCCCGTTCTAAGGGTTACAAGGGCTATACACACCGCCGTCGCCATAGACACTTTTACAAAGTGGATTGAGGCAGAGCCTGTGTCGTCTCTTCACGCCAAAACGGATGTGCGCTTCTTCAAAAGCAACGTGGTCACGCGTTTTGGGATTCCCCATAAGCTGATCACGGATAACGGTACCCAGTTCCGAAGCGAGCTATTCCAGGAATACTGCGAACAGCTGGGCACCAAGGTCTGTTTCGCCTCGTGGCACATCCACGAGCAATGGAAGCGATCGGCGAGCTAACGGACGGATAGTCCGAGGTATTAAGCGGAGGTATTTCTTTGCTCTCGGCGAGCACAACAAGGCACAGGTTGGCGAAGTCCTTCCGTCCTCGGGCGATTCGCTTCTGACGGTAAGGCGGCGAAACTCCTTCCAATTGGTCTATGGTGCGAAGCCATCTTGCCGTCGAAATCGTACTCGGTTCGCCTCGACGCGAGCTCGGTCAACTTAGTTGGCGATGAGCAAGCGCCTCCTCGATCTCGATCTCCTCGAAGGCACACGCGACCGGGCACAAGTCGAATGGCACGCTACCGGCAAGATCTTCGTCGACCTGTTGCCAAGTCGATTCGACCAAAGGGCTTTGAAGGCGGGCGACCTCGTTCTGCCGAATCGAGAACTTGTCCAATGCCAACAAGCTAACTCCACGCTGGGAGGCCTATTCACGGTCGTTTCTTACCGCTCGCCCGAAACCGCTCACAGCTATGGAGGGCGGAGAGAAGTGACCAAAGCACTTGGAACATTGACCGACCGTAAGTTCTTTATGTAGGTCTTTTCTGTTTTCTTAGCCTGCGCTTTTTGTAAACGGCGCTTTAGTTCGTCCAAGTCCTCGGGCACCATGTAAAGTTCAATCAATTCTCGGTGAATCCTCGCGGCCTCTGTGCCCTTTTCACCGCTTGTCTTCTCGGACTACTTTCTTACGGTAACACTTGATGGTTGCCCGGCCTTGCGAACTCTTGGCTCCGTGCTTTTCGGGATCTTTCCTGCCGTGTCGAGTTTAATGATTCCTAAACCTGTGGTTGCGTAACACGGCCTTTCCGCTTGCGGCTAAGTTCGCTCTCGTAAGCCCTCGCGGCGGAGGCACTTACCGCTTAGCACGACCACTCGGTAAAGTCTGCTCTCGTAAGCCCGCGTGGTAGAGGCACTTTCCTTGTTGGTTACTATCGGAATCGCCTAACTTACGTTAACGGCGGACTACGGAACAAATCGAGCAAAATGCGGTGTCGCTCTGTCTCTCACGTGCGTGCTCGAGTTCGCAAGCTTAGGTTCTCGAGCATCGTTAAATGCAAGGGCTAAGGTGTCGCTCTTTCTCTTGTGCACTGTTCGGGTTCGCAAACTCGGGTTTCGAGCGAGAGCACTGTGAAGTGGGAGTTAAGCGTAGCGCTCACCGGTTTTCTTAAACTTCCTAGCTATTCGCTTTTCTCTTAGTTTCATTTCGTTCTTGTCTTTTTCTTTGCTCTTTTTGCGGGAAAAAAGGTAAATACTTTATTACATTTACTCAAAAGTTTGGTACAAGGCCCTTTCAGATTCTGACCGCGGTGCTACTTAGAACAAGCTGCTCTTCGGCTCCTCAACTTCTAACTTGAGGCGCACGACTTATACTCGAGCCTTGATTCCTTCCGGGCTTCAACTCGGGCGTTCGATCTCCTCCTTGCTTCGGCTTGCTTGCGCGCGCCTCTGCCGGATGGCCTCGACCTCTTGGTCTTGGCCTTGTTGATCGGTCGAGCCTCGCTCTGGTGACTCATTGCTTTCGCCGTTTAATTGCTCGTCCGGCTCCTTGACCTTCTTCTGCGGTGATCGCCTCACGCGTCATCCCACAGATCTCCTCGATCTCTTCTGTGAAGCCCATGTGGTCGAGATTTTTGCTTGAGACCCGCGGAAGTCTGCTCTTCCTTGGCAATTTGGGCCTTGAGTCTCTTAGGCTCGCCGTGTGGCTGGTCCCGCCGTTGGGAAGCGTCGTAGCTCTTCTTGAGCCACTTCGAGTGGCCGGCTTCTCTCCATGATGCTTTCGCCTTAATGGCTTTGCTGAAGCTCCTCGGCCTCTCTCTAGGAGAGACTCGCAGAACGCCTCTCTTGGCCAGTTGGACTTTGAGCCTCTTCGCTTCGCCACCGGCCGACTTTGGGTGGTGCGAGGAGGCCCCGCTCGGACTCCTCGTCCGGAGGTGCTCCGGAGGACGCATATCTGGCGCTCCGCTCGATGGTGACTTTGTCCTCGAGATCCTCCATGGTGTCCTGAAGACACGAGGCGGAAGAACAAGTTAACGCTTTGCGATGATGTAGCTAAATTGAACAAGATTTGGTCTGGTGCTTACCTTGCCAAGTCGGCGTTTGATCCATGGCCGCAGCGGTCCTCGAGCCATCGTCCACGAAGCCCCTTCGTCTTGGGATGAGACGGCGTGTTCTGCCGCCGCCGCTTTGATCGCTCTTTTTTCTTGCGGGGGCCTTTGCTCGGAGGCGGGGCGGCAGGTGAAGCGCTTTCGTCTCCGCTTCCTCTCCTCTTCCTTTTTCTCTCCGCCGAACTTCTCGGCGAGGCCGGAGCCACTCTCATTGGGTGGCGCCGTTGTCTCTGGCGGGGCGACTTGCGCGACCGCCGGGGCTTTCTTCTTGCTCACTGGTGGCGGGGCTTCACCTCGCCGCGAGAGAATCCCGTCGTCTCGCGGGTGGCTGCCCTGCGGCAAATATCTGGCGAACATTTGCTCGATCCCGCAGGCAGCTTCCGGACCGTCGTCTTGGCCCGTGTCGCGTGGCGCGTAGCGCCGCTCCTCCGTCTTGGCCCGCTTCGCGGCGACTTTAAGCGCGTCAGTACTTCGCCGAGTTCGACGCGAGCGAGCTCCATGCCGCCAATTTTGTCCTTGAGGCACGCCACCTCATCGCCCGCGATGCACCGTCACGGATCTCGGCGGCGGCGACCGCTCAGCGCCTCTTCGGCGTCATCTGTGGCGATCTCTCTCGGCGGTGATGAAAAAAGTGATCGTTAAGTCTAAAGCGGTCGATGGGTGATAGATTTAAAGATCGATTCCTCACATTACTGCCGTGAGAGGCTTGATCTGATCTTCTTCGCGGAACTTTCGCGCTTCTTCCGGGGGCTCATGGCGGCTTCTCGCCTTGGCCCTTGGCGTTCGTGGCGGCGAGCTCGGCCGCTGGTGGTGGCGCTCTCTCAGCAGCGCAAGAAGTTTTTCCTTGTGTGCGACTTCTTCTTGAGCCTCCTGCGCTTTCGGCGACACATGTGCGGCCGATCCGTGCGGCGAGGTGAGCTTGCGTGTAGCGCCTAAGCCGAAGGGCCATGGTCTTTACCTCTTCGTCGCTCTGCTTTCGGTGAGGAGGGAGGGCTTAGTCTCTTCCAGCTGGGCCGACCGCTACCGCTTTATCGCTTTCGATGCGCTCGCGTCGCGCGGTGGTCTCTTCGGAATTTGGCGGCCGCCGTGTCATGATGAGCTCGCGTCGGCTCGGCCGCCACCTTGGGCTTAGTGGCGCTTTGGCCTTGCCCTTCCGCGCTTCTCCTTCTCGGACCGGAGAACTCCTCACGATCCCTTCAAGGATCAGCTGTTCCTCCACGCGTTTTGAAGTGAGCATTAGCGCTAAACAACATTGCAAGTCTAGCAACACGATCGAGAGTAAGTGATTTACCTCGTATGTGCGGACGAAGCACGTTCTTGTGAACAGTCACGCCACCTCGCGGTGACCTCCCGTCCTTCTTCGCCGCCGCCAAGATGGCGTCGACCGCTTCGATCACCCGTCGTCGGTTGGTTTCTCGATCCGGCGAAGGATTGTTAGTTCTGTTCGGAGGAAAGAATCTATGTAGAGGTTGAGTCTTAAAGACACTTACCGTGCTTTCCCTTGTGATGTCCTCCCATCCTCTATCTTGTAGAAGGATAGGACCTCTCCGCAACAGACGAGATCCTGCTTATTTGTGAAGTCGAATGATCTTCCCGTGAGCCCGAGGCTCACGGAAAGCGATCTTCCTTGTCGTACCAATCCTCGGCGGACATCTCGGCCGAGGCATCGAGTTCCTTTCTTGCCGCCTTCCGGTGAAGACGAAGTCTCTTGTCGCCGTTCCGCTTCTTTGTAGAACCACGCCCGCACCACGCGCCCATCGAGTCGAAAGCGGCGGGGCGGTGGTCTGGCGTCGTCGGCGGTGCCCGAGCTAGAGGTAGTAGCACCCGGCGTGGCTGAAAAAGTGAGCCGCTCGTCGTCATGTATAATAGTGGAGGAACGGCCCACCGGTGGATCGATGCTCAGATAGCCTCGCTCGCGGTGTGCGAAGACGGCCATCTGGAGGATGGAGTTCGGATTGAGGTTCGCCACCTCAATCCGTGATGTTCAAGAAGGCCTCGGCGAAGTCGCTCTCGGAGACCTCGGCCGAGCAGTCGAATCGCTGTTGGCGAGCGAACTCTCCTTCAAGTGGCTCGAGTATCCTCTCTCCAAAGGCGACCTCCACCACGGTGTCGATGTGGCCCTCCTCCTCCCAGATCCTAAGGTCCTCCTCGGTCAAGCTAGTCTTGGGTGAATTTGGCCATAGCGATTCCTGAGTCGGACGGCGGGGTTGGTGATGGAGTTTGGGTGCTTGATCTTTGGCGTGGTTAGAGCTAGGGCTTAGAGAGGAAAGGCGTGAGAAAGCAGTGGTGGCAGCGGCGACTTAGGTACTTTTATAGTCCGTATAAGCGACTCTGCAGCGGTTTAGTCGAGCGGCTAGTTTTACCGCAGCGGATAGGTAAAGCAGTGCTTTGTTTTCATCTTGTGGCGATAGGAAGTTCTGGTTGAAATGCGCTAGCAGCTAGTTTTTCGAAAGTCTTCCTTTGAAGGTGAGTCTCTGCTTTCGGATAGATGTTATTCCTGTTCGACGAACGGAGTCGCTTTTCGACCTTGAGCATTTGTCCGGACTGAGCACGTCTTGTTTGGTTGAAACTTAACTTTGTTCGATCGATCGTTACATGCCTTTGTGGCGGCTAAATTTCCCTCTTCGTGGCTTGGAGTCTCAAGAGGAAGACCCCTCTAGTGAGTCCTTCCACCTTTAAGTCTCGGGGCTAGGCGCCGGGGATTAAATTACGGCCTATTGACATGGCCCGCTCACTCGACGGCCCAATCGAGCGACCTACGGGGCCCGGCTCACTGGAAGGTTCTATCCGCCCGTGTGCATCCTACGAACGACCTCGCCGGGTGATGCGGTCGAACGACCAAGGAATCGTGTTTGAGTCCATCTCGAGCGAGTCTCCTGCGGCTACGTGAAGACCGGACGTTGGTTTCCGGATTGGATTAGAGTCGTGATCCCCAAGACTAGGAGTATGCCTTATCGCCTCGGGATATATTTGGCATGTATGAGTTAGATTCACGATCTCGTAGTTAGCTACCGATATTCCCCGGAGGTCGGTTTGCTCTCAGACTATATAAACAAGGCCCTACGGCATGTAGAGGGACTTGATCGCTTTGTATCTGCTAGACACGATTTTCGCATGCACCTCTTGTATTCATCTCGATATATAAGAAAATTTGGGCGTAGGGCTATTATCTCCCGAGAGGCTGAACGAGGATAAAACCCACATCTCTGATTCGTTGTTGTTAAGTGGTTGTTGGCGTGTCTCCATCTCTCTTTGAAGAACCTTGGTTGACTTGGGTCGATATCCCAACCGTCGGCGGCGTCCATGGGCGAGACCGAGCAAAAAATTGCATTTATTTTACATGCATGCCTTTCGGATGGTGTCTCAGGAACCGACCTATCTTGCCCCGAAATTGAAAATGATAGGCCGACTTAGTGGAGAATTGACCGTTCGAGGTTGGAGTCGAATGATCTCATCAATTTGCATCGTGAGCGTCACACCGAAGTTGGTTCCAAAGGTGGAGAGTAGTCTGAAGTCGCTCCACCGTGTTAAGGTGTCAAGACTGTGAAAACCATAACTTTTTTTCAAAAAAAACTTTTGGCTGTGGCTCTGCCAAATATATCCATTAATAGAAGAAGGTACGAAAGGGTTATATACAGGAACAGCTATCCAGCAAGCTGGTTATATTGCAGATTAGCCATGATCATCTATCCCAAAAGCTACCATCCAGTTCGAAAGATCAAGTATAATGGCCTAGAGAACTTCAATTCCTTATTTGAATGGATACTCCGAGTTGAAGATCCATCTGTTGCGTTCTTTTCAAATGTTCCAAGAGGTGTAAAGAACTATACTAAGAGCAAAGATGGGCAAACTGATGCCATTCCAGATAGTGATGTGTTTATTCATGGTTTTGAGGAACCACATAGGAGTAATATGATGCGGAGTCCGCCTCCCAAGCCAGTGATTCAACCATAAATCCACCCGTGAAAACATAACAATTATAGCACTACAAAACAAAATGTACTTAAAATTTGTCTCGAGGGAAAGGACGTGAAAACATAACGGTTATAGTACTTACAATCTATCTCGAGGGAAAGTGTAATAGCCCATGGGCCCAAGGCCCGTGCCGACCAAGTGGGTTAAGAGCGGTGGGGAGTGGAACGGCGGTTCCACCGAATAATCTAGCCGCCCACTGCCTTCCTCGTTCCCAATGCCGCCGCCGCCTTCCTCGTCCCTATCACCGGCGCCGCCGTAAGCCGAAGCGGCGTCGCCACCTTCGCCGCCGTCGCCGTCGAGGTGCCGCCGCCGTCGCCCGTCCAGGACGCCGCCACCGCCAGTGCGCCGTGTCGTGGCGTTGCCGCCGCCGTCTCGCCGTACTCACTGCGTCTAGTGGAGACCGATGGAAGGAGGCAAGGGAAGAAGAAGGTAGTGAAGGAGGAGGTAAAGATTGGATTTAGGGTTTGTCCTCTCATTGTTGTTCTTGTTTAAGTGCTGCTCGTGGTGTGTTTAGTAAATTTTCGATAGAACTCTGTCATTAGATGTTAAATTGTGGGTATATGCGATGGCTAGCGTGAGGATGAGAATTGGCTTGATGAATACCAATGCAGCCGCTTCTTTAGCAGTTTTGGCATGTTTAGGTTGGGAATCCGCACTCGATCCTATTGCAAAAGAGGCGTGGCGACTTTATCTTCGTTTTGGATATAAGAACGCCAGAATCGGGCAAGAGATGTAGAAGTTATGATTATTTTAATACTGCTGTCCGGTTATGTTAATAAATGGATTTATGGATTTTAGTAGATGAGACTTGAGAGGGTGGATAGGAAATGAGGTAATTAGGCGATAATTGATTCTAATGGTGCAATTAGATGTGCCTCCTAGGTTTTCCTCGCTCTAGATGGTGGATTTCGTGGATTAGTGAGGATTAATGGGTGGAATTAAAGGCGTAGAAGAGGAATCTAGTATGCAGCAGGTTTGGACGAGGTTTTGATATATTTAGGATCCGATTCGGGGTTTGGTCCTATGAAAGAAATCGTGCGTCTATGTTCTAGCTTCGTTTTGAGTACAAAAACACTGAAATCAGACAAGTGGTTTGGGAGATATGGCGATTTTAGTAATGCTGTCCAAAAATTTGTAATCGGAGGTTTTCTAGAGCGTTGGCCCTAGATTTGGTTAATTGAGCATTGGGCGGGAGAGAGATGAGAGTGGGTGCAATGGAGTTTCTTTAGTGTGCTCTTGAATGGGTATTGCATTGAGACTTTACACTTTGTAGGTGCGGGAGTGGATCGGTGTCAATCATCGCTTCGTCCGGATCTTCGCGGTTAAAGGCAAGTATATGTTAAACAAGTGTTGGTTTGATGCTATATGACTGTGTGGTCTGATTGCTTTGTGATTGTTCTTGTTGATTGGTTGGAAGGAGGGCTTTTATCATTTTGATGCAATTTAAATGTTCTACTATTTATAGTTAAGTGATGAAGGTTTATGATAGTTGTGATGACTTATGAAAGAGGAGCATTTTGCATCATGTGCATATGAGCAGTCGGTGAAAGTCACTTTTGACTAGTCCGGTTCGATCGGTGAGAAAGTCAAAAGTGACTAGTCCGAGTCTCTGAAGTCCTACTTGGTAGGCACTCCACGGGAGTGGAGTAATTGGTCCCCACTTTGGAAAGGGCGGGCAAGGGTGTCTGCACCGACGGGTGACACTCTAGCTATCTGGTATGAGCTCGGTCTGACAGACGCATGTGCATTGCATTGCATCGAATGGATGAGAAGTGGTTTGTTGGATTATTTGGATTGACGATTGTTTTTGTTTCTAGTGTGAAGAGAATGAGCTTATGGAAGTGATCTTGATTCTTGTATTTGTATTCCTAATTGTTTATATATATACTTTCTTTGAGTATTCTTAAATACTCACCCTTGCTTTCTTTGGTTTTAGGTGCGGTGATGTCAATCATGCATGGGGATGGAAAAATAGAATATGGACTTGAGCACTCACTACCTCTCGCGTTATTTAGTACATTGGTTTCATATGAGATTTAAATAGTTGAGTCATGTGCGTAATTGAAAGTTACAATTTATTCTGTATTTCCTTTTATGGCTAGAGGTTGATTGGAAACGGTTATAAACTCTCTTGATATGAATTGCCTGTCGTGGATGTCCATATAAACAGAGGAGATGCTGTCAAAATTTAGAATAATTGGTAGAGTTAGTAGCATTCCAGGCTCAGGAGGAGTTGGGGTGTTACAGAAAGAATGGATCGATGGCAGCCATGTAACACCTTGACCTAAATTCACCTAGAGTCTCTAGTCCACGCGTATATAGCACGACTCTTAGGTTTACTCCTACTTCACTTCATTTAAAAGGGTTAACTTACTGTCCTATATTTATATCCACGTGACATTATATACTGACACAACTCTCTGTTAGGATTTAATATGGCGGGGTGACGCAATCTCAGAAAGACACCCAAGGCATGATGTTTGGCTCTACATCGACGATTAGTCAAATTATATCTGTTTGTAAAAAGGTCATATCAATCGACTGATTTGTATTTCAAATATTTTTTATAATTTTTTTTTGGGGTAGAAAATGACAATATGTAATAAGAAAAATTTAACGGGTAAAATATATCTTAAAAAACTTTCTCAAATCAGAATAGTAAGAATTAACAGACGAAGGACCTCTCTTGGATCCTATAAGAACAAATATGTGGTTCGATAGTTCGCCATGCATGCAGGGGATGGCGGCGTCTTGCTCTTGTTGCTGTCGTACGTGGTGCCCAACACCCCTGTGGCATGTGCACCATACATGCATGGCGAACTATCGAACCACACATTATTTTATGATTTAATAACACAAAATGCAAACCCAATATAGTGTTACATTTTGAATAGCTTATTGTAGGCACTTTTGGCTTCCCAGCAAAAAACCTGCAAAAACTAAGGTGGTGTTTGGATCTAGAGCAAGGGCTATTCTAGCATTGCCGAGCAAGGTAGTTGTTTATTACTAACAGAAAAAAACATTGCTTAACAAATATAGGTGTTGCCAACCTCAGAGCAATAACGATCCATCGCTCTTGCGACTCGGGAGGCGACCGTCCGGCGAACTAGCTGCCAGGCCCCTCTCTCCTCCTCTCTGGCGGCCTCGCCGGAGATGAGAGAGAAGGGGACCCTGGCCCTTCTCCCTCCTCCCTCCTCTCTTCCTCCTCCAGGTACTTTCCCTCTCTCCCCTCTCCTCCTTTCCTCTCATTCCTTCCTTCTTGGTGCGGTCAGATCTGGGGTCTTGCCTTGCTTTGCCGGCGGTGGGCTTCAAATCTGACCGTCTGGGCTTGGTTGGTGGTGGGTGGCCGGTGGTTAGTGGAGGGAGGAAGTACCATAGTAGATTAGGGTTAGGGTTTGTAGGGTCTGTGTCTGCTACCGAGGTCTGGATATGGAGCTGGATCTCGGGAGCTTTTTGGTCTCTGGCAGGTTCCGTTCACGAGGCGGTGTGGCCGTCGGCGGAAGGAAGCTGTGGGAGGGGGCCTTCCTCCCCGAGCGGCCTCTTGGGCTCAACGGCGGTGGATCCCTGTGGTTGGGCGGCGGGGGAGTGCTTCTACTCTCTCATCGCCAAGGCAATAAAGTGACTTGGCGGCACTTGGTGGACGGCGATGGTGCCGAATCACAAGGGGGTGGTCGGAGCTCTTCTTTCCCCACGGCGGCTTCCCTCCGAGCCGGCGTGGTGGATTGTCTTGCGGAGATGGGATGGGGTCCCAACCATCCATTTGTCTTTTCTGCGATGGTGCCGATATCTGGGAGTGGGGACATCATCGGGGCCTAGATTGACCTTCGTCTCCCGGATGGCGGTATGTCTGACCAACCGTTCAAACCTTTGTTGAGACCTACCGAGCTACTGATCTGTAGATAAAGGCGTGATCATATTGTCTCGAGGTCACCGAGGTCTCACTACTTCATCCAGGCTCTAGGGGTGGAGACGTTTTCGGCATGTCTGCCGATATGTCTTCGTCTATCTCTCCGGCGATGGTGGTCGTCACGGCGGGGGACAGAGGATTTGTTTGGCCAGTTGAGCCCTTCTTGTGCTTCATTGTAACCTTCTTTGCGGAGGACCCCTCTGTACTTTGTTGAGTATTTTACCCCGTTAATGAATTGTCCCTTCTAAAAAAAAACAAAAAACAAATATAGGTGTTTGATGCTACCCAAAAAAAAGAAGGAAAAATGTAGCTTTTGATGATAAGTTTGTTTATTATTTGTTTCGGTTTAAAGTTGAGTTGAGTTTTATTACAACAAATTTTGTTATTTTTATATAACCTACATATTGAAGTAATTTGCAATGATTTTTTCGTGGCTTTTAGTAGTCCTTCGAAAGATTGTAAAACCTTTTTTTTGAATTATTAGACCACTTTTTAAGCATTCTCAATTTTTGCTACAGTAAAACCCAACTTTATTCAACGCTTAAACAAATAAGGCCATAGACAAAACTAGTCAAAACTCCGCATATTAGAAGCCTCTTAACATTTTTTAAGCTGGTTTTTCAAGCTCTCTTGTAGGACCATCCAGCCCGCTAGCCGCAACCATTTCGACCTTTTCTGCTCTAGGATGAAAGATGGACAAACAAAACAATCGTCGAAATTAGAGAAAAATCAAACGGAAAAAACAAACAAACAAACAAATAATAATAATAATAATAATAATAATAATAATAATAATAATAATAATATCTCCGGCCTGGCCACGTGCCCTCCACACGCACTCCTTCCCTACATTCCATCCGAGACGTCCACGTGTCCCCCATCCGGCAGCTCCACGCGCCTACATCTTTCTGCCTCCACTTGCAGTGCACAGTGTCCACCTCCACCTCCACCTGCACTGCACACTCCCCCTCCCATTTCGCCATGCTCCTTAGGGTTGCGCCTTCGCCGGCCGCCGCCAGCCAGCTCGCCGGCCCGACCCCCTCCCCCTCCTCCGCGCGGCTGGCGGCGCCGCGCGGCGTGCCGTCCGCTGGGGCGGCGGGGAAGGGGAAGGAGGTGCTCAGCGGGGTGGTCTTCCAGCCGTTCGAGGAGCTCAAGGTCAAGGGGGAGCTCTCGCTGGTGCCGCAGGGCAAGGACAAGTCGCTCGCGAGGCAAAAGTTCGCCGACGACTGCGAGGCAGCCATCAACCAGCAAATCAAGTCAGTCCAGCCTTAGCTATCCCTTTTGTTCCCCCAACTCCGTGTGCATCCGTGGGATCCAAAAAAAAAACGAAATTTAAATTCAGAAATGGATGAAAACTCTGAAATCCGGAGAATTCTAGTCCTATGTAGCTGATTTTGGTCTTTGCAAGCCACCGCCACCGAAGGTTCTGGTCGTGATGCCTGGAATCGGATTTGAATCCGGACATATTCTGATTGCAGTGTGGAGTACAACGCATCGTACGCGTACCACTCCCTCTTCGCCTACTTCGACCGGGACAACGTTGCTCTCAAGGGCTTTGCCAAGTGAGTCATGGCGCACCACCTTCAATTGGCCATCAGCGCATCAGAATATATACAGGGCACTAAGATTACCCTTGCTCTCAGGTTCTTCAAGGAATCGAGCGATGAAGAGAGGGGGCACGCCGAGAAGTTCATGAATTACCAGGTATTGCCTCGGTTGTCCCATCAATTGTCAGAGCCTGTATTATTGTAATGCGTCGAACGCTAAAAGATGCCGTCTTTTCTTCTCTTGTCAGAACAAGCGTGGAGGCAGGGTGAGGCTCCAGTCCATTGTCACGCCCTTAACAGAGTTCGACCACCCCGAGAAAGGAGACGCTCTATATGGTGAGCTACTGAGCTTTCTGGGTCTGGCTATGTTTGCATTGTATTACAATACCATGAAAGGTGCATGTGCTTGTGCTTGTTGTGTGATTCCATATGTCCAGTTATGCATGTGAATATTATGTGTTTGGGACTTGGGAGGAGTCTGCATGCTGTGGGAGATTAGCGATGTGAGTTCAGGCTTTTGGCAGATCACTAAAGCAGATGAATGCAAAGCTGACTGTTTCATGATTGCATATATGCCTCTTTGGAGGAAGAAGAAAAAAGGCCATGTGCCTTTTCACTTTTACTGTACATGTTTCACTTAATCGATGCAGAGGCCGGAACTTGTCCATTATCTCAAAAAATGTTTTACTTTGCAAAAATGTTGTGGCTGACCTCTACTTATTACAAAAAAGATTTTCTTTATGTTAAAAACTTTGTTTAAACTGAAAGCACAAAAAAAGGCAATTGAAAATGATGTCATGTAGCAGAACTTGCTTAGTTTTCCCCTATAGATCCTGTTAGTTTCTCTTGTTTTGGTGATTTCCTTATGTCATACACTTACCTTCCATCAATTTAGTCGACAATTGAAGTTGCAGATTAATAGTTGTTCTATCAACATAAAAGCTTTGAATCTTGTGCCACTGTTCTGCAAAATTTAATGTGTATCAGTTTATCTTACGTTTTAACTTGGCCCTCACATGTGGTTTCAGCTATGGAGTTGGCTTTGGCTCTTGAAAAGTTGGTAAATGAGAAGTTGCACAGCCTGCACAGTGTAAGCTTCTTATTTTCGCAACCTTGCTGAAAACATATTTAAAATATATTTAAGAAAGCTATTTGTCAATCCCACCTAAATCCAGCAGTATATGTAATAGTACACCAGAAGTTGTTAAAAGTGTTCACCCAAAATGAACAGGTAGCATCACGGTGCAACGATCCACAGCTGATAGACTTCATTGAAGGCGAATTTCTTGAGGAGCAGGTAAAACCACCAAACCAAGTTAAACATCGAGTGGGCTTTTGCACTTTCAGCCTGCACCAGACTCTTTACATATTTCTCTTGTATGCTTTTGTTGAAATAATTCTTGGCCGAAACACCCTCTTGTTGTTGTGAAAGGTTGAAGTCATCAAGAAGATATCTAAGTACGTTGCGCAGCTCAGAAGAGTTGGCAAGGGGCATGGTTAGCGTCTTGCCAGAAAAAAATAAGCTTTACCCGCTGTTCTTTGTCTGAGGCGTGCCGAGTTCTTACTATGTAATCTGGTTGCAGGTGTGTGGCACTTCGATCGGATGCTGCTTGAAGAAGCAGTTTGAAAAGGAAGGTTTTGGGGGATTACTCGTTTTGCTTAGGGCACTATCTGTACGGTAAGACATGCGTGTCTGGAACATGGAAAGCACAATCTGGTAGGATTGCTGCGCTTGTTGCTTAGGGTTAGGGATAGGAGTCGCTTGAAATAAACCACCGGCGAGGTGTTATATTCCAGTTCCGGTCAGCGATCGTCGTGCGATCATGCCATTTTATCAGTGTCTTCCATCTGCTAAGCGATGTATATAATATATCCATGTACTCCTATCTTTTTTGTTTATGCAACTCTCATCGATGACCCATGTGTAGTTTGCCCTACCGACTACCAGAAATTCTGAAGCTGTGGTGATCAGCAACAACATTCAGGCCTGATTTTTTTTGTTCCTAATCCAATTTGTTTTTAAGGTTTTTTTAATATAGCATGAAAAGATCGAAATGCTAGCTACTAATTTTGGATGAAGGTTTATTTCGTATAAATCAAAAGTAGACGATCAAACACCGCTTGTTACGGCATGCGGTCCGGATGGCGTCCACCTCGCCGGGATATTCTCCGGCGATTGCCGGAACTGGGCTTGTGCATGGCGCTGTTGAGAGGGAGATACATGCTCTCGAAGTGTCGCTGCCGTCCGTTTGCTCGGGAAGACGTGGGCATGTCTCTTCCGTAGGATTGGAGCCACCTGGTTGCGCTGGTACTTCTAGTTCTCTCTCCTCCCCTTTTCCTCTCCCTCCCTGCTCTACTTTCCCCTCCTCCCCTTCTGGATCCAGAAATCCTCCTCGTATCCCTCCTCCCTTCTCGGGCTCGCGCCGTTTCCGTCGATTCTTCGGGCATCTGTGGTGCTCTGGCTTCAAATCGTGCTTGGGATGTGGTGGATCCCGTTCCTTTGCTTCGGTGGTGATTGACGGTACTATGGATCCTCACCGAATGCCTAGTGGTGCAGGCGGGAATGGTGATAGAGGTAACCTCTTTGGTGGTGCTAGATCTGGTAATTTTGATGCTCATTTCTCTGGAAGCAGTTTCAACCAAGTCGATAATCGTTCTGGGGATAGGGTTTTTGGTGCTTTTGGGGGTTTCTCTTCTGGGTCCAGAGATGGTATGAGGTCTGGTTTTGGAAGATCTAGTGGTGGTGATTCCTGGTCTGATAGTATGGAAACTCGTGATGCTGAGATCTCAGGTGCAGATGGTGGTGCTAGGGGTCGGGGTCGCGGTGGTGGCCGTGGATTTCTCCAGGGCTGGCGTGGCAGAAATGGTGGTAGATTTGCGGGTAGGATGAGTGGCCAGCCTCCTGTTCATCGCATGAATATGTCTGATGTTAATCCCCCTTTTTATTCTGATTCAAGTGTTCAACACTGGAGGCAAGGTCTTCCCCCTCATTCTGGAGTTAATCACTTTGGTGCTTTGGAAAATAGATTCCCCCCTTCTGACTCTGGTGATGTTATGTTTGGTAAGCATGCGGGTCCGGCTAGTTCCAATTCTTCTGGGAACTGTGCTGCTGCTCCTAACCAATCTAGTTCTGCTACATTTGGTGCTGCTAAGCATAGTAACAGTGGTGGAACTTGGAATGCTTGGGAAGGTGGAAATAGTAAAAGATTTGAATCTGCCTCCTCTAATCCTCAAGATAACTGGCAAGCTAGGAAAAATGTAGATAAAGACGATATAGCAAGGCCTGTGTATGGAAACAAAGATGGGATTCTGGGACCTTGCTTCCAGTGTGGTAGAAAGGGTCATGTGTTTGCCGATTGTCCTAATTTGGTCAAATGCTATAATTGTGGGAAAGATGGACATGTCTCATCTGCTTGCTCCTGGAAAAAACCTTGGGATCATATTGCTCAGTCGTTTGGAATGCAATGTGAGGACGTTGGATTCTTCTTTATCCCTGGTGCCAAAAATCCCCTAGCCCACTTTGATAAGTCTAGTGCTGCCTTAGTCTCGATTACACAGGGTCTAGCTTCAGTTGAAGATGTCCAAAGAGAATTTCTTTGCTATTTTCAAGGCAAAAAGTGGTGCAGTCGGTGAAGAGGATCAAGGATGATCGGCCGTTAAATTTCCTTCTTCTGAGGCAGTAAAAGTTATGTCAGGGTGTCTTGAGATGAGAATGAGATGTGCTGAGGCCTTTCTAAAGATTGAACCCTGGAAAACCGGAATTGGGGCTAAGGGTGTTCTACAAAAAGTTTGGGTGAGAGTTCACAATGTTCCTATGGAACAGAGAGAAGATTCTGTGCTGTTCTATGTCTGTTCTCTGGTGGGTAAACCTATTGAACTAGATATTAACAGTCTTGGCAATTTAGATTATGTCAGAGTTTGCATTGGTTGTAGAGACATTTCCTGTTTTCCTGCCATTGCTGAGGGGTGTCTTGAAGATGCTTTCTATGATTTTTACTTTGAATTAGAAGAAGTCATAGATATGGGTTCTTCTCCCCCAAAAGGGTGGTCTATCCCCTCCTCCTCGTTTGATGCTTTGGATGCTGAGGACCAAAACAATATGAAAAAGCAGAAAACTGATGGTCCATCAAAGTCAAATGTGCAAACTGCAAAGGAGGGTAATCACACTACATCTGGTTCAAAAAATTCAGGTAAAGGTAAAACTGTAGCATTTTTGATGGAGTCTTTCACAGATCCCCCTGTCGAATTGGGAAGCAAAACCATGGATTTGGTGGGTGAGACTTTTCCTGAAACTGTGTCTTCTTTTGATAGCAATAGTTCTCCTAATCTGATGATGCTTCCAATGACATTGCCTATCTGTTCCCAAGAAATTCTCATTGAAGAGCTTCAGACTGATGTCACTGATATTCCTGTCTCTGATTGTACTCCTGAGATCTGTATTCCAGACTCCCCTAGTCAGAACTTTGATATCACTGTATCTCAATTGATTAGAAAATGTCCAGCCCCTCCTAGCTGGTATAATCAAAATTCTGAGTATTTTTTGGAAAAGATTCTCTCACCTAGTCATAACCTCTGGGTTGATACCCCTCATACTTTGATTGGTGATTCTGTGGACAACTCTGAAAAAGGCAAACAAATGGTTCTTTATGCTTGTGATTCTGGCAAAGGGGAGTCCCTGGATGATATTCAGACAGTTGATCAGGAGAAAGGTTTCTCCCCAGTTCTGAGGCGCAGTGCTAGACTGAAAGACACTACAAATTTACATTTTATGAAGAAAGCTGAGGTGCAGGCTAAGAAAAGAAACCTGGAAGGTACTCTTACCTCCCAAAACTCTTTCTCTATTCTTAATAACTCTCAGTTACTGGAAATAGCTCATAATATGGGTGTGACTATGTCTGATAACACTACAAATGCTCTTGATGCTTTTAGGGCTCTTGAAGCTGCTAGATTAGACCTCTTTTTAAATAACAAAAGAAATGTTGAGAATGACTCTGTTGAGGGCCCTATGGAGGAAGGTTTTGTTAATAGCATTGATTCTGGTGAAAGTGATGTTGACCCTTTAGTGGTGTTAAATAAGAATAGTAAAGGTAAATCCAAGAATAGGGGTAAGGGTGCTACCCCTATCTCTGGTATGAGAAAAAGAGGAAGACCCAAAAGAAAAATGAAATGACTGTTAATATGAATTGCTTATTTTGGAACTGTAGAGGTATGGGTAAAAAGGGTTTTTGTAGAATGCTTAAAGATTTAGTAAATAGGCACTCCATTGATATCTTGGGTCTATCTGAAACTAAAAAGGTTTGTTATTCTGATAGTTTCTTTAGAAAAATTGACAATGATCATGTTTTTTTTCTGGAATTGGATTCCTTCAAAAGGTAAATCTGGAGGAATCCTGTGTGGTATTTCTGTTAATAAATTTGATGTCCTGGGTATCAAGAAAGGTGAATTTATCCTACAAGTGGTGGTGTGGGATAAGTTGAAAAAAGCTAAATGGA
Organism: Raddia guianensis; assembly: GCA_036346415.1. Lineage (NCBI taxonomy): Eukaryota > Viridiplantae > Streptophyta > Magnoliopsida > Poales > Poaceae > Raddia > Raddia guianensis. The sequence goes on from CM070544.1 coordinate 44,078,519, forward strand.
GTGTGTTGGTGGTTTATGGTGCTCCTCATATCAATGAGAAAATAAACTTTCTGTCTGAACTTTCTAATTTCTGCTCCTGTGATAACATCCCTTTAATTGTTGGTGGAGATTTTAATATTATGAGAGGTGCATCTGACAAAAATATTGGTAAAGTGGGTGGCCATTTGGTAGACCTTTTTAACTCCACTATTTCTGTTTGTGAGCTCAGGGAGCTTCCTTTGGTGGGAGGTAATTATACCTGGTCTAACATGCATTTGAACCCAATTTTAGAAAGGCTTGATAGAGTTTTTGTTAATTCTGCTTAGGAGCACCTCTTCCCTCTTGTTCATCTCTTTAAACTACCTAGAGTTTTTTCTGATCATAACCCCCTGGTGGTCTCCACTTCTCTCCCTCCTCAGAATAGCAAAATTAGTAAGACTTTCATGTTTAATAGAAATTGGCTCACACAGGAAGGTTTTGGAGAGTTGGTAGCTAATATTTGGAATTGCAAGGACTGCAATGGTGATGCTGTTTCAGTTTTTCTTTATAAACTTCACAGAGTTAGGAAAAAACTAAAAGGCTGGGGTGCTAACTTCTATGGGGGGATCAGGAAAGAGAGGGCAAATAAAATTGCTCGACTAAAAGAGCTTGAAACTTTGGAAGAACTTGGGCCTTTACCTGATAATTTCGCTGCTGAAAAAATACTGTGTCTTAAAGACATTATGCTCTCTTGTGATCAGGAAGAAACTCATTGGTCTACTGTCTCTCATCAACATTGGCTTCTTCAGGGTGATAATAATACTGCCTATTTTCATAGATGTGCAAATGGTAGGAAAAGAAAAAACACTATCTACTCTTTGTTTGATGATGGGAAAGAAATTACTGATAATGAGGGTTTAGTTAAGCATGCTGCGGTGTATTATAAAAATTTATTTAAAAACAACCAAGATACCAAAGTCCTTTGCAAACTAAATGATATTTGGGGCGCTGATGAAAAAGTTTCTCAGGAGGAGAATAGTGGACTAATTTCTAATTTTACAATGGAAGAAATCAAAGTTGCAGTCTTCTCTATGAAAAAAAATAAGGCTGCTGGGCCTGATGGTCTTCCTGCTGAATTTTACCAGCATTGTTGGGATACAATCAAAAATGATTTGCTGAAAATCTTTTTTGATTTGCACAATGGGACTCTTGATGTCAAAAGGCTCAACTATGGCATTTTAACTTTGATTCCTAAAAAAACTGAAGTCAACACACTAGCTCATTACAGGCCTATTTGTCTCTTGAATGTTATCTACAAAATAATCACTAAAGTTTTGACTAACAGGGTTGAACCTATCTTGAATAGGATTATTTCTCTCTCTCAAAATGCTTTTCTAAAAGGCAGAGATATTATGGATGGTGTGCTTGCTCTTCATGAGATTATGCATGAGGTGAAAAAAAGTGGCAATTGTGCTATTTTCCTTAAACTTGATTTTGAAAAAGCTTTTGATAAGGTTAGCTGGTCCTTTTTAGCTAATTGTCTGGCCCTTAGGGGCTTTGATCCAACTTGGTGTGGTTGGATGGAGAAAATAATTTATGATGGGACTCTTAGTGTTCTTGTAAATGGTGTTCAAAGTAGTTATTTCAAAAGTGAACAAGGGGTTAGGCAAGGAGATCCTTTGTCACCTTTACTCTTTAATTTGGTTGCTGACTCTTTGTCCAAAATGGTTTATACTGCTACTTTGAATGATTCTATCTGTGGTGTAGCTTCTCACTTAATTCCTGGAGGTGTGCCAATTTTACAATATGCTGATGACACTGTTATTTGCTTGAATGATGACATCGATAAAGCAATTAATTTCAAATATCTTATGTACCTCTATGAAAATATGGCTGGATTGAAAATTAACTTTCTGAAAAGTGAAATCTTTGTGATTAATGGCACCCCTCAAAAAGAATTTGATTATGCAAATATTTTTAATTGCTCTGTTGGTTCTCTCCCAATGCATTATCTTGGTGTTCCAGTCAGCTATGCTAAGCTCAGGTCGAATGATTAGGGATTTGTGGTGGAGAAGGTCTCCAAGAGACTTAATGGTTGGAAATGTAGCTCTATGTCTAAAGGAGGTAGGTTAGTGCTTATCAATTCTTGTCTCTCTAGTATTCCTATCTATCATATGTCATCTTTTCTGGTTCCTGCTTCTGTTCTTGCTAAAATTGATAAAATCAGAAGAGATTTCTTCTGGGGGAGTTCTAGTATCAAGAGGAAATATCATTTAGTTGCTTGGGACAAGATTTGCACTGGGAAAAATTTTGGTGGCCTTGGTATTAAAAATCTTCGTGCTCTTAATATCAGCCTTTTATGTAAATGGTTATGGAAATTAGAGACTAAGAACAGCCTGTGGGTCTCTTTGATTCATGCCAAATATCTCAAAAATGAACCTCTGTCTATGGTTACTCCTAAAAATTCTGATTCTTCTTGTTGGTCTCAGCTTCTCAAAATCAGAAGATATTATCAGAAAAATAGGATTTTCAATTTAGGTAATGGCAAGAAAATTGATTTCTGGGAAGATGTCTGGTGGGAAGGGAGACCCATCAGTTCTCTTTTCCCTTTGGTGTATGAAGTTTGTTTTGATAAAAAAATTTCAGTTGCTGATGCTGTGGAGCTTGATTTTAACTTCTCGTTTAGAAGAAATCTTGATAGTTCTATTGTTCAAGAGTGGAATAATTTTAAACAGATTATACTTCATAAAATTGATCTCACCAAACAAGATGAAGTTGTTTGGAAAAGAAAAGGAGGCAATAGTTTCACTGTAAAGTCTGCCTACAAAGTGATTTCTGTTAATGGTGCATTGGTGGACTACTCTTTCATCTGGAAAGCTAACATTCCACTTAAAATCAGAATTTTCATGTGGCTGGTGTGCAGAGGTGTGTTACTAACAAAGGATGTCCTTAAGGGTAAAAATTAGCCTGGAGACCCTTTTTGCTTTTTCTGTGGTAAATCTGAAAACAACAGGCATTTGTTTTTTGAATGTTCTGTTGCTTCTTCAATTTGGTGTATTATAGCTAGTGCCTTTGGAGTCAATAATAAGCCCACTAGTTGGTGTAACTATTTCTCTTGGATTGAATTAATATGGCCTTCTGGAAAGGAATTTCATTGTACTTGTTTAGCTGCTGTTTTGTGGTGTGTTTGGAATGCTAGAAACAAATGGTGTTTGAGCGCGAAGACTTTCCACTCCCCATTCAGATTATTCATTCCATTTGTGCGGTCTTTGCGCTATTAGGCGATCTATTTTGGTGACTCGAAGGAAACTTTGATAAAAGGAGCTCGATGGTTGAGGAGGTTGTCATGGGGTGCAAGCTTGCTACATGAAGAGCCCCAGTTTGCTGACCTGATGAAGCCTCTTAGCGGTGAAAAAGATTAGCAGAGTTTTTAATGTTTTTAGGCATTAGACTCTTTTTTGGTGTTTCCATGCCTAAGTAATGTCACACTCTCTCTGTATTACCTTTTCAAGCTCTTATCCTACTAGCTGACCTAGACTCGCGGCTCTGGAATGTCGTTAGTTGTTTTTCGAAGACATGGTTTCCGTTGTATTGCTCCTATGAAATGCAATGGAAAATGGGATTAAAATCCCTTTTGGAAAAAACACCGCTTGTTACTTTTATTATATCTGTGTTTGTGCCAATATTTTTGTGAGGATTCATGAAAAGCTGAGTTGCTCGTTCGGCTGGGGCTAAATCTCACGTATTCCAACATGAGGCAGCACATTACTTTTTTTTGACTCAAGGCAGCACATTACTTCACCTTAATTATATAACTAGCGTCCCTTCCCCACCCCTTAAACACACTATTCGCTATGTAATCTATCCATCGTCAATTTTTTTCCCCACATGTTACTGGACATGCTGTACAAAATTTCTTCTTGCATCAGGTTCTCTGCTTGCTAAAAGTGAAAACGAACTTTTTGAAATGGGGAACCTTGTATTCTACGGATATGATGAACACTTTATAGCAACTCGAGCGTTTTTATTCAAAACAAATGTTGCAAACTCCTGAAACAAGACAACAAATTGAATTAGGCATGAGTCGAGCAAGGATTCGCCGAAGAAGCGGTTCAGAGCATCCCCAACAGCCCTTCAATCCCACCCTCTAAAACACTATTCATAGGATGCTCTCGCGCCTCGAAACGTGGTCAAACCACGGATGAAACATCAATAAGTATAGATAAAACATGGAGAAAGGCAAAGCTAAACATCATGGAAACATTACCGCACATTAATAATTAACAACACTGCACATTAATTAATGATCTTGCTTCTGTAGATTACCGTCGCTACACCAGTAAGCCGGGCCCGCCAGGAATAATTGGTCCCACGTGTCACCACACTTTCGGCCCACTTGGCAGCGGGGAAGGGAGAAGTCAGAAGAGAACCAGATTCTTTCAAGGCGGCAAGAAAAGCACACTGCCATGTGGGCCCCACTAGTCAGTCACCCCTCACGCCTCCCTCCTCTTCCTCCTCCTCCTCCCTGAAGGCGAAGGCGACGACGACGAGCACAACCCTAGCACCAGCACCAGCACCAGCACCGGCACCGGCGGTGGGCGAGCTCTCTCCGATCGCCGCCTGCTCCTCCTCCTCCTCGCGCCCGCGCCTCACCCAAGAATAGTTGGTCGGTGCAGGTGTCGCCGCGCCCGGCCGAGCTGGATCTGACGCGCCACCCCGCCTCGCCCGCCGCCTACTGCCTGCTCCTCGCGGCGACCGCCGTTGTTGGGCTCCTCGGCGGCGTCCTCCACTATATGCTTACCCGCAAGCGGGAGGTCGTCGCCGGCGAGGTCGAGGACTTGCAGAAGAAGACCCGCGCCGAGGCCGAGGGCGACGCCATGGCGCCCGAGATCGACGAGGACCTCCACAGCCGCCAGCTCGCCGTCTACGGCCGCGAGACCATGAAGCGACTCTTCGCCTCCAACGTCCTCGTCTCCGGCCTCCAGGGCCTCGGCGCCGAGATCGGTCGGTGCCCCTCTCCTTCCTCTCCTTAGCTAATCATCACCTTGTATTGTACAGCACTACAGCAGTGGTAAGCTATGGTATTGATGCGGCTCTTCGAGATTACCATCTTTCTAGTTCTTTATTCTTGGGCCAGCTTCATTGGTGATGTTGCCTAGGGAATCACTATAGCAACATCTGTTGTCTTAGTAGTGCAGAATGATGATATCATGTGTTGGTGTTGCGGGCTGATACGGCTATGCGTGTAGTACGTGGAGTTCTTGGCTCGACCCTGCTGGTGATGCTCCAAGTTTTATAGTACTGTATGATAATTCTCGGCGTTGTATTTGTTGGATTGAATTGATGCTTCCACCATCCCTAGATTCCCTAATTATTGTGTAATATGATTGCCTTTGATCCATCGAGTTAAACTCTTTTCCTCCATAACTACGGCAGTTCATTGAAAGATCTGGTATGTGAAAGGAGTATGTATGTTAGGTTAGCACTGCACGTCCTTAAAAACTGCTAGTCTTCTTGCCTTGTAACAAACTTTCTGCATTGTCTGTTGATAATTACTGTCGTTTTTGCAATATGCACATCGTCAGTTTAGTCCCACAATACCAAGGTGATGGTTATTTGATTAATTGGATGTATGTCGAGATGTCATTAACTTGATATCATGCCCAGGGAGCCTTTGGCATAAAAATATATTAGCTCTTTTAGACGCTTCACATTTGACATGTTATGATTAACTTGTCAAATTTGAAGATATTTTGATGAATTTAAACTATTATTTGGTACAATCTTTTGGCTTACACTTGGTTTACTTAATTCCTATGCATTCCCGCAGCAAAGAACCTTGTCCTTGCGGGTGTCAAGTCAGTAACCTTGCACGATGATGGTAACGTGGAGCTATGGGACTTGTCAAGCAACTTCATCCTCTCAAAGAAGGATGTTGGGCAAAATCGTGCGCAAGCTTGCGTTCAGAAGCTACAAGAGCTTAATAATTCTGTTATCATCTCTACTTTAACCGGTGAATTGACCAAGGAGCACCTTTCGAATTTCCAGGTAAGTGAGCATGAAACTCGTTATGTAATCTCTTTCCTTGCAGTTCCTTTTTCTAATTCTGATGCATTCCCTTTATACTCCCTCCGTATCAAAATGTTTGTCACTTTTGACTTTTGAACAAACTTTTGACCATTTGTCTTATTCAAAAAATTAGCACAAATATGTAAAAAAAATAAGTCATACTTAAAATATATTTAGTGATAAAACAAGTCACAACAAAATAAATGACATTTACATAATTTTTTTGAATAAGACGAATGGTCAAACGTTTATTCAAAAGTCAAAAGTGACAAATATTTTGATACAGAGGGAGTAGTTTATATTATTATTTTGTACTTTCGGTCCATGTAGGTGTTATGAACTGGGATGTGGGCGGAAGGACGGCGGCAACAGATTGGTGCCGGCGTCCTAGTAGATGGGAAACAGGGGAGAAACAGGGGAGGCAACAGATAATACATCTATTGCTTAGCTTTATTAATTAGCCGGCTTATGCCTTTTATAACCAAGGCTGCGGCAGGGATTACAATCCGAAACAATCTAACAACTTTAGCTAATAGATAAGAACTATTGGACTAACTAACTAACTAAGAGATAAGCGGTTCAAGCGAACCGGATTACAATCTCGACTGGGTTGGTCGCTGGAACAGAGGAGGACGAACCAGGTCCTGTCCTCCTTCTCCTCGCATAAACCTGGCCGAACCCAAACCTGACATCTCCCCCCCCTTCCTCAAACAGCTTGTCCTCGAGCTGGAATGTAGGATAAGTGCGCTGAAAGACATCCAAGCCCATCCATGAATTTTCCGAAGCTGGAAGATCAGACCATTGAACCAACACTTGACGGATGCCATGAACAAGGCGTCCCCGAAGAACGTGCATCGGCTGAGGTAGGACTCGACCATGAGCCATGGGTGGCAGCGATGGGGGAACAATCGGTGGCGTGCCATGAAATCGTTTAAGTACTCCAACATGAAACACATCATGGATACGGCGCGGCAGCAGAAGTTGGAGACGATAGGCTACCGTGCCAATCCGTTCCTTGACACAATATGGACCCACAAAGCGTGGACTAAGCTTGCCTTTGACGGACGGCATGGAAACAGCAAGTCGATGAAGAAGACGCAACCAAACCCAGTCGCCGATAGCAAATTCCACCAAACGATGACCTCGATCATAAAACTCCTTGGCATGCTCCTGAGCTTGGTGCAGACGAACACGGACATCAGCAAGGAAGGAGTCGCGTTCCACCATTGTATTATCCACAGCCGGTATGCGGGCATCCCCCTTGGAATAAGACCGAAGAGAGGGAGGATCCCGGCCATAGACCACCTTAAATGGAGTGTCACGAAGCGAGGACTGAAATGAGGTGTTGTAACAATACTCAGCCCAAGGAAGCCAACGGACCCACTGCTTAGGCCGATCCCCAGTCAAGCAACGAAGATACATAGCAATAATTTGATTAGCTGCCTCAGACTGACCATCAGATTGGGATGATATGCTGAACTCATGCAGAGCTGAATGCCGGCTAGGTTGAAAAGTTCCTGCCAAAAGGCGCTAGTAAAGATCACATCCCGATCACTGATAATAGAGGAGGGGATTCCATGGAGTTTGACAATATTGTCAAAGAAAATCCGGCTAACAGAGGTAGCTGTATAAGGATGAGCCAGAGGAATAAAGTGGGCATATTTGGAGAAACGATCAATTACTGTGAGGATCACCGTCTTGCCACCCACCTTTGGCAGACCTTCGACAAAGTCCATAGCAATATCACTCCATGGCTGTTGTGGGACATGAATAGGCTGTAATAACCCAGCTGGATGTAGATGCTCCATCTTATTGCGCTGACAAACGTCACACGAGCGAATGTATTCTTGAATCAATTGACGGACCTTGGGAATATGGAAATCAGCCCTTATGCGGTGGAGAGTCTTCTGAATTCCCTCATGCCCTGGGGAATGAGACAGGCCAATGATCACCGGTACTTGCGGCGAGGAATCAGGGACATAAATCTTGCTATCATACATGACAAATCCATCTTGTAGGGCCCAAGGTGGAGATCGATGACCTTGCTAAACCTCATCCCTGACCTTGCACCATTCCACATCGGTTGACAAAGCCACTTGTAATTCATTGAAGAAGGAAAAGCTTGGTGCTGAAATTGCAAAGACAGTGGGTGCCCCAACAGGAATATCTCCATCGCGCCTGGATAGTGCATCAGCTACCGTGTTAAAGCGGCCTGGATGGTATTCAACAGTGAAATCATAGCCGACCAGCTTGCTAGCCCATTGGTGTTGCGGAATGGTGGAGAGGCGTTGATCAAGCAAGTACTTGAGGCTATAGTGGTCGGTCTTGATGACAAAAGGCGATAATTTAAAGATAAGGACGCTTAATGGCGTCTGACTGACTGAGGCCAATAAGTTTGCGTCAGAGGTCGCTAACTTTGTATGCCGAAGCGCGATTGGTCTGCTATAGAAAGCCAGCGGACCTTTTCCTTGATGCAACACAGCGCCAAATCCAGACCCGGACGCATCGCACTCAACCACAAACGGAAGAGCAAAGTCCGGCAAATGCAACACAGGGGCTGTAGTGAGGGCCTGCTGTAAGGCCGCGAAGGCAGCCTGGGCTTCCGCGGTCCAGGTGAAGGCCTCCTTGCGCAGAAGCTTGGTGAGAGGTGCTGCAATGGAGCCGTAATTATGAATGAAACGCCTATAATATCCAGCGAGACCCAGGAATCCACGAACAGCACGCATTGTGGTGGGAATTGGCCACTGCTGCACTGCTTCTACCTTCTGTTGATCCATGGCGACACCCTCAGCGGACACAACGTGACCAAGATAAGCCACAGATGTCGCCCCAAATGAACACTTGGATCTTTTGAGAACTAGACCATGGTGTTGAAGGGCCTTGAAGACCTGTCGGAGGTGGCACAAATGCTCGGCCCAAGACGAGCTATATATAAGAATGTCATCAAAGAACACGAGCACGAACCGCCGAAGGAAGGGACCAAGTATGTCATTCATCAACGCTTGGAAGGTTGCCGGCGCATTGGTCAATCCAAAGGGCATCACCAAGAATTCGAAGTGACCATGGTGCGTGCGAAACGCCGTTTTGTGTACATCGGCAGGGTGCATACGCACCTGATGGTAACCTGATCGAAGATCCAATTTAGTAAAGAAACGAGCACCGTGCAATTCATCGAGCAACTCTTCGACCACTGGTATTGGGAACTTGTCTTTGATCGTCCTATCATTCAAGGCGCGATAGTCCACACAGAAGCGCCACGTCTCGTCTTTCTTTCGAACCAGGAGAACAGGAGATGAAAATGCTGATGTGCTTGGACGAATGATCCCCTGTTGCTGCATCTCCTGACACTGGCGCTCCAACTCGTCCTTCTGGAGTTGTGCATAGCGATAGGGATGGACCGCCACAGCGTCAGTCCCTTGCTTGAGGTGAATACGGTGATCATAGGGTCGAGTTGGCGGCAGGCCTGTGGGAGCTTCAAAAAGAATACTGAATTCCGACATGAGGGCGGGCAGCAGGTCTTCCTGGTCCCCGGTTCTCATCTGGTGGAGGACGGGCTCCAGCCGTTGGCCCTGCAACGTTATCGGCCTGTCCTTATGCCAAAATGTCATCGTCAGGTTGTTGAAGCCCACTGGATCGGCCCCAAAGTTGCTAACCACTGCACCCCCAAGACGACCTGCAGTCCAGCCAATGGAATGGCGTACCAGTCCACTGCAAAAGTGTCCGGACCTATCTGCAATTGAACAGCGGGGCTGATTCCGGCTCCCTGAATGGCATCGCCGTTGGCCACCGCCACCCTTAGGGGTTGATGAGTTGGTCGAAGAGTAAGGCCCAATTCCGACCGCACTGTCTCATCGATGAAGTTGTTCGTCGAGCCGGAGTCCACCAACGCACGCAGTCGTCGGCCACCCACCTCTACCTCTAGCTGCATAGTGCGGCTGGCATGGATGCCGGTCAATGCATTCAGCGAGATGGAGGGATGTTCCTCTGGGAGTTCGGTGGTGTCTTCCCCATCTGTAGTATCACTAATGTCTAGGAAGAACAGCTTTTTACACTCATGGCCTCGCTCCCACTTCTCGTCACAATTGTAACAAAGACCCATCTTACGGCGTTCCTCCATCTGGGCGCGAGTGAGCTGTCGGATGAATCTATGGCCAGATTGGGGATTACCGGTACCAGCTGCGGTGGTCGCTGCGGGTGGCACCGTGGTCGCCTTGATCGCGCCGCGATTGGTATTCGTTGTCCGCCCCAACGTCTGCTGGACAAGGGCCCTGATCTCGTCCTTCTCCGTCTGCCTTTGCTCTTCAAATTCCAGGGCGAGACTCATGGCATCGGCGAGGGAGGTTGGTCCAGCGCGCTCCACTTGAGGCCCCATCGAGCCGGCCAGACCCGCCGTAAACATCTCGATATGCAAATCATTGGGCAAGTCGGAACGGGGCAGCAGCGCTTGGAACTTCTCCTGATACTCCGTCACGGTTCCCGTTTGTGTTAGCTTCTTTAATTCTCGCACCTTGTTCCGCCGGGAGGGGGGTCCAAATCGGAGATGCATCATCTCCTTAAATTCCGCCCAATTCGGAACCTTGCTTTCCTGCTCGGCGAGACAATACCACTCCTGCGCCTTGTCCACCAAGTGGTAGGCCGCAACGGAGACCTTCTCTGCCGCTGGTGTGCGTTGGGCGCGAAAAAATCGGTCACAACGGCTGAGCCAAACCATGGGATCCTTCTCACCGTCGTACGTCGGGAAGACCATCCGTTGGTACTTGGGTGGCATGGATGATTCAGCCGGTTCTTCGTCGTCGTCGCCTCCTGGAGCGGCCGCTCTGACTTGCCCCTTCCGGCGTGCTTGGGTGACGCCGGAGTCTTCCAAGGCCGCCATCCGAGTATCATGTCGGGTGAGCCGCGTATTTAAGGTGGTGATCAGGGCTGCGTGTGCGTCGGCGGTTCTTTGCACATCCGACACCGCAGCAGTATTGCCAGCGAGCTGCTGCTTGATTCCCGCAAATTCATCATGTATCATCTTGGTCAAATCGGTCATGGAAGTCATGAATTGGCTATTGGTGATGTAGGGATCGGAACCTTCGCCGCCGGTCATGGTGGCGTCGAGATGGCTCTGATACCAAGTTGTTATGAACTGGGATGTGGGCGGAAGGACGGCGGCAATAGATTGGTGCCGGTGTCCTAGTAGATGGGAAACAGGGGAGAAACAGGGGAGGCAACAGATAATACATCTATTGCTTAGCTTTATTAATTAGCCGGCTTATGCCTTTTATAACCAAGGCTGCAGCAGGGATTACAATCCGAAACAATCTAACAACTTTAGCTAATAGATAAGAACTATTGGACTAACTAACTAACTAAGAGATAAGCGGTTCAACTGAACCGGATTACAATCCTGGACCTGGGTTGGCCACCGGAACAGAGGACGAACCAGGTCCTGTCCTCCTTCTCCTCGCATAAACCTGGCCGAACCCAAACCTGACAGTAGGCCAGCTGAACATGTATTAGGTACAGGATGAACCATGCTCATAGAATTATGGATTGCGATCAGCTTGAAAAAATGCCTCATCTGCCTAACTATTTGAATAACTTAAAAGTCAATTGCCTTCATAGGCCTGCAGGTTTTTGTATCTATTGCCTTGCTCTTTTAATTGCCTGGTCTTGGTTTGGAAATAAAACCTTTTCCATTAAATTTTTAGCTATAAGCTTTGTATTTGGCATTGTGTAATTTATGAACAAAGTGAATGCTGTTCTCGGTACTGTCCGCACCGAAGCCATAAGGCTCCATTAAGTAGAAAACTATGAAACAACTTGTCATCACCTCTATAGAAATCTATGGAAAGTTGGAAACACACTTTCTGTTTGCTTTAGACAAATGCCCCTTTATGCCAGGGTGCACTACAAAGAGATCTGTTGTTTGCCTAAGATCTTTGAAAGTGTAAAACCATGTTCCTGCTGTGAGCCATGACAATGGTTTTCTTTGCATTGCACATTAGTTTGCAAATTTTGGCTTTTGAGGGAACAAGATAATTTATCATGTATCGGTGTGAAATTTGTTATCATCTATGCTTCAATTTGTTAACATCTATGCTTCTTGATTTACAGTAGTAAAATTTTGCCCATTTCATATTCTCTGAATAATAATTTCCTTATGATCTTACAGGCTGTGGTCTTTACTGACATCAGCTTAGATAAAGCATTCGAGTTTGATGATTACTGCCACAGCCATCAGCCACCCATCGCCTTCATTAAGTCTGAAGTTCGAGGTCTTTTTGGCAGTGTATTTTGTGATTTTGGTCCTAAGTTTACTGTTTTGGATGTCGATGGAGAGGAACCACATACAGGAATTGTGGCATCGATCAGTAATGACAACCCAGCACTTGTCTCCTGTGTTGATGATGAGCGTCTGGAGTTCCAGGATGGTGATTTAGTTGTGTTTTCTGAAGTTCACGGGATGACTGAGCTGAATGATGGAAAACCAAGAAAGGTTAAAAATGCAAGGCCTTACTCTTTTACACTGGAAGAAGACACTTCCTCATTTGGCACATATGTTAGAGGTGGTATTGTCACACAGGTGAAGCTACCAAAGGTTCTTAAATTCAAACCATTGAAACAAGCCGTGAAGGAACCTGGAGAATTTCTCATGAGTGATTTCTCCAAATTTGACCGCCCACCTCTTTTGCATTTGGCTTTCCAAGCTTTGGATAAGTTTAGGAATGAGCTGAGGCGATTTCCTATTGCTGGGTCCACTGATGATGTGCAAAGGCTGATAGATTTTGCTATTAGCATTAATGGAACTCTTGGTGATAAGAAACTCGAGGAAATTGACAAAAAGATACTACACCATTTCGCGAGTGGTTCCAGGGCTGTTCTTAATCCTATGGCTGCAATGTTTGGTGGTATTGTAGGTCAGGAGGTTGTGAAAGCATGCTCAGGGAAATTCCATCCAGTTAATCAGGTTAGGATCTGTTGTGTCAGTTCTTAAATATATATCTGATTGGATATTAAAAAAAGTTGGTGACTTCTGTTGGGTTTCATTTCTAGCCTACCTCAACTTGTTTGGGACCTAAAGGCTCTGTTGTTATCGTTGTTATTTGATTGAATAAAATTCGTATTATTAATGTACTTTATTGATTTTGTTGCAGTTCTTCTATTTTGATTCTGTTGAGTCTCTCCCTGTTGAGCCCTTGGAACCTGGTGATTTGAAGCCGGGAAACACTAGATATGATGCACAAGTCAGTGTATTTGGATCTAAACTTCAAAAGAAAATGGAGCAGGCAAAAATCTTTATGGTTGGTTCTGGAGCGCTTGGATGTGAATTCTTTAAGAATCTGGCACTGATGGGTATTTCTTGCAGCGAGAATGGAAAATTGACTGTGACAGATGATGATGTTATTGAAAAGAGCAATCTCAGTCGCCAATTTCTTTTCCGCGACTGGAACATTGGGCAACCCAAGTCCACAGTTGCTGCAACTGCTGCTACGGCAATTAATCCTAAGCTTCATGTTGAAGCCCTTCAGAACAGAGCAAGTCCTGAAACTGAAAATGTGTTTAATGATGCCTTTTGGGAGAGCCTTGATGCTGTTATTAATGCGCTTGACAATGTGACTGCGAGAATGTACATAGACTCCAGATGTGTATATTTCCAGAAGCCCCTTCTGGAATCTGGGACTCTGGGTGCTAAATGTAATACACAGATGGTTATACCTCACCTCACAGAGAACTATGGGGCGTCAAGAGACCCACCTGAGAAGCAGGCGCCTATGTGTACTGTACATTCATTTCCTCATAATATTGACCACTGCCTTACCTGGGCTAGGTCTGAGTTTGAGGGTTTGCTTGAGAAGACCCCCACTGAAGTAAATGCTTTCCTGTCAAATCCTAGTGCGTATACAACTGCAGCAAGAACTGCTGGTGATGCACAGGCTAGGGATCAACTTGAGCGTGTTATTGAATGCCTTGATAGGGAGAAGTGCGAGTCTTTCCAAGATTGTATTACCTGGGCCCGGCTTAAGTAAGTTTGACACCGCAATCTCCCTCTCACACACGCGCACACACACACACACACACACACTTGTAGCACTAGCATGTCATAGTGCATTGTTGAGCTGTGTACACCTGCACCTGCTTTGGTTTACAATCATTGCACTTGTGGTACAGTGTGCAACCAAAGCATTTACTTTTTGACCGTGCAGTCTATTTTACAGGGCTCAGTGGCTCACTGTGAGTATTATGTCTAATGTTACTTACCCTACTATTTTTCTTTATGGTTCATCTTAGGTTCGAGGACTATTTCTCCAGCCGTGTAAAGCAGCTGACATTCACTTTCCCAGAGGACTCAATGACTAGCTCTGGTGCTCCTTTCTGGTCTGCTCCAAAGCGGTTCCCGCGACCTCTGGAATTCTCATCCACTGATCCAAGCCAGCTTAACTTTATTTTGGCTGCTTCAATATTAAGGGCAGAGACATTTGGTATTCCCATACCAGACTGGGCCAAAAACCCAAAGAAGCTGGCTGAAGCTGTTGACAAAGTGATTGTTCCTGATTTCCAACCGAAACAGGGGGTTAAGATAGTTACAGATGAGAAAGCTACTAGTCTATCCTCTGCATCAGTTGATGATGTTGCCGTCATTGAAGAGCTTATTGCAAAGTTAGAAGAAATTTCCAAAACACTGCCACCAGGGTTCCACATGAACCCAATACAGTTTGAGAAGGTCAGCCAGTGCTATTGATCATTTATAGAGCTTCTATGATTTATTCTGAAGTGCACTTATATACCACAGCCTTTATGCTAAATTTCCTTTTTTATTTTTTTTTCATTGGATAGCCAAGTAGGCATGCATCTCTAAAAATTTGTATACTTGTATCCAAAAGTTTCATAAATTTTGTTAAAATTGAAAATTGCTGAGCTGCTTTTTTGTATGTGCAGGATGATGACACCAACTTCCATATGGATGTGATAGCTGGTTTTGCTAACATGCGGGCAAGGAACTACAGCATTCCTGAAGTTGATAAGCTGAAGGCAAAGTTTATAGCGGGCAGGATTATCCCAGCCATTGCCACCTCAACTGCGATGGCCACCGGTCTTGTCTGCCTGGAACTTTACAAAGTACTCGCTGGTGGGCACAAGGTTGAAGACTATCGGAACACATTTGCAAACCTCGCAATCCCCCTCTTCTCAATGGCCGAGCCCATCCCACCTAAGACGATCAAGCACCAGGACATGTCCTGGACGGTGTGGGATCGGTGGACCATTACTGGCAATATTACGCTAAGGGAGCTGCTGGAATGGCTCAAGGAGAAGGGTTTGAATGCCTATAGCATATCGTGTGGCACATCATTGCTGTACAATTCAATGTTTCCCAGGCACAAGGACCGACTAGACAAGAAGGTGGTTGATGTAGCCAGGGAGGTGGCCAAGGTGGAGGTGCCCTCATTCCGGCGCCATCTTGATGTCGTGGTGGCCTGCGAGGATGAAGATGACAATGATGTTGATGTCCCACTCGTGTCCATTTACTTCCGGTGAAGGCTTCGCCTTCCGCTTGCGTCTGCATGATCAATAGTGTATAAGTTGCACCAGTGCCTGTAAGCTAACTGGGTTGTGAGACATGTACATTGTGATTTCCCTAGCTACCATCTGGGTAGAGAGGCCGTTCACATCATCGGGAAATTTGGTGTTACCATTTTATCCAACTTGATATCATACCATACCGTACCATACCATACCATCTGGATAATTGATGCATGAGACCGTATCACGGAATGGCCTGAGCGTTTTCCTTTTGAGTGATGTAACATAAGCATGCCCTGAATGGTTGGCTACAGTTTTTCGTGTGGTAAGCCTGGTTGTTGGCTGCATCCTGTGAGTATGATTCTTTGTGGTGGTGTATGCCTGGGAAGGGAAGAATTCTAATTCTTGGCATCCACATGCATACCAAGACATTATATATGCATGGATGAGCTTTGAAGATGGCAGTACCAGAAGTTGAACGTGGGGAGTAACATGCAGCGCGTGGTCCCATGAACGAACATGACATTGTCTCCTACGTGAACGTAATACATACATACATACATACATACATTTGCTGTCCATACGGAGCCAGTATATTTCACCTGCTGTTGCCACTGTGCACCCTGACCTGTACCAAATGATGCTGAGATGAACAAAAATAAATTGTCTTACGTAGAACAATATCAATATATCATATCATAACTCTAAAAGGAAAAAAAAAATTGACATGAGGGGTGTTCCGAGAATCGAACTCGGGACCTCTCGCACCCGAAGCGAGAATCATACCACTAGACCAAACACCCTAGATACCGGTGCAACAAAATGCAAGCTATCTCTGCTAGGTTTGGCAGCATTGGTCCATGTAACCCACACCCATCTCTCTTCCAAATAAGAAAAACATGTCATATGTGGGCACCAGAAAACCGGACGTGGATGTCAGCACAGAATTTGAGAAAATATCTGTTGAAATTTTGAACTCTGCTGATATAAGTTGTAAAAATTACTGATGAAACTTGATGCGAAACAGGTGAAACTTAAACTTTTGAAACTTGGGGAAGGTGCCAACGAAGAGAACTTGAAAAATGTTATTAAAACCTGGGACCCTGATGATGAAATTCGACAATATCATAAGTTTTCTAAGAACAGAAGGCAAAGGACCAAGTTTCAAGGGGCAAAATAAAGGTTTTAGTGAGCAAAAAACCAAGTTTTAGTAGCAAAGATTCAAGTTTCAACAGACAATCCAAGTTTCACCAAGCAAAAGTCTAAGTTCCATACATACAATCATGATGTTCCATGCGGAAAATGGGAGTGGACCCCCTAATCACTACAAGAATCCAGATTATTTACGTGGGCCACAAGCCATCGTAAATACGCCGAAAGCTGATGTAAATAGCTATTTATGTGGGCTTGCCGACGTAAAAAAGCTCACGTAATTTCGTTGACGTTAATACAAGTATTTACGTCGGGGCCGACATAAATAACTTGTATTTACGTCGGCCTTAAGGACGACATCAATATGTTTTTGTCAGTCTCCGCCGGCCATGGAATGTTGTGCCACGTCAGATTTAAGACCACTCTCTAAGCTGACATGGCGCTGACGTGGCGATTATTTACGTGAGCCACAGGCCGACGTAAATACAAGCCACATCAACATTGGCTTGTGACAGCTGTATTTACGTGGGCCTTGCCCGACGTAAATATGGGACTTGTCCGACGTAAATACAACATTTCCAGCAATTTTCTGCTTTATTTGGAATTCAAATACATTTCACAATACTAAATCACAGCACGGAATTCAAATACATTTCACAATACTAAATCATAGCACGGAATTCAAATACATTTCACAATACTAAATCACAGCACATGCATATCCAATTAATATATTCCATCTCAACACATCGTAAACGGCAACAAATTCACATCACATATATAATCATCACATATATAAATACAAGTGCATCACAAAAAAGTGATAAAAGTCCATCACATACAAAACCATCCATACAAGTCCATCACATATAAACCGTCCATACAAGTTCATCACATACAAAGAGGAGCGATACAAGTTCAACACATGCAAAGCTAAGCGACGTAAGCCCGACATGACCAGATATCAATTGTCAGGAACACCGTAGAAACGATTGCCACTACCAGCATCACCTTCGGAAGCAGGAACGTTGGCAACCGAAGAAGAAGTCCTTGTCGAAGCATGGTTGCCCCCAACACCGTCATCCGGAGTGACGGCTTGCTGGCTAGCACCAACATCATCAGGAGAGGGAGGGGCAGAAGCTGGCGCTGCAAAGATAGGTGGAGGTTAAAACAGAGGGAGATTCATTGGTTCTCCAAACCGCCGCGACATGTATGCCTACAAATGACATAATTATCATATCATATTATTATCTAAAATAGACAAGTTATGCACGATCGAGTAGCTAGAATAAATAGAATTACTGAATGCAAATACACCGTCCTCAAGGAAGGCCCAAGAACTAGAATATATTATATTTTTGCAGGTTTAATGTCAACACTATAATATCCACAAACAAGTCTTCCTTTAAAACCCCTGAAATTAACACCACTATGATATAAGAAACAAGCATGGCTCTAAGAACGCCCTTTCCACACCCAAATACATGCAAGTGACAATGTGACATATACAATACATCATTTTAAGGCCCACCCATACCCTGTTCCAATTTAACATGTGTAACAGAGATTGGTCTCATATTCTTGTTGGAAGTCAGAATACAAGTATACAACTGTCAATTGTGGAATGCCTTTGTCTTGCACTAATTACAACTAAGCATTTCGAAGTTGGAACTAAAACGAAATATGCTTGTACATCCTGTAGGTTCCATACCAATATTTTCTAATTTCTAGAGCATGCTTTTAAATTTACCAGAATATCAGATTTACTGAAATAGCAAAACTGGCAGATAAATTATCTTGATACTTATCAAGATCACACAAATGGCACCAGATTCATTGCCGTTTCAAGCCTGGTTGTTTTGACTTTTGGGAAGAATCTACACATATGATTTTCATGTATCTAATCTAAATATTAAAAAGCTATCAATAGCTGAAGTTTCAAAATATTGACTTTATGTATCTGTCACGTGCAGTGGAACTTTGGGGGGAAAGAAGTACTGTTCACATGGAAGTAGTGTTCACGCAGAAGAGAGGAGGCTGGAGCTCTCCTCACGCCTGGGTGCACAGGAAAGGGTTAACCCTAATCGATACTTGCTTTATTCCTCTTTAACTTGCCTATTTATAGCTGGGCTAAGGCTTTACAGATCTGAACTAAATAAGGAATTAAATAAGATAGAAACTAACTAAACTATTTAGGGAAACTAGTATTGACTTCCCCTCCAAGCTGAGGCATGCCCTTGGCCTAAGCCCTCAGCCATGCTGTTGGGCTTGGGCTAATGACGGCACCTAAACACAAGGCCCTTATAGCGGCCAGATATGACAGTATCTCAAAAAACATGTATCTGTGACTAGAGGGAGCATTGTATTTATTACAGGGGCTGGTTTGCAGTAATGATTTGAACCCAAGGCAAACTATTGGAGGGGCACTTTAGCAGGTTAATTATACACATTAGTGTAAAAGACATGCCACTTATTAATATGTGCAGATAACATGGAATTAAACTAAAACTAAATGGAAGTTTTGGTAGAAGGTTCGAACATTGCGCATGAGAAGCTAGCTAAGTTGGTTTCAATAGTCAGAGAAGAGTGTATGGAGCTAAAAGTGGATGTGAACCATTTTAGAACTAGGTAGAGCACTTTTCAATGGTATTATAAAAAAATTCCAAATAAATATAACATGTTAGTGTTTTGGCATGTTTTTGTCCTGATTCTATGTTGGTAATCTGACAAACCTGACAAAAAATAGGTTATCAGTTACCAGTGGAAAAGTATCATCAAACCAATGCTACACTAGGGTACCTTCTTTTTCTACAAATCATTTTTTCTCTCTCTTTCTAATGCATTAGCAGTTCTAGGGAAGCAGGATCGCCACTTCAAGTGTGAATAGGCCGTTTAATCCCCAGATTTTGTGTGATGGGTGCACTGTTTTAATATAATGTTTGGAAATGCAATACTACTCACTTCTGACAGACATGATCCATAAACCAAAGAAACGAGTAAGAACAAGCCTGGACACCTGGTTGGTTGCTTGTATACAATCCTAGACACCTTCAACAAACCTAGAACAATAGAACGCTAACCAAGAAAATCAAGAAACCATACACGACCATATACACCTTTTCAATCCTTCAAATACATCAATGGCACATCACATCAAAGAGAAAATAAACAAAAGAGTAAAGTCATAATACGAAGAATCATACCGAACAACAAAGAGACCAAAAGATCGAATCTTGGGGGGCATGGCCACGGTGGCATCACTGCGTCTTCCTCCGAGGCGGCTGCTTCTCAGAGGCCAACCTATACATCCAGTAGACCTGCAGCAAGCAGGAAGGAAGAGAAAGGAGGGATAGGATTGAAAGGTTATTCCAGCTGATGGATCGAGGCAATTAGAGGGGGAGGAAAAAGGAAAACAAGATTGAATTGGGGAAGGGAAGTAGATCGCGTACGAGGGCAAGCACATGGGCGGCGAGGAGGACGACAACAAAGAGCGGGACGGCGTCCAGGATGCCGGAGCCGGTACCCAGCTGCGGCTGCTGTGGCATCGTCGGGCGGCGTCGAGGTGAGGGATTGGCGAGTGGCGACTGCTGTGGATTTTCACTTTTCTATTACTTCGAATTGAAGCAAAACCTCCGTGAATGCGATGAACGAAATTTAAGAAGACATTTATATAAATGGATCGGCTTCGTATTAGACAAATTCGGGAGCGATACATCTCATATATATCAATATGAGATATACCGCTCCTGAACGGGTGACGTATAGGATTGATTGACTTGTGTTTCGTAAAGTGTAAGTCGTAAGAAATTAAAAAAAATCATAACATAAGATAATTATTTGCCGATAATATATAACGAAAACTACAATACAACAAGCATGATCCATGAGTTTTTGCATAAATGAATTAATAATTGCTTAGAACATTAGCAGTATGGAAAGAAGAAGAAATTTTGTCGGGCAAGGTAACATGCACATTTACAGATCAAACCAGCACAAACTAAAAAACCGAAGGCATGTTTCACAACCTTACTAATATAAAACAAGTAATTAGCAATCATCACAACTAGCAATGTGATATCTACTGTATGTGGCCATTTCATTCAAGATGAACGCAACTGTCGGGGATTAGATCACGGCCCATAGCCATGGCTCACTCCCGACGCCTAATCAATCGACCTACCTACCAGGCCCAGCCTGGGAGGTTCTATCAGCCCATGTGCATCCCGCCGAAAGCTTCATGGTTTGCACGGTGCGTAATGGCCTAGGATTCTGTTGAGTCCGACTCAAGCGTAGTTCTCGACGACTACGTGAAGACCCGGACGTTGGTTTCGGATTAGATTAGAGTCGTGATCCCCAAGATTAGAAGGTTACCTTATCTACCGTAGGTCATATTTGGCATGTATGAGTTCGTTCACGATCCTCAGTAGTTAGCCCGCCCGATATTCCCAGAGGTCGGTTTGTTCAAGACTATATAAACAGGGCCCTACGGCGCTAGAGGATCCCGGCATTGAGTTTTACATCCTAGCATCTAGCTTAGACCTTAGCAGATAGATTTTCAGATACTACTCGCCGAGACCGCCGATCTCGCCGAGTTCCACCTTGTAATTCTCTTTGATATAAAGAAAGGTCGGACGTAGGGCTATTATCTCTCCCGAGAGGCTCGAACCAGGATAAAACCCCCGCTCTGCTCGTTCTCGTTCGTGGTTGTTCGGCGGTCTCCTATCTCCTCTTTGAAGAACCTTGGTTGACTTGGGTCGATATCCCAACCGCCGACAACCGGGCGCCGTCCGCGGGACACGCAGATCGAGCATGTCGAACTCCGTCGGCGATACAGAGATACTTCCCGAGGGCTACGACTCGGCGGCGTGATGTCTCATCCCTTGTCGATTCAGATCGATCTGCTCGGTCTCGAACGCTTTCGCGATCCAAGGCGTATGTCTCCGCTACATGGCGTAGATAGCCTCAGATCGCACTCCGCCATCGGCAGCGACTACACGAACCGATGATCTTTACGACGGTTTAGATTTGTCGATTCCAAGACTATGTCGGTAGATTCCACTGTGGAGACACAATGATGACACCGCCTAGCATACCTTCGCATGGCCCCGCAAAGATTAACATGGCCGATGTAGGAACCTCGAGGATCCCGCGACGGCCGTGGCGGCCGGGCGAGGTCGGGCAGATTAACTCGCTCGGCATCAAGACGAGGTCGCGCAGATCGCCGCGAGCAAGACGCCATTCGCCGCAGACCTCGACGATTCCATCAATCGACCTTAGCACGGTTTCGCGATCGGTAAGCGGCAGCTGTCGCGACCCACCTCGCGTTTTGGCGCTTAAGTCTCCCATGAAGCTTCCTGTTCGGGTCAATTCGCGTGACCGGACTCGGTCGGCGAGAATCGCGGATGGTTCAGGATCCCGGACCCATAGATCAAAGTCGAGAACGGCTCGGCTATAGCAACGGTCCTTAGATCCACCAATCGTCGATCTTGCCCACATGGGCGTCTTTCATGCGCCTAACCTAGAGCGACCGGGTCAAGGCCTAAAGTCTCTACGAGAAGTCAACAACTCCTCCAGCAGCAGCAACCAAACCGCCGGAATGATTCGGACAGACTCGATCGATCGCGTGACCCCGCCACCATCGAAGGATCACTATCCATGAGCAAGCTACCCGTGGTCGCCGCCGCCGCTAAGTCCTCGTAGTCATCGCGACCATTGGGGGCAAGCGCCGACGCGATGATCACGGACGGTCCCTCGTGAGGAGCGTCGTGCCGCCACCACGAGGAAGGGCGTGGTGGATTTTCCCGAGAGAGTTTCTCCGCATCGAGTCATCCTGCTCAGCAGAGTTCCCCGCGCAACAAGACCAACGCCTTCTCAAGACTAGGTTCTGCGGGAAGGTGGTCGGTCATATGCTCGGGTGCAGGCTTTCTCGACGAAGCCGAGTGTCCGTGGCCCTCAAAGTTCAAGCCCGGCCACATGGAGAGGTACAATGGGACTCGTAACCCGGAGGAATTCCTTTCCATCTACGCCACGGCCATCATGGCGCCGGGTGACGAGCTCGTTATGGCTAATTACCTCCCGATCGTCCTTGAGGGTGCCGCTTTCGGACGGGTCGTTCAATCGGCAGGAGGGTTCCATCACTCATGGAACCAGCTTTGTGACGCCTCGATCGCTAATTTTCGAGTACATTACGTACGTCTCGGTAAGGAGGATGATCTGCACCGGATGATCCAGATGAGCAGTAGACCCTCCGCAACTTCGTGAAGCGTTTCATTAAGATCCGCAACACGATCCCGAACATCTCGGATGAATCATTGTCCGCGCTTTCAAAACGGAGTCCGCGACGAAGCGCTCACCCAGATCTCGAGATCAACGAGACTGGACCGCCAACGACTGTTCAAAGGCGGCCGACCGCTATGCCAACACGGCAGAAGCTGCTCAAGATAAAAAGGCGTTCGACAAGGGCGAAGCCGCCCGCCCACTGGTGTGGATGAGAAGAAGAAGAGCAAGAAGAATGTTCCCGTGACAAGAAGTCCCGAAGAAGAAGAATAAAGGTGATGCGAACAATACCGTCGCAGATTATGGATCGCGCACCTCCTCCCAAGGATGGGCGAAGAAGCCCAACAATAATTACAAGGGCAAAAGTCCGCTCAGGGGAGACGGACAAGGCAAGAAAGGTCCGAGCGACCGATTTTGCAAGTTCCACCAAAGACTACGGGCATGATATACGCCATCAGAGAACTTGGGCTGCAAAGCTCAAGATTTCTACAACGGCAAGGGCCCAATGCCCACCCCGCCCGAACAAGGTGATGCCGGTAAGGCTAGCGCCAAACCGACGATGGTGATCGGAAGATGATGATGAATATCAAGAGCCGTGAACCATATCGCCGCTATTTTCGGCGGCTCCTCGACTTACACCTCTCGGCAGACCTCAAGGAAGCCGCCGGGAGGTTCATAACGCCGAAAAGGCAAAACCTCACTGAATCGATGAAGTGGATCGAGGTCCCCATCTCCTTCTCTCGTGAGGATTGCCCATTGGGATGACCAAGCCTCGCGGCTCCCACCGGTGGTCGCCCACCATCAAGAACGCGAGAGTTGGCCGTGTCTTAGTGGACGGCGGAGCGCTTTGGACTTGCTTTACGCTAAAGTCTTGGACGAGATGCAAATTCCTCGCTCCAAGTCAAGGAAGTCGCAATGCCCTTCTACGGAATTGTTCCGGAGAAGCCGCTGCCGTTAGGGAGTTGTCTGTCTGTCACCTTCGCAACCCAAGCAACTTCCGGACAGAGTTGATCACTTTCGACGTGGTCGACTTCCCATCGCCTATAACGCGATCTTAGGCGTGCCATCTCTCAGAAGTTTATGGTCGTGTCCCACCACGCTTACCATTGCGTGAAGATACCGGTTCTAACGGTGTGATCACGATCAAGGGCAACTACAAAGTCGCTCGATTGCGACGAAGCGAGCCCTCGCCTCGTCGACCAACTTCCGCCGCTGTCTCAAGTTCCGCAGACCAAGTCTCAGACGCCCTAGGGTCTCCTTCACCAGTGGGAGAAACCAGGAAGTTCATTGCCGCTGATGATACTTCCAAGATAGCTCACTTGGGGCCAATCTGGACCCCAAATAGAAAGCGAAGCTCATTGCCTTCCTCCGAAGCTAATGCAGATGTATTCGCCGGGAGCCATCCGATATGCCCGAGTCCCAAGGGAGGTAATCGAGCACAAACGGGCTGTCCACGGACAAAAAGCTGTTCGCCGTAAGCTTCGCCGCTGAATTCAAACAGGATCATCAAAGATCGGCTATAAACCGTCATTCTTTGGGTTCATCCGCGAGGTTGATCACACCGAGTGGTTAGCCAACCTTGTCATTGTAAAGAAGAAAGGCGGCAAGTGGAGGATGTGTCGATCACACGATCTGAACGCTTCTTGTCCTAAGGACAATTTCCGCGCCACGATTGACCGGTGGTCGATGCGATCATGGACGCCAGACTTCGAAGTTTTTATATGCTTACTCGGTTACCACCAAATAAGCATCTCCCGAGGATGAAGAGAAGCGCCTTCATCACCCCTTTCGCACTTTTCGCTATACGACCATGTCTTTCGGTTCACGTAATGTCGGTGCCACGCTCGCGCTTAATGGAGAAGACCTTCCCGAGCAACATGAAAAAACTCGGAGGTCTATGTCGACGACATAGTTGTAAAGAGCAAGTATGCTCCAGATCATGTAAAAGACCTGACAGAGACTTTTCATAATCTCACCAGGCATCGAATAAAATTAAATCCAGAGAAGTGTACCTTTGGTGTTCGATCCGAATGTTGCTCGGTTATGTCATTGGCTCGCAAGGTATTTCGCCAACCCCGAAAAAATCGAGGCTATTAAAAATATGCAGCTCCAACTACTATAAAGGAAGCAGAGCCTCACTGGGCGGATGGTCGCTCTAAGGTGTTTATTTCCGTCAAGGCGAACACGGCCGCCCTTCTTAAGGCCCCGCAAGCACAATGGTTTTGAGTGGACGGAAGAAACCGATAGATCCTTCCAGATCCGGCGATACTCGTCCAATCCTCCCGTCTTGACTACCCCGGCATGGCGAAAGCGGCTCCATCAGTACCTAGGTTGCACGCCACAAGCGGTGAGCGCGGTCTTGACGGCCGAAAGGAAGGCATACAATGACCAATCTATTACGTGAGCGAGGTACTTCACGGATCAAAGGGCGTTACCTCGAGGTCCGTAAGCTCCTCTATGCCTTGTTCATGTCCTCCGTGAAGCTTCGCCACTACTTCCAAAGCATCAAACATCGGTCCCACCACGTTCCTCCGGGAGAAATCCTACGAACAAGGAATCTAGCGGACGATAGCTAAGTGGGCAATGGAACTAGCGAGTTTGATCTGTTATTTGTCGCCCGAATCGCTATTAAGTCACGTGTCCTAGCCGACTTTGTCGCCGAATGGACTTGCCCGCCCAAATCGAGGAGCTCCCGAGCAACCCGATGAACCCTCTTGACCATGTTTTTCGATGACTCGCGACCGAAACTCGGGGCTGGTTTTGTTCTCATCTCCTCAAGGAGAGCAACTCCAGATTCTATCCAACTACACTTTGCGGCGACTAACAACGCCGCAGAGTACGAGGCCCTCCTCGGGGACTAAGAGCGTAAGTCGCTTGGTGTCGAACGGCTAAGCGTGAAGCGAGATTCACGGTGGTCATCAATCGAGTTAACAAGGAGTATCGTCGCGATAACTCAATGGCGTGATACCGTTGAAGTGAGGAAGTTGAGCGGCATTTTCGATTCTTCGGTGCTCTTCGTGCAAGGAAGGACAACTTCTGGCCGACCAGCTATCCAAGTTTGATCCTCACGCGAACTCGCTCCGTGGTGCTCGTCGAGCACCTTTACAAGCCCTCAATCACGCCCCGGACAAGGCGACGAGACAGTGGTCTTGTCTCCGTTATCGAGCAGTGTCGCGGATCGGTCAACGCCATTTTTTCGGTTTTGCGATGGGACCGCCGATGACGGCCGAGCGTTCCGCCTTAAGGCGTCTTGCTCCATACAAGCTTGTGGACGGCATACTTTACCGCCAAGGTGCTCGGGAGTTCTTCCAAGTGCATCTCGCAACAGAGGGTGTGTTCCTTCTTAGGGACATACACGAGGGTGCTCTGTGTCAACCACGCTCCTTCGTAACTACGGTCGGCAAAGCGTTTCGCATGGGCTATTATTGGCCCATCGTTACAAGATGCTCGGGACATCGTGACTAAGTGCAAGGCTCGCCAATTTCACGCCGGAAGGCACACAAGCCCGCCAAGAGCTCCAAACAATCCCCATCCGGCCCTTTTCCACATGGGGTCGGATCCGCTTCTACCCATTTCCTAAGGGGTACAAGGGCTATACACACCGCTGTCGCCATAGACACTTTTACAAAGTGGATTGAGGCGAGCTCGTGTCGCCTCTTCACGCCAAAACGGCTGTTCGCTTTTCAAAAGCAACGTGGTCACGCGCTTTGAGATTCCCCATAAGGCGATCACGGATAACGGTACCCGATTCGAAGCGAGCTATTGCGAGAATCTCGCGAGCACCGGGTACCAAAGTGCATTTCGCCTCGTGGCACATCCACGAGCAATGGAAGCGATCGAGCGAGCTAACGGACAGATAGTCCGTGGTATTAAACGGCGGGTATTTGTTGCTCTCGCCGAGCACAAGAAGGCTGGGTTGACGGTTCCTTCCGTCCTCTGGGCGATTCGACTACGGCCACCGGGCGGCGGGGAAACTCCTTTCCAAGCGGTCTATGGTGCGAAGCCATCTTGCCCGCCAAATCATACTCGGTTCGCCTTCGACGAGCTCGGTCAACTTAATTGACGACGAGCAAGCGCCTCCTCGATCTCGATCTCCTCGAAGGCACACGCGACCGGGCACAAGTCGAATGGTGCGCTACCAGCAAGATCTTCGCCAAGACGCTGCAAGTCGATTCGACCAAGGGCTTTGAAAGCGGGCGACCTCATTCTGCCGTGTCGAACTTGTCCAATGCCAACAAGTTAACTCCTCGTTGGGAGGGCCCATTCTGATCGTTTCTTACGCTTTCGCCCGGGGCTGTTCGCTGGCTATGGAGGACGGGAGAGAGCGACCAAAGACTTGGAACATCGACCCGCCGTAAGTTCTTTGTGTAGGTCTTTTACATTTTTCTTAGCCCTGCGCTTTTGTAAACTTCGCGCTTTAGTTCGTCCAAGTCTCTCGGACACCATGTAAAGTCCAATCCAACAATTAAGTGAATTCTCGCGCCTCTGCGCTTTTTTCACTTCTTGTCTTTTGAAGACTACCTCTTTCTCTCTCGTAACACTTGATGGTCGCCGGCCTTGCGAACTCTTGGCTCCGCAATCTTAAGGATTGTTCCCTATCCGTATCTGGTTTCAATAAGTTCCTAAACTCGGGGTTGCGTAACATGGCCTTTCCACCTTGCGGCTAAGTCGCTCTCGTAAGCCCTCATGGCAGAGGCACTTATCGCTCGGCGCGACCACTTGGTAAAGCTCTCTCGTAAGCCCCATGGCAGAGGCACTTTCCTTGTTCGGTTACTCTCGAATCGCTTAACTTACGCCAACGAGCGGATTACGGGCTAATCGAGCAAGGTACGGTGTCGCTCTTTCTCCCACGACGTGCTCGAGTTCGCAAGCTTGGTTCTCGAGCATCGTCCGCATCGGGGCTAGGTGTCGCTCTTTCTCTTGTGCACTGCTCGGGTTCGCAAACTCGAGTTTCGGCAGATGCACAACCGGGCTGGGAGTTAGGCGAGCGCTCTACCGGTTTTCTTAAACTTCCTAGCTGTTCGCTTTTCTCTTAGTTTCGTTCGTTCTTGTCTTTTTTTGTTCTTTTTGTAGGAATAAAGGTAAGTACTTTATTACATTACTCAAAAGTTTCAGTACAAGGCCCTTTCGATTCTTACAGCGGTGCTACTTAGAGCAAGTCGCTCCTTCAGCTCCTCAACTTCTAACTTGAGACGCACGACTTCGCCTCGAGCCTTGATTCCTTCCGGGCTTCAGCTGGAGGCGCTCGATCTCCTCCTTGTTCGCTTGGCTTGGGCGCACCTCTGCCGGATGGCCTCGACCTCCTCGGTCTTGGCCCACTGATCGTTCGAGCCTCGCTCTGGCCGACTCATTGCTTTCGGCCGCCTTGAGCTGCTCGTCCAGCTCCTTGACCTTTTCTCTGCGGTGATCGCCTCACCGTCATCCCACAAGATCTCCTCGATCTCTTCTGTGAAGCCCATGTGGTCGAGATCTTTGCTCGAGACCCGCGAAGTCTGTTCTTCCTTGGCGGTGGGCCTTAAGCCTCTTGGCTTCCGCCATGAGCTGGTCCCGCCGTTGGGAAGCGTCGCCAAGCCGCTCTCGAGCCACTTGAGCGGCCGGCTCTCTCCGCGGTGCTCGCCTTAATGGCTTGCTTGTGGTTACTCGGCCTCTTCTAGGAGAGACTCAGAACGCCTCTCTTGGCCAATTGGGCTTTGAGCTTCTTTACCTTCGCCTTCAAATGGCCGACTTTGACTTTGGTGCAGAGGGCCCCGCCGGACTCCCTCGTCTGAGGTGCTCCTGAGCGACGCCAAGATCTGGCGCTCCGCTCGATGGTGACGCCGTCCTCGAGCTCCTCCATGGTGTCCTCAAGACTTGAGAGGAAGAACAAGTTAACTCCTTTGCGATGACGTAGCTAAGCCGAGCAAGATTTGGTCTTGGTGCCTACCTTCCCAAGTCGTTGCTTGATCCACAGCGCAGCGGTCCTCGAGGCCATGCGTCCACGAAGCCCCTTCGTGTGAGATGATGAGGCGGCGCTCTTGCTGTCGCCGCCTTGTTCGCTCCTTCTTCTTGCGGGAGCGATCTGCCGGGTGCGGTGAGCGGCAGGCGCAAGCACTTTCGTCTCGCGCTCCTTCTCCTCTTCCTTTTCCTCTTCCGCCGAACGTCTTCGGGCGAGGTCGAGCCACTCGCCGGGTGGCGCCGTTGTTTCCACGGCGGGACGACTTGCGCGACCGCCGGGGGCTTCTTCATGTTCCTGGCGGTGGGTTTTACCACCTTTCGCGGAGAATCCGTCGCCTCGGGTGAGCCGCCTCGCGACGAAGTGCTGGCAGACCGGTTGCTCGGTCCCCGCTGGCGCTTTCCGAGCCATCGCCTTGGCACCGAAGTCCGTGGCGCCGCTTGCGCTATTTTTGCCTCCGCCGCCCCGCGCGCTTTTGAGCGCCGATTCGCTCGGCTGGAGCCGGCGGCAGCAGCTCCACGCCGCCAGCTTGTCCTTGAGGCACGCTAGCCTCATCGCCCGTGAAGCGCCGTGCAGGTGCTCGGGCAGCAGCGACCGCTCGAGCGTCTCCTCGACATCATCCGTGGCGATCTCTCCTTGGGCAGCTGATGAAAAAAAAAAGATCGTCGTTAAGTCTAACGCGGTCAGAAGGTTGGAAGGCCTGGTCCTGATCTTCTTCGCCGGAACCTTCCGCCTCTTCCTCGGGGGCTCCTTGGCGGCTTCTCCGCCTTGGCCCTTGGGTGTTCGTGGCGACGAGCTCAGCTCCCTGGTGAGCTGAGCGCTCCTCTCGCGCAGCGCAAGAAGTTTTTCCTGCGCGCGACTTCTTCTTCGAGCCTCCTCGCTCGCGACGACTGTTGCGGCCGATCCATGCGGCGTGGTGAGCTTGCGTAACGCCCGAGCCGAAGGCCATGGTCTTTACCTCTTCGTCGCTCTGTCGGCGAGGAGGGAGGGCTTGGTCTCTTCTCATTGGGTGACCGCGTCCGCTTGGTGCGCTTTCGATGACGTTCCGTCGCCGTTAGCTTGGTCTCTTCGACGGTGGCGGCCGCCGTGTCATGGCGAGCTCACGTAGGCTCGGCCGCCACCTTTGGCTTTGTGGCGCTTTGGCCTTGCCTTCTTCGCCTTCTCCTTCTCGGACCGGAGAGTTCCTCAACGATCCCTCCAAGGATCGATTGGTCCTCCTGCGCTTTTGAGAAGCGGACGTTAACATTTAAACAACGTTGCAAGTCTAGCAACATAGGCCGAGGTAAGTAATTTACCTCGTCTCAGGCGGACAAGCACGTTCTGCGAGCGAGTGTCGCCACCTCGCCGGTGACCTCCCGTCCTTCTTCGCCGCCTTTAGCATGGCGTCGACCGCTTCGGTCACCCATGCGTCGGTTGGCTTCTCCGCCTCAATGAAGGGATTGTTAGTTCTGTTCGGAGGAAAGAATGTATTTAGAGGTTGAGTCTTAAAGGCACTTACCCGTGCTCTCCCTTGTGATGTCTTCCCATCCTCTATCTTGTAGAAGGATAGGACCTTCTCCGCAGACGAGACCACCTTATTTGTGAAGTCGAATAATCTCTCGCCCGTGAGCCCAAGGCTCACGAGGAGGCGATCTTCCTTGTCATGTACCAGTCCTCGGCGGTCATCTCCGGCCGAGGCATTGGCGCCCCTTCTGCCGCGCCTTCCGGTGAAGACGAGTTTCTTTGTCGCCGCCCGCTTGTCAGAACCACCTCACCCACCACGCGCCCATTGAGTCGAAAGCAGAGGTGGGCGAGGGTACTGGCGCATCATCGGCGGTGGCTTGAGCTTGAGGTAGTAGCACCCGTGCTTGAAGCGGCGAGTCGCTCTCGTTCATCGTAGTAATGGAGGAACAGTTTCACCGGCGGATCGATGCTCAGATAGCCCTCGCACAGTGTGCGAAGACGGCCATCCGGAGGATGGAGTTCGGATTGAGGTTCGCCACCTCCAATCCCGATGTTCAAGAAGGCTCGACGAAGTCGCTCTCGAGAGACCTCAACCCGAACAAAGGTAAAGCTGCTCAAGTCGACGAACTCTCCTCGAAGCGGCTCGGGAGTATCCTCCTCTCGGGCGACCTCCGCCTACCGATGTCGATGTGGCCCTCCTCCTCCCAGATCCTAAGGTCCTCCTCGGTCAAGCTAGTGCTCGTGAATTTGGTCATAGCGATTCCTGTGGTCGGACGAAAGGTGGTCGGTGATGGAGTTTGGGTACTTGATCCGAGCGTGGTTGGAGCTAGGGCTTAGAGAGGAAAGGCGAGAGCAGAGTGGTGGCAGCGGCGGCTTGGGTACTTTTATAATCCCGTATAAGCAGCTCGCGAACGGTTTTGTCCCGAAGCGGCTAGTTTTTACTACAACGGCTAGGTAAAACGGTCGCTTTGTTTTCACTGCCAGCAATGATGTGAAGTTACCGTTGGAGTCCGCCAATGCCTATTTTTTCCGTGTTTGTCTTGAAGGTCGAGTGCTCGCTCGGACAGATGTCGTTCGCTCGACGCAAATGAGTTGCTCTAAGATCGATCGGTTTGTTCGGTCCCGAACAAGTCTTGTTCGATTGAACCATAACCTGTTCGATTCGCTTGTTACATGCCTTTGTAGCAGGGAAAAATACCCTCTTCGTGACTTTGAGTCTCAAGGGGATGACCCCACTCTAGTGAGTTCTTCCACTTGAGTCTCGGGGGCTAGCTGTCGGGATTAGATCACGGCCCATAGCCATGGCCCACTCCCTGACGGCCCAATCGAACAGCCTACCAGGGCCCAGCTCCTTGGGAGGTTCTATCAGGCCCATGTGCATCCTGCCGAACAGTTTCATGGTCGGCACGGTGCGTAATGGCCTAGCATTCTGTTTGAGTCCGACTCGAGCGAGTTACGACGACTACGTGAAGACCCATGTTGGTTTCGGATTGGATTAGAGTCGTGATCCCCAAGATTAGGAGGTTACCTTATTCACCGTAGGTCATATTTGGCATTTATGAGTTCATTCACGATCTTGTAGTTAGCCCTACCGATATTCCTCGGTAGGTCGGTTTGTTCAAGACTATATAAACAGGCCTCACGGCGTTTAGAGGATCCACGGCATTGAGTTTTACATCCTAGCATCTAGCTTAGACCTTAGCGAGATAGATTTTCAGATACTACTTGTCGAGACCTCGCTGATCTCGCCGAGTTCCACCTTGTAATTCTCTTTGATATAAAGAAAGGTCGGACGAGGGCTATTATCTCCCGAGAGGCCTGAACGAGGATAAAAACCCCGCCTCTCTGCTCGTTCTTTGTTCGTGGTTGTTCGGCGTGTCTCCTATCTCCTCTTTGAAGAACCTTGGTTGACTTGGGTCGATATCCCAACCGTCGACAAAGAACAAATATTTTTAAGTGTGGAGTAATCCAACTACCCTATGCCATTGAGATTGTTTGTTCTCCGACCGGTGAAATAACAAGGGCTAAGTACATATATGCCATCGATCAAATCAGCAGCGGCACATCGCGTTCCATCCTACACATCCCTGTAGCAAAGAAGATGCCGGATCGTCGATGTCGACGTCGCCGCCTCTCTTTGCTAGACGGGGCACACAAAGAAACAAACCGGAGGTGAGGAGGGATGGGGTCACCTTGGCCCCGATGGAGACGGCGGGCGAGGCGTGCGGCACAATGTGAGGCGAAGTCTTGGCCACAAGGGCGTGGCCTGGGCGGCAGCAAGGGCAAGGAAGGCAAGGGGGTGGCGGTGAAAATGGGAAACCCTACAAATGTGGGGACAAAAACAAATAAGGCCAGGCTGGGTGGATTCCTGTAGTGAATGCATATAAGAAAGTTTCAAAACAACAAACACAAAGTTTATCGAAGAAAAGAAAAGTTTTCACATTTATATTTCTAAAAATTCCATATGAAAATGAGGGGCTCATCTCCTCCTAGCCCTCTTCTTCTCTAGATACGGCGAGCTCCCAAGTCGTGCTCGCCGAATCCAGCCACCAAACTTGCTCATTTTTACATGAGAAAACGGGGTAGAGACTTTTCAAAAAATATATTACCTTTTTCCATCCTGTCATATTCAATATGTTTTGGCTCATGCTCTAGGTAGTGTCTTCACACTCGATTGCCCTGTCAGAGCATTCCTAATAGAAACTTCAAATCTTTATAACACTATTCCCCTCACACTTTATTCATTACTCTAAATTTTTTTCACATTTTTACTACACTTTAAAAGTTTTTTCTCCTTCAGTAGACATTCCGTCTCTAGACACATTTTACATCTTCACTTACGGA
The DNA here is from genome assembly GCA_036346415.1 of Raddia guianensis. Taxonomy (NCBI): domain Eukaryota; kingdom Viridiplantae; phylum Streptophyta; class Magnoliopsida; order Poales; family Poaceae; genus Raddia; species Raddia guianensis. Next base: position 44,111,697 of record CM070544.1, read on the forward strand.
TGCTCCGTGCTTATGTAACTTTGGTTTTCGTCTTAGCTCCACTTGCACACCGGCTGATTAGTTATATTTTAAGACGATTGAAATCTTTCTAACACACAATATACATGAAAAATAAGAAAGTAAAAAAAAACATGAAGTATCATTGCAACGTCTGGACCGTCCGATTGAGAAATTGATGGTAGAGACATGGGAGGGAATTTGCAATGAACTAATAGGGCACAAAAGTTGATGAAGAGAGTTAAATTTTTTTTTTTTTGAGGGAAAAGGGGTGGGAGTTCCGCCGATCCATTAATAGATAGAAAAAAGATAGTCATAATTACAAGTGGTGGGGGAGGGGCAGGGGCCCTCTGCCCTAATCTAGCCTGGATCTATTGGCGATGAACGACACAGCAAGAAGTCAGCGGCTGCGTCTCGTGCCGTAAGCGTCGATGGTTGTGAAGTTTGGTGAAAAATACGGCGGTTGCGTTCCTTCCAAATGTTTCAAAGTGTATAGATCATCTTCCCATTTAGCTCCTTACGAGGCTTTGGGGTAAGCCCGGAATGCATACGGTCCTACCAATCCCACAATGCGACCGCCGGGGTCAAAAGCGGCGCAAAGGAGAGGTTCCAAACTTCCACGGTGTAGGTGCATTCCTTGAAGAGATGATCCTGCGTTTCCGCCCTAGGTTGCATAGACAACGCAATTGTTGGGCAGGCCACCCCTTTTTGGCGAGCACATCCGCCGTGTTGAGACCTCCATGGCTAAGAGTCCACGCGAAGAGTTTACATTTGGGCTCCGCGTAGGCCTTCCAAACAAGTGTCGTCCTTGCCGACCTCCTAGCGCCAGCAAATTGGACCTGATAAGCCGACTTGGTTGTGTAGGACCCGTTGGGTGTGAGGGTCCAAAGTAACTCATCAGGGCTATCTGAGAGAGGCGAGGACTGAGCGATTTTTTCACAAAGGGTGACGTATTGAAGGAGCTGCTCCTCCGTGGTCATTTGCGCCACCGACTGGATCCAATTATGATTCTGTAGACCATCGCAGAGTGTTCTCTCTTTGTGCGTTGCAATGTCAAACAAATTGGGGGCAACCTCCTGAGGTGAGAGTCCATCGAGCCAGGCGTCTTTCCAAAAACTGAAATGCTCACCATTACCAACAACAACCCGAGTGGAGGCTCTGAAAAGGGCAAGGTCTGCCGCAGTGAACGAGATAGCATCTGAGGAGCTCGAAGTGCCATCGGAACGCCAATTATTCCAAAGCCAGCAGAGACGGAGTGCTCGACCAAAACGATGAAGATCCAGAATGCCCAGTCCCCCTAGATCTTTGGGTCTGCACACAGCCTCCCAGTTCACCAAGCACTGACCACCATTGGCCTGTTGATTACCGGTCCATAGGAAGGACCGTCTGAATTGGTCAATCTTTCTGATTACCCATTTGGGAAGAGGGATGGAGGCCATGAGATATGTCGGGATGGTAGAAAGGACCGCTTGAACAAGGACTAGGCGTCCGACCTTGGAAAAAAACTTTCCACGCCAAGGGGCAAGACGACCCGCGATCTTGTCCAGAAGGGGCATGAAATGGATCTTGCGAAGCTTGCGAAGGCGCAAAGGCAACCCTAAGTAAGTGCAAGGGAACAAGCCTCTCCGGCCAGTAAAGGATGCAAGGGTAGCATCCAAGTCGATCCCCTCGCAGCGGATTGGGTAGACCGAGCACTTGGTCTTGTTCAAGTTGATGCCAGATGCTGCCCCAAAAGTGTCCAACAAACTGATTGTGGAGTCAAGATTCTGCTTAGATGGTTGGATGAAGATGGCCGCATCATCAGCAAACAGGGAGATACGCTCCCGAATAGGGGGGTTTCCAACCGGTGCTAGGATGTTATTGTCATCCGCAAGACTAAAGAGCTTGTGCAGCGGGTCCATGGCCAAGATGAAAAGCATAGGGGACAGGGGGTCGCCTTGCCTGACCCCCCTTTCATGAAGGAAACCAGGGCCTCTGATCCCATTGAGAATAACTGCTGAAGAGGACGATCCCAGGAGAGTAGAAATCCAGTTCCTCCAACAGTTGCCGAACCCCTTAGCCTGAAGCAGCTCGAGGAGGTAACTCCATTGGACCAAGTCAAATGCCTTGGCAAAATCAAGCTTAAGGAATAGCGCCGGGCTTTTCTGTCGCTGAAGTTTGAGGATGTTGGATTGGGTACGAAGGAAGTTGTCCTGGATGCATCTCTTCTTTATGAAGGCGCTCTGAACTGGGGCCACAAGGTGATCTAGCTTGACCGCCAACCTATTGGCGAGAAGCTTGGAGAAGATTTTGCCAACACTATGAATGAGACTGATAGGCCTATAATCCACAAGGTCCCTCGCATCCCGCTTCAGTTATGAAGAGGTGCTTTATACATGAAATTTTTGTTACTCCCAAGTCTCAGTGCGCTACTAACCCTTGGCCCTAGCAGAGTAGCAGAGGCATGCATGAATCGATATGTTCAGAAAGATGCTCGCGAGCGTTTCCTTCTAGCATCCAAATTGGCCATGACATAAGTATGACGATCATCAAATCCGGAGCGTACGTGCTAAGTTAATTTGATTCCATTTAGGCAGCCCCACAGTTGATAGTAAATTACTACCTAAACGCCTCTTTGATTCCATTCAAGCTCAACATCACCCCTCCTCTCCTCCTCTCTACCCAATTTCAGGTATGAATATAAATCACGCATGTTCTTCTCACATGACCTCGCATGATCACAACAGCACACCGTGCACGAGACCATGAAAGCTACACCCAAATTTTTCTTCTCATAAATATGTAAATAGTGCAAGTGGAAATATATATATCACCTAGGTAGCGCTACAAGAAGGAAGAGAGCAAGTGATCGATTGGAACAGTTCAAAGGCAAGTACTATATATGCATGTCAGATAATTTTGTGAGAGATTAGAGACCAAGGGACCGGTTCCAGCAAGACTGGTACACGTACGTATGCAGACGCCCACATGCCATTTGCTGTTCGGTGTACGATATGATATGAGATATCCATCTCACATGCTCTGTCTAGTCTCTACTGTCTTCTATCTCCAATTCTCCATCCACTATATGAGTTTGATTTGGCATTTGGCATAGGCTCATCTCATCTTTTTTATTGCTCTTTAGCCGAGCTGCAGTGAATGTGGGAGAGAGAGAGGCCGGTTTACACTGTTTCTGAAGCCACCCTTTGTGATATCCTTGGAGAAGACAGTCTAGATTTAAGTGCAAAAGCCAAAGGTGAATGAAATTAGCTGTACATGATCGTGCTCTGCTAGATTAATTAACGGTGTATTTATTTAGGTTTTGTACGATGCATTAAAATTAACATTAACCTGAGTCGCTCATTCTTTTACGCCAAGCGACACATAACTATGGTTATTAGTACAAGACGAAAGTTGATTAGTACCAAATTACTTTTCCACCCTTTCATAACTATGGTGAAAATACTAGATACCTTTGCATTGGATGGTTAGATCTAAAAAATATTCATCCTATATACTTGTTGGTTTTAATACACCATAAAATTTCCCTTTATTTAACAACGCATTCGGCAGAGCTTGTTATATGTTGAAACTGAACTTTGACCATTCTGACCGGTAGCTTCAAAAACCTTAAACTGATAACCGAATATGGATTTGAGAATGTTTATCTTGTGACTCCTAGTTTTTTGAAAAGAAAAATTATTTGGTACACATCAACAAATCGTCCATCCCTTTCAACCTAACGACTAAGATTGATTTATATTTTTATACTACCATAGCGGTATTTATATTACAATGCTATTATACGTTTTGTGTGGGAGCCTTCCTGCATGGAAGATCATTTATTAATTATACAAACACCTTAATATATTTGTCAACGTGTACAAGTGCTCGTTCGAAAAACGGTGCTCGAAGCGTTCAGAAAATAATAAAACAATTTCTTTTAGAAAAAACTGCTCAGAATAGCCATGCATGGATGGTCTGGGGCATGCACGTTGAATGGTTTGATGGGAAGGGATAGTACGTGTCGCTGGCCGTTGCCCATTGCTTGTACTGAATCTCTTGAAGTGGTCACTGGTCACTGTCAGTCTGTCATGACTCACGAATCACGATGGCTTGTGATTTGTGAAAGTTTCCACACATTTCCTTTTGTTTTCGTCAATAGACTTGTTCTTGGTGGAAGATGAAATACAAAAGGCAGGCTTCCATTTCACACAGCACCTTGGCACATGAAAGAAAAGGCTAGACATATACCAACTTTCGAACAACCTGTTCAACTTTCTTTGTTTTTTCTTTTTGTATCTACAAGAAGCTACTGACCAACTTCAAAACACAGGTCAATGGCCATGGTGATTTTTTTTTCAAAAAAAGCTAAAAAAATCTTATTTTTTTTGGGCGGAGCCACCTGGTGCACATCTCGTTCTGAAGTTGAGAAATGTTCAAAACAAAGATGATAAAAAAATTGGCTTCATCCATGCACTAGGTTCTCTCTATGCCTTTAGCTATATATTTGGCTAGTAAGTGCACGTCAAAATCTGTAGTAGATTTGTGTAAAAAAAAAAAAAGTTTAGTAGATTGGGTTTGGAGTAGCTAGGGACAGCGCCATATGGTCTGCTCATACAGGACACAAATGTGGTGCCAAAATGAGTAAATTAGCTAGTAAGTGCCGGATAATTGAACTGGCCCAACAAGCACGCGAGTAGGTTCTATGGTCTAAATATTTCTAGGACGCTCAGATAGTGACAGTAATTAATTCATATATAGTCACAATTACATGATTGAATCCAGAGAACACACATACTTCTCTGTCAAAAACAAAAATTCAAAACTCGGAGCTCATCACATCTCCGTCGAGTGGACTCCACGTTACAAATGAACAGTCCAAAATTGTTTTAATACGATCTAAAAAAATTCCTATTAGGTTTGGATATATTAAAGAAAATAGAGAGAGTAAGGAGTGGAAGGAGAACACATCAACGATGAGAATCTTGGTTCATATATGACTTGGTTTTCGGTTAAGTTTTTGAACCACTTTTTATTTGATCTACTATGAACCTTATCGAGAAGCAGGTAGCGACGGACACTCCAGCAGTATCTTAAACAACGATCGTATGAAAATAAATTAAGTGTTAATTGATTTTGAAGGATTGCACTATAATTATATCAAAGTTGTACATTACTAACAAGTGCAATTTTAGCATACCGCCGTGTAATTTTAGATTGATTGAAACAAACTCGGTGAGTTAAGACATAGGAAAGAAAAAAGAAGTATGTGGGCGTGTGTATTTTATAAATCTACGTAGTAATAAAACATAGAAAATCAATGAATAAAATAGATAATCGATAAGTAGTAATTTTATATTAAAATTATCTTTTGGTAAGCAGCATATTTTTAGTGTATCAACTTTAAATTGACTGAGAGTTTTTTAAAAAATTTAGACGTCAGCAAATCCATTTTTTATAAATAGAAAACGAAAGAGGGCAAAGAAATCCGGAGCTGTTCTTTCTGTGCCACATCTTGTTCCTCCCTGTCCCTGCGCTCAATAATAACCCACCTGGCTGGCTACAAACTGACAGACATCCACCAAAGTACACATCACCATTCCGCGTTCTGGGCTCGTTGGAAGCTTTACTGGTACACGACGATCCTAACTCCTAGCTTTCTTCTCTTTGTCTTGGCTTCTCGAATCCATCTGGTTCTCGAGACATTGCGTGCCTCGTCTGATTTTCTATTCACCAGGAGGAGAAGAAGAGAGATGGCACAGCGGACGCTCTAGACTCTTGCGGCAGAGTGTATTCCTCCTCTCTTCACTGGTATAGCAGTGGCGCTCCTAGCTTCCCTTTGTCCTTATGTTTTTGGTTCTTGAGGACACTTTTTTTTTTTGAGGTATTCTTCAGGACACTTGGGAACTCTCCAAAATCTCACTTTTTTCTGCTTTTCTTAGTATTTTAGTTTGCAGGGGAGAAACAAAACAAAGGGGATTTTTTTACTCGATTCTTTTTTTGGGGTGGTGCATAAGTGATGCATGCTGTCGCAGCGCAAGAGATTTTTGGTTTCATAGTTGCCGTCTTTCCTTTGACATCCGTTGCATGAGATAAAGAATTAATTTTGGGTTCTTCTCTAGGGCTTAGGACATAAATGGAGACATGGAGCACCAGAGCTGCCTACTTCTTATTGTTCTCCTTCCTTGTGTCCGAAAGATTTGGGCCTTGTGCGTCGCTCAACGAAGAAGGTAAGAGTAGCTCGAGATAATAGACTGATTGCTTCCAATGGATTTGTAGCTAAACATCTTCCGGTTGTGATTCAGGGAGAGCTCTTTTGATATTTAGAGAGAATATAGAAGAGGACCCAAGTGAATCTCTGTCAAGCTGGGGAGGAGGAACAGAGGTTTTTAGTCACTGTTCTTGGTTTGGTGTTGTGTGCTCAAACGATGGCAGAGTGGTGGCTTTGTAAGTAATTCAATTATCCAATCTTCATTTTTCTTCTGCTAGTCTAAGTCCTAGGTAGGATTGAAATTGATGACAAATACTTGCTTGCTTGCTGCAGGCGATACACATTTTGTAAGGGGGAACATCCCATTTTTAAAGTTAATTGACAAATGTTAACTATGATTTAATGCACTTATGGAGCAGACCCTTAATTGAAGTTAGACTTTAGAGGGTATTTGCTATCGCCCATAGTTATCTTTTCAGCCAGAAAAACAAGGATTTCTAAGTCAAAGATATCTAGATGAAGCTATGATTTAGTCTATAGAAAGATTTTTGGGTTATGTGTACGAAGGTTTATTTTTGACTTAAAAGAACTTCTTGCTGTATCTTTCTTTTTCTGCCTTTGTCAATTAACATAAAAAAACATTGTGCTTGTACCTGTAGGATTTTGAAAGATCTCAGTCTGAAGGGCAGCCTTCCATCTGAACTTAGATGGCTTGTGCACATTAAGATTTTGTAAGTATCTGACTCAAGTTTCACCACTTCTTAAGTTCTGATATGGTGTCTACGGCACCTTCTCTAAATTTGTGACAGTGTTCATATACCAATTCAGACCTTTTTTACTGTAATATGTAATCAGCTCATCTAAGAATTTTACCTTTTTTTAGCAAATAAGAATTTTTAACTTTTGATTCACTGGTGCAGAATTTTTTTGGAAGTAACACTGGTGTATCAATGAAAACAGACTGCTATTCTTATTCAGAGATCCCACCAATTTCTTATTTACAGTCTACCATGCAGGGATCTTAGCAACAACTTATTCTATGGACCCATCCCTAGAGAGCTGGGAAGCTTGCCAAAGTTGGAGGTGCTGAAATTAAGTCAAAACAACTTTATTAGAGAAATTCCTTCGGATCTCTGGAACTTGATGCGTCTGAAACAGTTGTGAGTAAATTGCTTCTAAAACATTCGAGATTTATATGCAGTGCTCCATACATAATCTGAGGCTACATTGTGACCTTCGCAGCTTCCTCATGGGAAACAAGTTATCAAATGAAATGCTTACTGAGTTGCGAGAGCGTACCATGATTTCAGAAGTTGTAGCTGATGGAGGGGTACAATCATGCAGAAAATGCTTAACAAAGTTAGTCTTCTATTTTTTTTTTACTATGTGGTATTTGCTTTCATATAATTTAAAACAAAATGAGCATAAGGCTATAGTCATGCAAAAAATGTTTAACAAAGTCAACTTTCTTTTTTATTATATAATGCTTGCTTTTACATTATTTGAAATAAGATAATCATAACTTTGAAAGTAGTTATGAGTTCTGACATGGCACAAGCTGATGAAAAGCAAACAGCTTCTCAATTCAAGACACTTAGAAATATATGCCCATTTTCATTCAAAATAGGCTATAAACATACATAACAACTGCTGTACTTGGGGGTATGTTGTGTACCTTCGTGTATATATATTACATTGCTACAAGAGAGGCCCCAGTGCAAAGAAAAAAGGAGGTGGTTGGGGCGGTCATATATACACACTGGAACTTCTAGACAGAGAGGAACAGGAGAAAATTTTAGAATTCTCCTCGGACAACACATAGCGTGTTGTGTTCAGTTTGATCTTGCAATACTGCACCTACAGACATTTAGTGCTTTGAAACGTTGAAGCGCTTGCTACTTTGTTATCATGCGTCTTCTACTACTCATTGTGTTTTTCATATCTATGTAAAATACGCTTGCTAAGATACCAGGATACAGGTAGGATACGCTAAGTGTAAGTTGTATTTTGAGTAAGCATATTCACTCCCATTGTGTTTGTTTGATATACAGAAGCGTTCGTAGTGCCACCCTGAGGCAACTCCTACAGGCAAGGGGGCGACAAGAGTCAGCATCAACAACAGAGAAACCACGTTTGGATCCTTCACCCAGTTCTATTAATCAGACACAACAAAAGCATCATCCGAAGTCTTTGCAACCATCACAATCGCCACGGGTCGTTGGTGACCCTGAAACTAACAAGCCTTCTGCGACACCTCGTTGGGTCATCTGCATATTATCCATCAGTGGAGCACTTTCCGGCATGGCTGTAGCTGCTGCCATGTATTTATTCTTCTATCATAGGAAGAAGGATAACACTGTCAGGCCATGGGGCACTGGATTGAGCGGGCAGCTAAGCAAAGCCTTCGTGACAGGTCAGCCTTTCATTATCTGAAGCATAAGGATAAAGGGTTACATTAATTGCACTAGACCCTCAAAATATTTGTGTTTACACCATATAAATTACTTAGAAGCAAGCAAAATGGTAGTTCTGGTGTTAAACTACAAAGAAATGTTAAAGCACTAAGAATAAAGCCACATCATTCTTTGTGCAATTTACTAATACGAAAAGGTGCGTGGCAATTGAATCTGTACATGCTGAATGAGTTTTATCTCGTGGGCAGGCGTGCCTTCGCTAGGAAGGGCAGAACTTGAGACAGCGACTGAGGATTTCAGCAATGTGATTGGCACTTTATCTGACTGTGCATTGTACAAAGGAACTCTGTCAAGTGGAGTTGAAATAGCTGTTGTGTCCACTTCAGTTAAGTCTCCCGAAGCATGGTCAGATCAGTCGGAGGAGCAATTCAGGAACAAGGTAAATATGCACAAAACAAAAATTCTGTAAGCTACCTGAATTCAGCTTAGTACCACTGTTGTAACTGTTGTGTGTACTACTAACTCTCTCTTTCAGATCTCGGTGTTGTCCAAGGTGAACCACAAGAACTTCATGAACCTTCTTGGTTACTGCACGTGCGACGAGCCATTCACGAAGATGATGGTGCTCGAATACGCTCCATGCGGTTCTCTCTTTGAGCATCTGCACAGTGAGTATCCTAGCAGAATTACACCAGTATCAGAAGACTCCCCAATAGTTTCTGATTAAATGTAGGGACTAGCTAGAGCAATTCCGTTAAACATATGCTTTCCTTGTGCAGTCAGAGAAGCAGAACATCTGGACTGGCCTGCACGGCTGCGCATCATCATGGGAGTAGCCTACTGCCTGGAGCACATGAGCGAGCTGGACCCTCCTCACATTCCGGCGACCCTGACCTCGTCGTCCATCTACCTGACCGAGGACTACGCCGCCAAGATCTCGGACATGGATGCTGCAGCATCAGCTGATCCAGCTCAGAATGCTAGCCAAGAGGGCGTCGTCTACAGGTTCGGCATCCTGCTGCTGGAGGTGATCTCCGGCCGGCTGCCGTTCTCCGAAGACCACGGCCTCCTCGTCCTGTGGGCTTCCAGCTACCTGGACGGCAAGCGGCCGCTCGCCGGAATGGCCGACCCGACACTGAAGGCGGCGTCCGTGCCTGAGCGAGACCTGGCGGCGCTGTGCGACGTCGTCCGGCTCTGCACCAACCGCCGCGCGGCGGAGAAGAGGCCGGCCATGGGGGAGGCCGTGCGGCTCATGAGGGGCATCACCGCGCTGTCGCCGGAGAAGGCGGCCCCGAGGGATAACCCGCTGTGGTGGGCCGAGCTCGAGATCGCCTCGTCGGAAGCCGGCTGAAATCCATTGCCACATCCATAGCTAGCTAGGATGATCTCTCTTTCCTCTTCCTCTACCTCTTCTTCGATTCTTCTCTTGTGTATCATCCTGTGTATGTAATGTTGCTGGTACAAAAAGATGTCCCCTTTTTTCTCATTTTTACTGCGGATCAAACATCTGATCAATGTGAGCCTGCAAGTTTGCAAGAGTGGACAGAAAGCCCAGAAATCATCAATCTTTTGGTGTTCGATGAGAATCGCAGAGTGCGGCTTGCTTGAGGAGGCGGCGAGGGAGTTGACACAATTGCAGAATGACCCCCGCTCCAGTGCGCATTTTCTTTTCCCATCCATAACCGCTCTATCCGACCCCACCTGCCAGTCTCCGCTCTCTCCACTGGCACGCAGTTTCTCTTCTTTGTGTAGTGTGTATTGCCTTGCCCTCCTGCCGTCTCGCCGGCGTCGAGCGGTTCTTCTCGCCGCCGGGCACACACACGCCGGCGGTGCGCGGCGAAGGTAATTGGCGGGAAAAGCCCCCCTTGTCCTTCCGTCCCCCAATGGCCACCGCATCCGACGACGACCATGCCTCCGCCCAAGACGGCGCCGATGAGGACGAAGAGGAGATCTACGACGAAGACCTCGACGAGGAAGGTGATTCCGAGGAGGAGGAGGACGACGACGAGCACTCCCCGTTCCCGTCGGCCGGCCACGAGGCCGTCCTCCGGCGGCTCACGGCGGACGAGGTGCGGATCCGGGTGCACCAGGTGGAGATCCGGGGCTGCGGCCGGACCCGTCGCGCCGCCGTGGAGGCCGCGGTGGGGTCGGACCTCGCGCGCGCAGCCACGGTGCGGGAGCTCGTGCGCGCCGCCGCGGCGGCCGGCGAGCGGCTCAATCGCCTCGGCGCCTTCGACGCCGTCTCCATCACCCTCGACGCGGCGCCGCCTGGGCTCACAGCCAACGGTGGCAGCGCCGTTGTTGTCCTCGTTGACATCGCCGAGGCCCGCGGCAGCATTGCCGGCGATCTCGGGGTCTTCGCCAACCCACAGGTACATGTCAAACCAAAAGGCTGTCCTTTTCATAGAATTGTCCTGCCTCGCATGATCCATTATCTTGTAGAAATGAGAGGATTATAGTGGATTCTATCGATCCACTTATTGACATTTAACCATGAACTATCCTGCTTCAGTTTGGAGATGATATCCTTTTTTTAGGGGTGAGAAGACGACCTAATCTAGCCAATTACAACTAAAAGGAGTGTGCTTTCTCTGGAATGTGCAGTCTTATGGAGTGCCGCTGTATAATCTTCATGATTTAACAACGTTTCGTGAACATTGGTTTATGTAGGTGTTATGTTGGTACCAATGCAATTATTGAACGATGCATAGGAGTACATCAATTTGATTTGTATGTTTAAATGTGATTTTATTTTTCTACAATGGATGATGAACATGTCTCCCTTGCATTTAGGTGGAAAGGAAACTGCTCTCTTCAGGAGCATTGTGCAATGTGCACATGTGGTTTTAATTTCTTTACGTGTACTGCTTTTTTCATTGGTGCATGATCAAGTTGTTGCCCACATTTTTTTTTGGTCAACTTTTGCCCCTTATATTAATCACTCGGTGAAGTTATAGAATTTTTGTTATTTCCTGATCTACCCCTTTATAATGAAGTCATGCTTGTGTTAGCACATCCATGCTTCTAAGCATTGTTTGGTTGAAACCATAAAAGGTAATCGTGCGTTATCCTATATACTTTACTTGCACACTTAGCTTTGAATTGTGCATGCTGTTAAGTGGACTTGAAATGCAATGATCAACCAATCACCAGAACCTGTCTGTCATGATGGTTAACATCTGCTAACTGCTATACTTTTTCCAATAGGTTCTGAAATGCATTTGTGTCATCCATTTTTTACTTCAAATCCGTTGCAGGCTAGATCATGCTCAGTTGAAGGTTCACTGAAGTTGAAGAACCTAATTGGATATTGTGAAACCTGGGATGCATCAGGTGCTCTTGGATTAGATCGGACCTTGGGTCTAAGTGCTGGATTGGAGATACCAAGAATCGGAGCAATACCAACTCCACTAATCGCTCAATTGTCATTTCTCTCTGAGGACTGGTTGAAGTCCTCACTCAAAGAACACCTGATGGGTGTTTCTGTTGGCTTACTTTCCACCTTGCACCATAACCTTGCTTACAATCTTTCATGGAAGACCATAAACAGTCCAGCACGGATGTCATCCACAATGGAACAGTTAGGGCATAGTCTTCTATCCTCTATCAAGTACACATACAAGATTGACCAGAGAGATTCAAGCATAAGACCAACACGTGGATATGCTTTCTCAATGTCTTCTCAAGTAGGAGGTCTTGCACCAGAGAGCAAAAGTGCTCGATTCATCAAACAGGCATATCGAAAATCTTTACCTTTGCACTCCATACTTTGGTTTCATTTTGAAACTGCAAGATTAATACTTCTGGATATGCATATCATGCTAAAAAAACTTTTTAGAGTTATATGCTTTGTTCAAGCATTCTGATGGCATTATCCTTCCTTTTCAGGCTTGGTTCTACAGACCAGCAACCTTGCCTTAAAATGAATAATTTTACCGTTTTATAAAGCTAGTAGAAAACATTAAGCAACTGAACCATTTCAAATTGAAACTAGTAGAACTGCTAGTAGAAAACACATTTATGTATTTCTCATTAGCACCACACATTTATCCGTCTTATATCAGGAATTTGATCTTCGGGTGGCTTTACCTCTGGGGGTGTTGAATGGTGCTCTGAATGCTGGAGTGGCTGCAGGGGTAATCCATCCATTGACAAGGGCATCATCAAGCCCTATTTTGTCGCTTCCAGAACGGTTCTACTTGGGTGGCAATAGGTCTCTTGTGTGCCGCTTGGGTGGACCATCATCACTATTGGGGTTCAAAGCAAGAGGGCTAGGGCCAACAGAGTTCCGAACCTGTGGTCCCAACAATTCTGAAAACGGTGCTTCCACTTCTGAGCTTGATGCACTGGGAGGTGATGTAGCACTGACAGCCTTTGCCGATCTGTCGTTTGATCTACCTCTAAAACCACTCAAGGAATTGGGAATTCAAGGCCATGCATTTGTCTCAGCTGGAAACCTTGCTAAACTAACAGAGCGTGATCTTCGGAAATTTCCCCTTACTGAGTTTTTACAGACATTCAGGAGTTCGGCAGGATTTGGTATAGTTGTGCCAATCAGATTGTTTCGCATAGAGGTTTGTTCTTGACATCCTTCAGCTGCACCACCAAATCATAATGAAATTAACTGTCAAAAAATATACAAAAGTTTTTTTTTTATTTCACTGAACAAGTGTTTTCCTCTTGTGCAGATGAATTACTGCCACATCCTAAAACAATTTGGCCATGATAGGGGGAAGACAGGCCTACAGTTGAACTTCTCTGCGCCCTAATTCTTTTGTGATTATTTCTCATTCTGTTTTCAATATCTTGTCTAGCAAAAACAAAGTGATGAACTCTTGTACTTACTCATGTATTTAATGTTGTCACTTGCAAAGTCTTAATGCAAAGGAAAATAAAAAAGATAAAAGAGTTTTGGTTTTCAATGCTGATCAGCATGCTTCTGGAAGTGAGAAAATAGCGTTGTACAAAGATTCTTACTAATATGCCAACGGCAGTGAGAAAATAGCACTCCGTACGGTGCCTCCATTGACCATTGTTGGAACCGCGTGGAGGAAACTAGGAAGGTCTAAAAATGCGAATTCCAACATGTACGATTGTACAGTGCACCGTGTAAAGATTGTTCTGAAATTAGGCCCTAAGAATTCCTATGCAATCGTCTGGAAGAAGTACTAGCATGACACAGCTAGGTGCTGATCCTTTTTTCTTTTTTCTTTTTTTTTTGGGAGCAAACAGCTAGTTGCTGATCTCAGACTGAAGAATATATGCATCCATTCCATGGTAGGGTCATAGCAAGAACCCACGAGGTATTTTTTACTGAAATTGGTTCAGTGAATAATGGCGTGGCATAATCCAGACGCAACAGCTATGTCATTCAGATTTTCTAAGAGGATGGCGACCTCTCTATCCAGGTGCTATGCACGTCTATGAAGATGACCGTTTTTCTGCGGTTGCAGGTAAGGCAGCCAGCCACCATTTTTGACATACATCCAGCGGTTTGGTGAACTGGCTGGACAAATGTGCTCTTTCTTTGCCCTGTTTTCTCACATTGCAAGCAGATGCAGTCCAGTGCAGGCTTGACGACGACATATTCTAACTTGGAACAGCTAGAACACTGGCCAGGTAGATCTTGGCACTATACTGAAACTCGAGTAGTGCTGATCAAGCGAAGCAGCGTAAAAACTGAAGCCGAGATCAAGTAATGGTACTTGCTACATACATAGTGCAGAAAAGTTGCACATCACCCATGGATGCAAACCTGAACGAGTTTTTTTTTTAAGCAAATCCAGAAGGGATTGCGCAATGCTCATACGTATGAAGTGAATGATGGTGGTGCATTGTTCAGGCCAGAGAAGAGACTGATGGACTTTGGAATGGAATGATGGATGGAGACGCAGAAATGAGCAGCTACCAGGCATGCAGATGCAGATGGTCCAAGCTGGAGGTTAGCCTTGCAGGCATGCTAATTAGTACCAGCTTGTACTATGTTTTGCATTAGTCAAGGCTTAGCTACTGCAAGTACTACGTCATGCACGCATTGATTCCACAGAATCATTCAACTCCCACCATCATTTTGTACTACTCTCTCTCTCTCAATCTCAATCTCAATCTCAATCTCAATCTCAATCCATCCTACATGCACACTAATTTCTAATTGCAGCCTGGTCCTAACTGATCTCCGCAGTGAATCGTGATCACTTAGTTTTTGCTCCTTTACCATGCTAATTCATTTACACTACAGGGCCTGTACCAGTAGTCCATTATCATATACCTCCTAAGTTTCCTAGCTTCCAGCTGGTATTTGCATGATCATGACCAGCATATTCTCCAACCTAGCTGGTCAGAAATTAAATCAGACAAAAGTGGATCAGCTTTCGCAACTGAGAATGTATGATGAGCTGGTCATGTTAGTTAACCTTTCTTTTGAAAAGAGGCAAATTGTTAGTTAACCTTTAAAAGAGAATGATAAAGCGAAAAGAAGATCCTTCAATGTCGATTGAAAAGGTTAGCTCCCATTTACTTCCGAAATTAATTTCTTAGGCAAAGAATTGCATTGCACTGCCAAACTATTGTGTTGATAACAATAATGGGAAAAATTCAAACACGAAGTGCTATGCTATTCTGTCCCTACTCTCCAATTTAATCGTCGGATCAATGAGTATAAATTGCTTATAGATCTATATTGCCATACATCCTATGGAATTCTTAAAGAAGAAACTCTAGAATTATGTGAAGAGGTCTAAAAGGAGAAAAACATTCATTGTTCTTTTCAGCGTATCGTACCGTTACGTATTACTGTGGAAAATTTTGTTATTTTTATATAGCCTATATGTTGTGATAATTCGTAACGATTTTTTCGTGGCTTTTAGTAGTCCTTCAAAAGATTCTAAAACTATTTTTAACTATTTTTTATAATCTTTAGACCTCTTTTCGAGGGTTTTCAAATTTGCTACAGTATTACGCCAACGCAACGATACGCTGAAAAGAACAAGGCTAAATCAACTCAGAATCAAGGAGCATGAGCACCAGGACAAAATTACTTGCTACCTGCACTGTCAAAAATCCAGTACTCCACATATCTGGAAGGGATAGATCTCTATATTTCTTAATTTCGTTTTTTTTTTTGGAAATTAAGAAAACACGAGTCAAAAAGATGAATTGATTGTGTACAAGAAGTACCTAAAAGATAAAGTGCCCTCTTTTTAATTTACGTCGACCATTGAACCAAAAGGTGTGTCATGATGAGTACTAGATACTACAAATAAATGATGAATTGGCCTTTACATTCAACATCTCTGAACCATGTACACATTTTCGTTGTTTATATATATATAGTCTGGCCTCACGTACGGCAATCTGTGTATGTGTTACATTAAATCTTATACCAACTGATCTATTTAAACTGAATTGTTACTTGGTTAACTTACGGACATTAATTGGTACTCGGGTGCTAATGGAAGCAATATTTAGATTATTAATCAGCTCAAAAGCACAATCAATATTCCAGCATGTCATGTATACATGCTGAAAAATAGAGAACCGCAGCTACATGAAGATCAATGCGTGGTTAATTAGGTTCAACGATTATTGCACGTATCACAGTAGTTCGATAGAAAAAAATGGTAAGATGAAATCGGTTCAAATCCAAAATCTGAAAAAAAAAAAAAGGAGAGGAAGATTCGAATAATATACAACGTCTTGATTAACCATTCTTTGATACATAGATTGTATCGAAAATTGGAAACTTTTGGACAAACTCCTTATAAATTTGAAACATTTATATAAACAGCATTAATGTGTTTGAAATGTTCAGCACAGAGAACATAAAATTTCACTTGGTTTTTTGACCCGTTCACTCAATTAGTCAAACATCTCCTGGTCGAGTGCATGACTTTGGAGCAAACTGACCGATTTTTGTTTAGCAGGCGATTAGTTATCATGGTTTTCGCATTTCAAATCGAATGCTTAATTTCTTGCCGGATGATTAATTATTCAAAATTTTGGATTATGAATTGAGACCCATTTTTTTGGGACTACCGAGCAACAATCATCTGGTGGCATGTAGTATCGTGGATCGACGTCTGATCAGTAGTCATACACGTTTAGGTACGACCGTACGATCGATGGGCATGATACTCTTGTCTGTGAGTGTAAGATGCGATGGATATGATCATATGACGTCGACGTAGCATATGCATGTATATTATGCATATGCATATATGTATTTGCAGCTATAGTTAAGGTCAAAGCAAGGACCGGAAAGGCGCCATACTTAATTTGGCACAACCACCGTGGTTAAGCTTTTCTTTTCTTTTCTTTCATTCGTTGATTCATCCATGCGCCATCTCTAATTAATCCTCACGTCTTGTTCGCCTGCAGCTACGACGAGCGTATTAATATATGTGTGTACCTAAGCACAAAGCATATGTACTAATCAATTCAATAAGATGCAAGGCAACGCATGCATGGCCCTAGCTAGCCCCCTTCAATTAATTTTTAGTTACTAGCTAGTGACCAAATTATCACCTGCCATATATATAACTACTATGGACATGGACATGCGCAATATGTCGGTTTTTTTTTTATGTAAGATAACCGTTATGAATTTTTATTTTAGGGTGTTGCAGATGGTATCAGAGCATCAACCCTCGCTGTGCGGTAGATCGTGTGGGCTTAGTTGCCCGAGCATATTGCGCATGGCTTGTGTGGGCCCAGAGTGATCACACAGCATGGCATATGTGTCGGCACTAGACGACGCAACAGATACCGAGAGGATCTGGACATTTTTGCTTAGCGCGGTGTCTTTGGCGAGGCGTCGACCTATTAAGGGTGGGTGAGTGTAATACTCCGGTTTGATCTATTGTGAGGCCCATGTGGCCCATGTGGATGTAATGGTAGGATTAGTCCCATATTGCTAGTTGAGAAAGAGTTGTAGTAGCATATAATGTCTGTTGGAGCCAAACATAGCATCCCGGGTTAACCCTTTTGGACGAAGCGAGGCCGAAAAGTCTAAGTGGGTGCTATGCGTGCGTGGGCCAGCCCCCTAGGTGGGCTAGGCTCTAAGCGATTTTGGTCCAGGGTGTTACAAGTTGAGACAACATCTATGTATCATATCACTTGTATATAATACTAGAGACAATTCATGTGTTGGTACAGATGGTTACATGTTTTTTAAGACAGCTTGCTCTCATGTCACATGTTTTATAAGACAGTTTGCTAAAACACAAAATTTCTTAATCCTTGTGTAGAGTTAGAGTAACTTTTGCATTGAGACGGCCTAAATTTCTATGAACACTCTCTTTTCTATGTACCATTATCTATCATTATATATATGGCAAGACTTATAAATGCTTGAGACAGCCAGCTATCTGCATCATTAAGTACATGCTCTCTATTATATGTACTAATTAATATAGTGCCGCATTTGAGCTGATCAGCAATCGACAGTATGGCCTTAAATTCCTTTTCCATTTCATTTTCTCTGTCTGGATGGTGTCTCACATGCACGTAGACGTAGAACATGCAACAACTTACGTACGTACGCAGGCAAGAGCGACCTAGCTGCTGGTGCATAATTCATTCATTGATCGATGAAGTGACACATGCATATACAGTTAGAAATGATACACGGACAAATCAAAGTTAATTAAGTAATTACCATTCGGTGACACAATTAGAAGTTGATATTTACTCGGCGTCTCAGCCCATATATATGCATTCAGACGCAGATATATATGCTTGCGGACTGTTCATCTCTTGACCTGCTTGCATCACTGGATCACTGCACACGAAAATGCTACTGTTTTAACTAGTAATCGAAATTCTGGACGACTCAAATAGTTGGATGGAGAAAGCAAAGACTTTTGGAGGCACTTAACATTGTCCATTAGAGAGCAGTGACTAGTACCAGTG
Organism: Raddia guianensis; assembly: GCA_036346415.1. Taxonomy (NCBI): domain Eukaryota; kingdom Viridiplantae; phylum Streptophyta; class Magnoliopsida; order Poales; family Poaceae; genus Raddia; species Raddia guianensis. The sequence goes on from CM070544.1 coordinate 44,130,210, forward strand.
CTGTAAAGGCGCCTAGGGTTACTTGGAACTTTCGATATCAACCTTGTAATTCCGGTCTGAATTGCTAGCTGCTTCTGCTTGCTTCCTTGCAAAAGCCCAAAAGCCATGTATTATGTATATATGTATGTCAGAGACAGCACGCATACTGCCCTAGCTAGCTGCATATATATCATCTGGCCATATATATGTGTCTAGATCAAAGCTAGGATAGATAGATAGAATCGAGTGATGAGTGATGACCTCACATAACTAGCTTTTGGCATCCGTCTCTTTCTCCAGAACTGGCTAGATTCATCACTTACCATATGAGTATGAGCTAGCTTACCTATATCGATGCAGCAGCAAGCTAGGTAAGCTGGGCGATCATCGATCTGATCGATCTCACCACCTGTCGTTTGATCGATCATGGTGAAGACGGTAGTCGAGCTGGGCTCCGATGAGGGATCCACGGAGGTGCCGTCCGGCGACGAGGATGATGACGCTGACGGTGGTGCCGCCGTGCCCGGCAACGACAGGAGCTCGGTGAGCAACAGCAGCACGGTGGAGGAGGAGGTGGCCGCCGGCGGCGGCGACGGTGTCTCGTCGTCGGCGGCTGCGGCAGCGGCGGTGCGGCCCTACGTCCGCTCCAAGAACCCCCGCCTCCGCTGGACGCCGGCGCTCCATCTCTGCTTCGCCCGCGCCGTCGACCGCCTCGGCGGCCAAGATCGTGAGCAATCTATTCTAGCTACCCAATTAATCTTAGTTTCATCGATTTCGGTTGATTTTTTTCTTCTTCTTTCTCCCGATTTACTTTTTCCCATATATATATAAGAGACTCTCCATGCCATTAATTCTTTTTGTATACAGGTGCAACTCCTAAGCTTGTTCTTCAGCTGATGAACGTGAGAGGGCTTAGCATCGGCCATGTCAAGAGCCATCTCCAAGTACGTATAAAACTATGTACTATATATGCTTTTGTAATATGTAAACCCGATTAATTTCTCCTGAATTTACTGCTTCACATCTCTTACTGATCCATCTGTTCTTGTTGGTTCTTGCCCTTTTGCGTGGTTCTTTCAGATGTATAGGAGCAAAAAGATTGATGACTCCGGCCAGGGTATGAATTTCCTTTCCTTTCCTTGTTATAAATTTAACTCCATCAGCATATATGCAGAGACCTGCAGAGAGTAGATCGATCTTTCAATTCCCTGATGATCTGGATGGTAAATATTCCTGTGCATATGTATATATGCAGTGATAGGAGGTGCATGTTCATGGAGAGGTAGTGAGGTGGGGGGACAAGTGTACAACGCCGGCCATCTCTTGTTGCCTCATCCCTTCCATCATCGCCAGAGTGGTGCCGGTACCATCTTGTCAAGGTAGTTGGATCCATGACCATCGATCACACCATGCATGCATGCAAACAAAATCCATTAAAATCTGCACCTTTACCTTGTCGCCTGCAGATCACTCAAGACAGCACACATATACATGCATGATTGAAGTATCCTAGCTTAATTATTCTGACTAAATTCATCAAGCTCTCTCTCTCTCTCTCTGTGATATATATGAACTAGGTTTGGCAACACATGGCCTCCATGGAGTAGTTTCCATGGATCGCATCTGGCGTTCCATGGCCACCGTTTTCTTGGATCAAAACCCTACCAGTACTCAACGACTGATCATGCAGCTCCCAGAGCTACTGGCAACAACCCAGCTGATCTGGTCCAAGGCTGTTCATCTCCAAGTGATCATCAGTACCACAACATGAACCATCAAAGACGGCCGCTGCAGCTGCAAGCGACGATGCGCAACAATAGTACTGACGATGATAATCATGGCCGTCTTGATCTTGATCTCGATGTCGATCTCGATCTTTCGCTCGATGTCGGGCCGAGGCCGGGGAAGAGGAAGAGGGCAGGCTGCATCCGGGGTGATGACGAAGTGGAGAGCAGTGCTACCTGCAGGCTATCACTATCTTTGTTCTCCGCTCATCCTCCTCCGAGGATGAGTGCTATTGCGGCTAGTAGTGCTGTTGATCATACAGTACAAGCAGCAGATGTCAATGTGGATGAAGAGAGAACGCATGCAACAAGGGCAAGTACTCTTGATCTCACCATATGATCAGTGCAGTGTGGTGATATCTTGTGGTACTTGTGCATACAATATCTGTAGAGGAAGCAGACACCTGTATATACCAATATACCATGCACATCTTATATGCATTATATGTTAGCATAGTTTTTGCTATGTCCTTGATATGTTAACCCCACGTGCCATATGTTTAATAGAATTTTAAGATGTTTTCTAGCAAACCTCAGCATTCTTACATCTCTACATTTTTTTTGGAAATTCTCAGAGAAAGTTCAAAAGAGTTATTAGTTTTTTTTTTTTTTACAAAACGGCGAGTTTCGCTCAATACCTGTTTTAAAATCTCATTCTCCTATATGTTGTATTTGTTTTAACATTTCTAAGTTGTTTTCTAACCAACCCAAGCTTTCTAGATTTTTTTTTAGAATTTTTTTGAGAAAGTAGTGACGCCTTTGGTTTTTCATAAAATGATGAATTTCGCTCAATTTTCCTCGAACACCGGATTTAAAACCAATTTTACCAAAAGTTGCACAAGTTTTTTATATTTTCAAGATGTTTTATTGCTAATTGCAGCATTCTTGAATTTTCATTTTTTAAATTTTTTTAGAAAAAGTCCATAGTGTTAGCCTTTGTTTTAGTTAGAAAATAGCTAGTTTCGCCCAATTTCCATTGAATGCCTGCTTAAACCACTTTTTCCCATAAGTTTACACATGTTTAATAAAATTTCAAGTTGTTTTCCAGCTAACATGAGGTTTATGGATTTTTAGATTTTTTGGAAAGTTTTAGAGAAAGTTCAAAGGGGTTAGGCTTTTGTTTTGTTAAAAAAGGCAAGTTTTGCATAATTTCCTCTGAATACCTCCTTTAAAACCCCATTTTCCTACATGTTTTACTTGTATTCAGAATTTCTAAGATGTTTTGTAGCTAGCCCAAGCTTTTTGAAATTTTTAGAGAAGGTCCAAAGGGTTAGGCTTTGGTTTCTTACAAACAACTAGTTGCACTTACTTTCACATGCTTTAAAACTAATTTTCAAAAAAGGTGCACATATTTTCTACATTTCCAAGATGTTTCCTAGCCAACCGTAGCTTTATGGATTTTTTTTATTTTCTTAGAAAAGTTTTAGAGAAAGTGGTTTTACAACATATATTCGAATAAAATTGAACAAACATCTTTTTTTAAAAAAAACAATGGCTAACACCTTTGTACTTTCTCTGTAAAATTAAAACTCGCTTTTTTAAAACAACAAAGGCTAACCTCTTTGGACTTATAGTGAAAAAAATCATAATTTTCAAAAAGTTATGGTTGGATTGAAAACATCTTAACAATTTGAAGAAGAAAAAAGCGCAACCTTAGGAAAAATTGGTTCTACAACATATAGTCAAAGGAAATTGAGAAAACCGACATTTTTCAAAAAAACAAATGCTAACCCCTTTGAACTTTCACCGTAAAATTTTTAAAAACAAGGGTTGATGTGGAAACATAGCACTGTTGAAAAAATGTAACCAAGAGGACGAAGTTGTTTTACAGCAGATATTTGAATAACATTGAGCAAAAATCATCCTTTTCGGAAAAAAAAATAAAGGCTAACCCCTTTAAACTTTTCGGTAAAACTCAAAAAATCCAAAATAATTCAAAAAACTAAGGATGGATTTAAAAGATCTTAATAATGTTGAAAAAAGTGCAACCAAGAGGAATAAATTGTTTTATAGGTGATATTCATAGAAAATTGAGCAAAACTGGCCTCTTTGGGGGAGGATAACACTTTTGTACTTTCTATGTAAATTCTTTTTAAAAAAGGTATTGCTCATATGTTTTTGCTCCAACCCTAGTTTTTGGAGTTTTTTGAAAAAAGTGCAACCAAGTGGAAGAAGTTGTTTTACAACAGATATTCATAGAAAATTGAGCAAAACTCATCATTTTTGAAAAAAAAACAAAGACTAACCCCTTTGGACATTTGATGAACATTTCAAAAAAAATGTCTAGAAAGATGGGGTTAGCTATAAAACATATTGGTATTGTGCGAAAAAGTGAAACTAGGGGGGAAAAGTTGTTTAACGGCAAGTATTCAAAGAAAATTGGACAACACTTTTTTCGAAAAAAACAAAGGCCAACCGGTTTGAACTTTCACCGTAAAATTCAAATAAATCAAAAAAAATCTAGAAGCATCTTAGAAATGTTGAAAAAAAAAGTTTAACCTAGGGGAAATTTGCTTTATATCACATATTCGAATAAAATTGAGCAAGATTGAAAACATCTCAGAAATGTTGAAAAATGTTTAACCTAGGGAAAAAGTAGTTTTACATCATATATTCGAATAAAATTGAGTGAACTAACTTTTTTCGAAAAAAACAAAGGCCAGATCCTTTCGTTATCTAAAAAAAATCAAAAAAATAAATCTATGGTTCGAGTGAAAACATCTTAGCAATGCTGAAAAAGTGTAACCTAGTGGAAAATGTTGTTTTACAACACATATTAAAAAACAATTGATCAAAATTCATAGTAATGTGCTTTTACAAAGGCTAACAACTTTAGATTTTCTTTGTAAAAACTGAAAAAAACTCTTTTTTCAAAAGAAAAGGCTAACCCCATCGGACTTTCACTGTAAAATTCCAAAAAACCAAAAAAGAAAAATCAATGGCTATTGTTGGAGTGAAAACGTCTTAGAAATGTTTTAAAAAGTGCAACCTAGTGGAAGATGTTGTTTTACATCAGACATTCGAAGAAAATTGAGCAAAAATCGTCTTTTTCGGGAAAAAAGGCTAACCCCATTGGACTTTATCTATAAAATTCCAAAACAACCCAAAAAATAAAAAAAAAACATGGGTTATATTGAAAACATCTAACCTAGGGGATAAAATTGTTTTACAGTAGATATTCAAATAAAATTGAGCTAAATTCGCATTTTTAAAATCACAAAGGATAACCCTTTGTAGTTTCTCTATAAAGTTCGGGAAAAAAAAACTAGCATTGGAGTGCAAACATCTTAGCAATGTTGAATAAGTGCAACCTAGGGGATAAAATTGTTTTGTAATAGATATTCAAAGAAAAATGAGCAAAACTCGTCTTATTCGTAGAAACTAAAGGCTAACGCCTTTATTTGTACTTTTGATAAACATTTCAAAAAAAACCAAAACATCTAGAAAGATGGGGTTGGCTAGAAAACATATCGATAATGTGAAAATGGTTTTACGGACGGTATTCGAAGAAATTAGGTGAAACTAAAAAAAAAACAAAGACTAACCCTTTTAGACTTTCACTATAAAATTTTAAAAAAAATCAAAAATTTAGTATTGGATTGAAAACATCTTAGCATTGTTTAAAAAAGTTAAATCTAAGAAAAAAAATTGGTTTTACGGTAGATATTCGAATACAATTGAAGAAAACTCTCTTCTTTCTTAAAAAAACAAACGAAAACTCCCCCGTCGTCGTGGATCTACCCCGTCACCGCCGTTCAACCGCCTTCAACCATTCCCGGTCACCGGTTCGCCGTCTTTCCCGGTCTTCCTCAATGTCCAAGGAATCCGAACCGGAAAGCGAGCGGCGATGGCGTGCTCGCGCTATGGAAGCTCAGCAGTGGCCAGTGAGGGGAGGGGAGAAAGCTCAAAGCTGTCCACTGAAGCGACTGATGGGAGAAAGAAGAGTCTGGTGTATTTTACTGCAACCGTCGCTATCTTGGTGAAGTTTGCAGGCACGGCCACCGCTCGTCAATCTGTCAGGACACACAGGCCTGAGGCCTGAGCTTGAGCTCTTCTCCGCCACTAGTCGCGACAGCAGCCTCGATCCATGTGGACGGAGAGCCCGCTGCTCCGGGACGCCGGCGCCGCCGTGCTCACCGGAGCCGCCGCGATGGCCGTGCTACGCTTCTGGGAGGAGATCGGCAACCGCGCTCTCTTGGACCAGGTCACCCACCGCCTCTCTCTTTCTTGGTCCCTTGCGCTAAAGCTTTCGGATTGATGGGCAGACTGTTCCGATTCCTACGGCGAGGAAGAAATCACCAAGCAAATACCTGTGTAACACAAGCCAGCACAGAAATTAGCAATCATCCCAGGAAGAATAAGCAATTTTCGTCCAATATCGTCAAGTATGCAAACACCCTCTGCAAATCTAGTAGTTTTCTGCAGTTGCTGGTGGCGCTGTCCGCTGTGTATGTGATTAATTCTAGCAGTCTAGCTGCAAAAAAAAAAAGAGCTCAACTGCCATGGCCTGCCCCCTCACCGAGTTTTGTACAGTGGAGTAGGGAGTACTGGTCACACTGCATCTCTTTCTACAGACATCTTACTTTAGCTTTTCTGATCGATTACGCGAGGCATTGGCCATGAAAATTTAATTTAGAATGATAGGGCATTCATCAATCTGTTCTTGGATACATACTAGTGATGAGAAAGGAACGAAATTTCTTCCAATATATTATTTACTCCAAGTTTGCAATGTGGGCTCTCATTTTTGGCTTAGCTCTGGAATACTATAATTGAATCAACTTGTAGCAAAGATGGAAGCCTACTTACTCAGGCAAGTCAACTACTTGTAAGGTATCGGAACTTTGCACTACCATGTATCCCCCTTCTTGGGGTTTCAACTGCCAGGAATAGGATTTGGATCCTTGTATGTGTGAAACGTGATATTCATGCTGTATGTAGCACAACTACAATTTGATTTTACAATGTCAAATTTCCATTTTGCCGTTTTTCTAAAATAAGAGATACGATGTCACATGTGCTCTATCATTTTGATGTCATCAATGCTCCGGTTAACCGTATACATCTTCAAACAGCTGCAGATTTAGTTGCTTATGTTCCAATTTGGTGAAAAATACCTTGAAGTATTGCTCCCATATGTTATTGTCACGCATCTGATAGAGCACTGTAGGAAAAAAGGCTTGGCATCTAGAGTGGAAATTCCAATTATATTGACAGTTCCGTCTGATGATTTTTCTGCAAATTATTTATGACATTATTGATCAGTATTTGCCTGGCTTTTGCTACGCATTTTAGAAACTTGTCAGGAAATTGGTGCACATAAGTGTTGGATTAGTATATTTGCTCATGTGGCCTTTATTTAGGTAAAGACCATCAACAAAAAATTTCGTTTCATACCTAGTTTGTTTATGTTCCTAACAACTCTTCTTCATTGCAGTGCAGATGATGTCTATGCTCCATTTCTTGCTGCACTTGTCATTGCATTCAACGTCATAAAGGTGACCTTGATTGGAATCGGTGTAGTCAAAGATGATGGTGTGGTTAACTCGATGACCAGGCATGGAGACCACAAGTAGTGTTTTTTTTTCCTTCCGTATAACTATGAATGATCTAGTTATTTAACCAATTAACCTTCTGCAAAAGCTTTCAAGGATCTAATGAATGAGAAAAGAAAGAAAGGGCATTGTGGCAAAAGTTATTAAAAAAATATTGTCAGTGTTTCATTCTGTTATTGGCAATTGAACAAAAACACTTCTTGTTCGACATAATTTATCGGTAGTGAACTAACCATTTCCATCTTTTCCCTTCTGTTTGTAGAGAGCTCCTTAAAGGCCCATTGTACTATGCCTGTGCTTTAACTCTCACTACTGTAATTTTCTGGAGGAAATCTCCCATTTCAATCGCCGTGATTTGCAACTTGTGTGCGGGAGATGGTATTAGCTCTATTTCCTGTGTCCCTATTAACCTGTTTATTCTTCGATTTCGGGTTGCTTCTTTTGACCCCCCAAGTAGAAATTTCTGAAGATAACTGAATTTCATACAATATTGCTCCTTTCAGGTGTAGCTGACATAGCTGGAAGGCGATTCGGTCATGCAAAACTTCCTTACAACCCCGACAAATCTTATGCTGGGACGATCGCAATGTTCCTGGCCAGTTTAATTTCATCAGTCCTGTGAGTATCAATTTACACCTCATACCATCCAACTGCACGAAGCCTGAGCATCAACATGTTAACCCGAAACTTCAACGTACCAGCTACATGTGCTACTTCCATCATTTCGGGTTTGTTGAGGAGAGCTGGAGCATGGCGATCGCCCTCGGCGTCACATCCCTTGTTGCAGCTGTTGTGGAGTCTCTCCCGATTAGCACACGCCTGGATGACAATCTGACGGTTCCGGTTACCTCTGTGTTTGTTGGTGCCCTGGTTTTGTACAGCATTGGCGTCAGAGACCTGTGCTGCATGAGAGGCGACAACAGCAGCATCGCAGCAGCTGTTCAGATGGCCATTGGAGTCGCTAGCTAGTAAGTAGCCTACGCAGCAGCATCTGGTTGTACCTGCTTGCTGCTTGATGGGCTAATTGGAATATTTGTCTATATAGGGAAAAATACCCGAAATAATCAACAGTTAAATCAAAATTAATAAAATAATCCACTGTAAAAGGAAATTACGAAAATATCCTCGGGTCCCGCCACCGGCGGCAATGCCGCCACACGGCACGGTCAAGAGCTGAAGCCGCCGCCGGGGACGGCCGCAGCAGCCGCCGCTACCCCGGTGGTGGCTGTATTCTTTGCCGCCACCGACGGCCGGCGACTTCATTACCGCCGCCACCCGGTGGTCATGGCCTCACCGTGTCCCCTAATTAACCGGACGTTGCATGCACTTAGCGGGGAAAAAATATTAAAATAATACCTGCCGACAATACAGTGCGTAAAAAAATATTAAAATAATGTTCCACCGACAAAATAGTGTCGAAAAAAATAATAAAAAAATCCTCACCGACAAAATAGTGTCCAAAAAATAATAAAATAATTCTCACCGACAAAATAGTGTTGAGTTTTTAATTAATCAAATAGTAATTGCATGATTTACGCTAATTAATACTGATTAGATGTCATAGTGATCACAAAATTGATTCTATATATATCGCGTCGTCGTCGTTCGCCTTCACACACGCAGACACTCTCGCTTTCGATTAATTTCACACACGCGCAGCTTCACACGCAGAGCGGCCTTCACACACGCACTCTCTCGCTTTCGGTTCACACACACGCGCAGAGCTTCACCGCAGAGCAGCCTTCACACACTCACTCTCTCGCTTTCAGTTCTTTTCGATTCGTTCGATTCGGTATATTATTCACGATACCTCATTGAGGATTCATCGAGTGTGACTTCGCTAATATTTTATGCTTTCGGCGTGAGGAATATTTTGGAATTTAAATTTGATGTACTTGCTAAATTAGTGTTATTGCGGTAGGTATATGCAAGAGTTAATTTTGACATAATAATATTCTATGCTAATATTATTTGCAGTGTTGTATGCTAATCTTGCCATATTAGTACTTAATATTGTATGTATATATTGATATGTGAGGGCTATCTGACTATACTGATGTTGGCATAGTATGTTGTTAATGGTAATTAAACTAATCACCATCACGTAATTAATTAATTAATTAAACTAAGCACCAGCACTTAGGTCTTGCTTTTATTTTGTTATTAATTTTGCACGCAAGCACCGTATACGCACCAATTTCAGAAGCGAAACAAGATGCACCGATTTGAAGGTAACAAGTACATACGGTGATAGTTTAATATGACCACTTAATTTCAGTATATTCGTGTAATTTACACGCTTGTTTTAATTTTTTCAGAACTTTGAACCGATTGATCTTATAACCGCGTGCACGCATTTTATAGTTAACATAAACTTGTTGTGTTAGGTTAATTTAAAATATGATTAGTGATTAATTAGTTCGTAAGGAGAGAAAATGATGTACAAATATAATGGAAATTAGTGAATTTTTATACATGTAATATATGAATGTTTAAATTTTAATTGCACGTCTGGTATAAAATTATATATAATTAGCGACAAATTAACGCTAGTGTGCGTACTTAAAAAGAGTGACTATATTTTTTCATGTAGTAATTTTCTTGTTAGCTTAATTAAACATAATAGGGAAATGAATCTATATTTTGCATGCAAATAGTAATACAATTGTATGTATTTTAGTGACATTTTACTTAATAATTAGGGTCTTTGGAGTATTAGTGGAGTTGCTATATTGTATGTTCAAACCCTTATTTACACGTATTATGTATTAAACACGTAAGCTAACATTTTATGTAATGTTTGAAATAATAGTTAAATATAAAAACAAACTTATATTTAATATTAATATGAATGAACACGTGCATGTTATAGACGTAAATGGAGACAAAGATCGACTATTTTTACGGAGATGCACCCGTGCCAATGCAAGGAATTTTGTAAGCATGCACACATGCGACCATTTGCGACTACGATAACATTGCCAATAAATTCGCCAATCTTTGGCGAGGGTTATAGCTCGAAATCTCCGTATAAACCGTCATGAATACAAACTTGTTCTACACGGTGTTAGGCCATGTCAGGTTCCAAATAGTTCAATGTACGTATACAACCTGTGGCCACTGAGAAATAAGTCAGCTTGGACGTACTATGTTAATAAGACAGTAGAAGAGGGGTATCACTTAGGTGTGTACGTCTTTGCGAGGCAAGACAATCGAGGCGGGCCTAGCAACACCATAGAAGAGAGTGCACATGAGGAAGTGCTTGGAAGGGTACGCGGAGGACCCAATTGGTAATATGGCATCGCCCGGTGTCGAGCCATTCGGCATGGGCACGGATCCGGATATCTCAATGGAGGAAGGAGAGATAGATGCACATGCGTTAGGGGATGATTTCGATGAAGGGGGTGAAGACGATGTCGAAGAAGACGACGACCGATGCCCGCCATAGCGTATTATCGCGCTCTGGATGCTTGAATTGGGTGATCGGGATCACTCGAATATTTCGGATGGGGTATATGCATAATGACATAACATGGGTCAAGAGTTTAGCACGAAGGATGAGGTCATACACTTCATCAGCAACTTTGGTGTCACAACACGGCGCGAAAGCACTCGTGGCACGGTCCGGACCGCCGTGTCACGAGTGAAGTGCGTGAAGAAGCCGGAGTGCTCATTCCATATTCGCCCATCGCCCAAAATATGAGCACCACTTCATAATCAAGAGGTACGAGCCGCGCACGCGTAACGGAGGAGTTGGTACGCAATATTAGCAGTAATGTGGACTCGAAGTTCATAGCGCAGATGTTGCTAACTGCTATTCAAGCCGATATCTCAATGAAACCACACTCCATAATGGCCGAGGTGCAGAACCGCACTGGCATGTCGATTACATATCACCAAGCATGGCGAGCCAAGCAAAAGGCACTGAAATTGTTGTTCGGGGATTATAAGGAGTCATACAACTGGGCTCCCGTCTCCTCCGCAAGATACTGTGAGACCAATCTCGGGACATGCTATGTTTACGCCTACGAGGTCAGATATCTCCCCGATGGAAGTGTCGCACCCAACCACTTCTACCTGATGCGCCTGTTTTGGTCTTTTGGCCAGTGCATAGAGGCCTTCCGGCATTGTCGTCCTGTCATTTGTGTCGATGGGACATTCCTCACCGGTAGGTACTATGGTGCTCTACTGACGGCACTTGGAGTTGACGGGAACAACCAGATATTGCCTCTCGCATTTGCTTTTATGGAGAGCGAGAACAATGACAGCTGGTTGTGGTTTCTAACTCTTCTGAAGATTCACGTTGTCACGGATCGTCCTGGAGTGTGCGTCATTTCTGACCGCCACCAGGGAATCCTACATGGTGTAACTGTATTGTCCACCGGTGATGCCCCAATGTGGCCAGACGTTCGTTCTCGATGGTGCATGCGTCACCTGGGGGCGAACCTATACACTGCATTCAAGAATAAGCCCCTAGTGAAGAAATTCAAGACAATGTGCATGCAAAACCAACAGCGCAAATTCAATGCGCTTTTCAATGATATTAACGAACGTACCAGGAAAATGGTCGCAGAAGAGCAAAGCACATCAGGGGTTCAAATACTAGGGGGCGAGCAAGTCAGCTCTCGCCGTAAAATTACTTTTGCTCAGTGGATAGCGCAAAAACCGGCGGAGAAATGGGCTCTCGTACATGACACTGATGGCGCCCGGTAAGCTGGTAGATTTATTTACAATGTTAGTTTCTATTCCGCTCGATCGTAAATTTAAGAAGTCTCAGATTGCAGATACACGGTGATGACGACGAACATAGTGAGTCGTATAATAATGTGCTACGAGGAGCGCGCGACCGCCAATATGCACTATCATTGAGATGATCTTTTTAGGACAAGAGATTATTTCGCGACCAGAAATGGCGGCCATGCAAATCACAAGCACTTTCTCTCGCGTCGAAGCCATCCTCTGAGGCGCCGACGAAATCTCGGCCCACCGCACGTCAATATATGACCGTATGAATAACATATTCAATGTGGATCGCAAGAGAAAGTACATGACAGATTTAGCGCAGAGATAATCAACAAAAGTGCCAACTTGGTCAAGATGAGGTCAGTATGCACTTGCAATAAACCCCGCCGAACACATCCCATGCTCGCACGTCATGGCGGCATGTCGAGATCTTGCCGGCAACGATGGCACCCAATACGCTCTCCGTACTATTCGATGAATGCAATTAGGCAAACATGGGCACCCAAGATGCAGCCAATTAATCGGGGGGATATAAAAACTCGGAAGGGCCTACCTTCCATCCATTCCCCACTACTGAGCGTGTTGCACAAGGTAGACCGCGTCTGGCGCGTTTCAAGGTGACATGGATCTTGCCGATGGAGGAGATGGTTTGCGTCATTGTCGGCTATGTAAACAACCAGACATGACCGTAGTATTGTCCAAATCAGGGATGAGTCCTACAATATCATTCGCAATTCTTGTATCACCGTCATATTTTAATAAAAGAGTTGTATTCGTTATATCCTCACTTCTTGTTTCACCGTCGCACAATATTATTCGCTATCGTCACTTGTAAGTTTTAATAAAAGACTTGTATTCGCCAACGTCACATGATGTTTTACTATTTGTCGTATGTAATAACTATAATATTTTAAATGCAAGATAGACAATGGAGGTTCCACAGTTCTTTCTCCAAGACGGATGACTCCGCCATAGGTCGCAGAAATGGGTGCGAGGGCAATGAACAGTTTGCATGTTTCATAAAAATTATCTCATATTAACATGGTTAGCTAACATTATGATATTGTTATTTGTAGATGCAAACATTACGATTGAGAGCATCACGACAAATCAAACAATTGGATGCCCGCTTTTGGATGTTCCTTGCCCGTCTTGGGACTATTGCCGTGGGCACTCACTTTATTAATGGGGTCCCACAAGGAAATGACCGTCGACACCGCTACCAAGACTAGACCGGGCCTTATCATCAAGACTGGTCGATCACCATTGGCCCCGAGACGACTACGTTCCACTTACTGGTCGGTGAGATGACAATTACATTGAAGGATGTGGCCATGCTCACGGGGTTGCCCATCTCTCGACGAGTCTTCGTTGTCAACAAACCAAGCAGCAAACATGGAAAAATTATGTCGAAGAAAGGTGAGTGTCTACTTTTCACTTGCAAATTTGTAATTAGTACATAAATTTACCCTATGAAATATTATTCTAAATCTGCGAGTTTGAAGTTGAATATAATGGAAGCGACCGTGGTGTTTCGATCTCATGGCTCGAGCACCTTGACGAGGTGGTCCGTGTCCGATCCAATGCTGAAGAGGCGATCGATGCGGCATTACGAGGTGTATCTCAGACTACCTCCTCGCGGCGTCATGTTCACAAATGGCAACGGTGATCGATACCCTCACCTAGTCTTCGTAGCTCGAGAGCTATGCAACGAAGCTTTATTTAATGAGGACTACGAGCCAGACAGGTTGGGGTCGCCAGATGGCGATACATACCGGAGTTATGTGTCGATGCCATCGGTCACCCGAATGCGATGTTTGGGGTTGTCCTCTCCTCATCCAATTATGGTCGTGGAGTTATTTGCCACTAAATCGTCCAAACACGCCAAGACGATACTATCCTGTTCATGTAGACGCCGATTTGACCCCCGGCATGTAGACCAACAATGGGATATAGATGGTTGCACGCGGTTGCGATGGTGAGAGAATTAGTAGACGTATGCCTTACACGCGGCTTGTGTCGACCTAGACCTTCCGGTACATGACCAAGTTACGTGGGAACCATTCGCCATCCGGCAACCTATGATATTGCCACGGGGGCTTGCGGCTAGCGTGTCATCGAGAGTGTAGACTATTGGATGACGACTGTTATCTAGTGCGCAAGAATGCCGTCGAAGGATACTCGCCGAACGCGCTCAACGGCAATTTGGCTATCGGCAAACATTTCCACTTCCACCGCTTTCGGCATCCGGCAACTCCATGGGTATGCATCATAAGTTAAATATTTCAATATATTTGTACCACTCATAATATAGCGTACAAGTGTTTTTTCAGCTTAGTTCAACCGGCGCAACTGCGTGATTGGGCCCATGTCCACGCCGCCCACATCGAAGCGGTGGATCGAAAGTTAGCTATCGACGAAGTGTGGTACCTGATGGAGAGCAGACGAGACCGATATTTGGGGTACATGGAATGGTACCGCCTAAGGACCGGATGTCACTGCGATACCACAGCAAAGAAGAAGACCGCCGACAACCGGAGGGTTATGCCCAACGAGTCCATGTTCGCACGACGTGCGCCTCCGATAGTTTCATCTATATTGCGTACTTCATACCTCCTTCGAATACCATATGACATGGTTGATGCGAACCACGAGAGGTCGATTCGTTGCATGGCCATGCAACGGAGCTTGTATCGCAAACACAATGGACCGCCAATCTTCTTCAAATTCATTGAGGGCCCTCATTAGAAGGCGGGATCTCGGCCACGGAGCGATTAGGGGTCGGCGGGCATAGATCGCGACAGATCGCGAAAGGATACCCGATCCGAGAAGAATCTGGGCACCGCATAACCGAGTCACCACTTCCTCCAGTATCTGCTGCTCCTGCGAGATCACAGTTCATGGACAGGCGTACACCACCGGGTTCAGTTCCACGCCGACAATCTCAACCTCCCCGAGCCTCTACATCGACACCCTTCCAACACAAATACCACCATTCTTCAACTCCAGCTGGGCCAGGTCACGAGGAGGGGATTGATATTAACGTAGCGCCGTCTTCAGAAACCTACGATGACTATCGCAGAACACAAGATACCCAATTTGATGCAAATTGGGCAAACATAGGAGGATCAATGCTGGATAGTGCATTTGCATCCAACCTTAGCTTTCAAGATATCTTGGACGGATGCAACATTCCTATACCCGATCCGACACAGCCTGGGGGGTCTAACTGGCAAACTCCCCATGGGGTCCCTTCAAATTTGCAACACGGGGAGCAAACCCCTACGCGGTCCCTCCACAGGTTGTGCACGCCAAGCCACCCCTTATGAACAAAGCATGATGGGGGTTTTCCATATTTTGGTGGGTCTGCATACGCCATAAGTTCACAACACAGGTATATCCCAACCGCGGATCAAACCGATGATCAAATTCGGTTTGGACCTTCTCAGTTCTTTGGACAACAGACGACGATCCACGACCATTACACCCCAAGTGCATACACGACAAGGGGTCGTCGGCGCTAAGTGTAATAATGTAATTGATGGACTTATGTTATTATGTGCATTCGGCGGTTTGGCCATGAAATTATTCTCCATACAATTATTAACATTGCATTGACCATTATGGCGATTAGTGACGTTGCATTTACTACTACTTCAAGACTTACCACTTGCCGTTAACAAGTCTATGCACGACACGCCTATTCACATGACAAGATTCACTTTACGTGTATTTAATGTTTTTATTTATCTCATAGCTTCTAACTTTACAAAATTTAGTTTGCCGTACAAACGACTATTAACACTTGCTAAAATTTTAAATTTGCAATTTTGTAAAATTACATACAATTTTGAGTTTTAAAATGTATATTCACATGCTTATACATGTATCAAATTTTACTTACCATATATTTATCATATATATTAAAATTATAGGAGAAGCTATCCGGTCACATGTGTATATAAATATATCTATATTATACATATATTATAATGTATATATGCCATATGCTATCCGGTCACATGTGTATATAAATATACGCCACGTACATGCAACGTGGCATGGGAGAAGGTCCAGTCATTGTGGTCTTCGTCTCGGTCGATCAACGGAGCAAATTGAGCGGAAGGTGCAATGAGAAGCGTGTGCGTGTGTGATCGTGGTTCATGTCATTGTCATCTTACGAGCTCATCCTTTGGAAAAATTGTGGGAGGCTTTCTTGAACGAAACCTACCTCCCAACGTAAATTATTTTAGACATGCCATTTTACTAATCAATTATCAATAAAATTACACGCCACCTACTACATATTATCAATAAAATTATCAATAAAATTATCAATAAGGTGCAATGAGAAGCGTGTGCGTGTGTGATCGTGGTTCATGTCATTGTCATCTTACGAGCTCATCTGACCGAAAAAATTGTGAGAGGCTTTCTTCGAACGAAACCTACCTCCCAACGTAAATTATTTTAGACATGCCATTTTACTAATCAATTATCAATAAAATTACACGCCACCTACTACATATTTTTGGACAACTATAATAATTTAGTATATATTTATCATATATTTATATTAAAATATAATATTAGCAAAATGGGGCAGTATACATATTATACATATATAACACATGCATACATATATTATATACATATACATAGCACATGCAATACGGAAAGCGGGGGGTGGGACATGCCACCGAGGTGGCGGCAATGAAGTCAATGGCCGTCCGGGTGGCGGCAACTCATACAGCCACCACCGCCCATGTGGCCGCCACCCGGGGTGGTGGGACCCGAGGATATTTTCGTAATTTCCTTTTACAGTGGATTATTCTATTAATTTTCTATTTTACTGTTGATTATTTCGGGTATTTTTCCTCTATATAGAGTGTCAGTGTGTAAGATACACAACCTTGTAGACTTAGAATTTCATTGACTGCTTATATTTGCTTGCCTGTGCTTGTAGAGCAGTCTGCAGTAAATAGAAAAAAAAAATTGGAAGGACCGGGTCTGGAGAAGAACGGTATTGAGTTCGCACTGGCTAAGCAAAAATAAAATAAAATAAAATTGTCAGCGTGTAAGCAACACAACCTTGTACATTGAGAATTCGACTTGAATGCTTATGTATGCTTGCCTTTGTTTGTATGGGCAGTCTGCAGTAAAGGGGGAAAAAACTGAAAGGATCGGATCTAGGGAAGAAGAACCAAAAAAAAAACCTGGCCCATGCAGGTCTCGAACCTGCGACCTTCGCGTTATTAGCACGACGCTCTAACCAGCTGAGCTAATAGGCCTCGACGGATAACGTCTCTACCAAAGCTATATGAAGGGAAAACATACACACTGCCGAAACTGAAGGGGAAAAAAAAAAATCAAGGAGTGATATATGTGGCTGGATGGATGGAGATGGAGGCTAATGTGGCGAGGAAGAGGTGTGGTGGGCGTGCCTTTGAGCTTGAGGATTGTGTTGGGTGCGCCTGAGGCAGACGCAGAGGAAGAAGGAGGCGAAGAGGAGGGCGAAGGCGAGGAGGAGCAGCAGCAGCATGAGCTCCCCTGCACCATGTACCCCCTCTCGTCCTCCACCATCCTGCTGCTGCTGCCCGCCGACGCCGGTGCCTCGCCGCCGGAGGCCATGGAGGAGGAGCCTACCTAGCTACTTCATGCAGCTCAAGATGGCTAGTGTGGCCAGTGGGCAGCCATATACTCCGCAGCCATATCCCCGTCGCGATCCATACATACATCACCTCACCGAATGTTTACTCACCTAACAAATGGAACAGACAGAGCAAGGACATGCCTGCCAAGCTGGCTGAATCACCAACCACATCTTGCTGCAGCTCATCTATGAGTGCCAATTCATATTCTTTGGATGCATTTGGAAAGCCTTCGCCATTTCGAAACGCCAATTTTTTTTCATTTGGACGCAGAATCCTGACGGCCCAGGACTTGCAGAGCGCAACTCTCTGTCCTCTGACCTCTCTGTGGAAGCAGCTTAGAGACCACTGACCATCTCCTGGCCAGCTGCTCTTTCACTACATCAATATATATATATGGAGGCTCATTTTGAATGAAGCTCAGTGTGCAGGTGTAATCAAACCGCCTGGGCAGGGCTCAAGCATTGCAGATTGGTGTTGGTGGATCAATCCCAGAGAACATTTCCAGAAGAAATTCAAGAGGCGGTATGATGGGATGCAGATGGCAACATTCCGGCTGTATCTTGTCTGCCGCTGGTCATCTGATGACTAATCTGAAGTGCACAAAGAAGGCTTGGCACACCTGCGAGCTGATGACTCCTCACACTTGAGATTTCCCAGTTTGCAGTGACCCACACACTTGCTGCATTCTTGTGTTGAGGCTGCTTTTGCTGCTGTGCGCGCTCAATGCATTGGAAGACCTGAAAGATGTAGCATCAGACCAGTTTTTTTTTTTTTTTTTGGAAAGAAACTGCACAGGTTAAATTGAGTATTTTATTTTAATCTTTGCAAGAACGTACTGGTGATACTACACAATACACATACGTATTTCCTTTTGACTTGTTGACGGAATGACATCAATTCCACACAATGATGCACGGTACGTTGCACGCAAAGAGAAAAGTTACTTGAGGTCTTGAGCCGAGATAATAAAGCAGTACCACATGCATCATATCATGTTGCTAATTTTTTTTAAAAAAATGCGCGTGCACGCACACACACCTATACTCACTCCCGTTCTAGAAAATTTGATGTTTTAAACTTGTCCTTAAGTCAAAAGATTACTTATACAATTACTTTAAATTATTAAAATTGAGCACATAGAAATCATACATTTTTAGATTCGTCTCAAGGACACTTTCATAATATGGTAATTTTGGATAATTATGAAAATAACTTATAACGGTACCTAGCAGTGAAAAAGGTGCATTCCGATGATTGTTAATGTTCGAAACGTCATGTTCGATCTAAGAAACCGGATGGAGCGCGCGCGCGCACACTAGAGGCAGAATCGAGGATGGACACATCTAAAGATCACCTACCTGAATCTGATCTCCAACATTTACAAGGAAGGAGCCTGGAATTGGCTGCACCGTTAGTCATGTGTTTCCCTTGAGCACTTGTGTCCCCATGACCTTGTCATCAGCAAGCAGCAAGGTAATACCACCGGGATCAGAGTGAGAGGAGAGACCAAATGTGAGGTCAGGCCGTGGGCACTTTGGGTAGTAGTTCACACGCATACACGCTGCGATGCCATCGCTGCCTCCAAAGGCCTCATGGAGGTAGCCCTCGCCCAACCCTAAGGTGTAGGACATAGCCCTTAGCAAGACTCCACAGACATCCATCAGCTGGCATGCATACTTCTCTGTGGCTTCCCTGCATATATACACACACACACACCAAAATTAACAAGTTAATTTGTTCCTAATTAAAAAAAACACAAGTTAATTTGGAGCATGCATGCATGTGGAGAAATATTTTGGGATTAGTTTGATTGATTCCTGTAGCTAGACACGCTAAATAGAATTGATATATTAATTATTGGCCATGCCAATTAAGAACCATCGATTGATGCATGCTCTATATATAATTATATACTGATAAAATGAGACAATGGAACCTAAAAACAGATATACTTATTCTACAGAGGAACTAAAGATGTTGATCTACCTCAGATCATCACTGGGGATCTTTGGCCACTTCTCAAGGTTCTTCATACCGCTTGGTAAGAGGTTGAGGAAGTAATAGTCATTCCAGTCCAAGATTGCCCCTTTCTCGACTCCAATACGGCTCCCATACCCTTCATATGTCACTGGTGAGTTTGCATAGACCTTCTTCTCTTCCATGGGGAGGCCAAAGAACTCACTCCATGCTCCTCTCATCCTCTCCACAGCACCCATGTCCACACCATGGTTCACTAGCTGGAAGAACCCCCAGTTCTCACATGCATCAGCCATTGCTTCTAGCATTCTTGCGTGGCGATGCTCATCGGTGATATTATTTGGGAAACCAGCAAGGTCAATCACTGGAACACTAAGACTAGGATCAACCGTGCTAATTGTACTATTGGGGCGTTCAGATGGAGGTTTGATGTATTGTTGTGGCACAGTGAGCATACCGGAGTTGGAAAGAGTTTGCACTGGTACAATGGCTTCTGGCCAGTCATGGAGAGTGTTTGTTGCCATTGTTGACACAAACTGTTGGTTTGTTTATGGAGAGCTAGCTAGCATGTGTCTATATATAGAGAGAGGATGCATGTATAAATGAGTTTTAAGGACCGTATATGATATATGCACATCTTTTTTCCGTAGTGTTTTTATAGAGCAGTTAGTGATGCTATATGCGTGTACTCCCTCCAGTCATAAAAATAAGTCGTTGTTGACTTTTGAACACGCTTTTGATCATTCGTCTTATTCAAAAAATTATATAAAACATCATTTATTTTGTTGTGATTTATTTTTTTTTTATTAAAGGTACTTTAAGCATGATTTATATTTACTCATATTTGCATTAAATTTTTTAATAAGACGAATTGTCAAAGGCGTGTCCAAAAGTTAACGGCGACTTGTTTTTATAACCGGAGGTAGTATATATGACATAATTACTGCTGAAGTGCTGATTGGACTAGCACAATAAACATGTGATTTTGGAATTGAAGTTTCTCGATCAATGATAAGAAATTGGTTTATTGACGATACTCGAAAGGACTAGATTCATAATTTGAAATCGCTATTTACACATGTGACTAATTGACTATTTCAGATCTCGCTCGTACGTGGTCAAGTGCAAAGAACACAAATTGATTGATCGACAGTAATAAAATTGATTGTTACAAGTAGCTAGCCAGCTAGAAGGAAAATCGTGTCATTAAATCAATATTCGCTCGTATTAATATTATTTTATTGTGGCGATTACTCTATATTGTAATCTGGGACAGTTTACATTGTGGTAATTCAATATATGGTAGATGTTACTGCACAACCCTTTTATTCGAGACAATTCACTATTTCTTTTATTTTTGGATGGACGCCATTATGAAACTGTGTGCATCAGATGTTTGCCACTCCACACGCCACATATCCTATTTTTCACTATATTTGACTTGTGTTTGTGTATTATGACAATTTCCCCAATCTTCTATCTTTCCTATTCTCCCTCCCTACTATCGCGATGGTCACACGGGAAGTAGCAGCTGGATGAGTGGAGGCGGAGATGGGCTCGCAGCGAGGAAGTGACTAAGCGATCAAGACGACGATGGGGTATGAGGCGGTCTTACAGAGGATTGCGATTGCGCTAGAGGGATGGAGATGGGGGCACGATGGCGGTCCCAAGGGCAGCGGTGGCAACTGCCCGAGTGGCGGACGGTGATGGGGCGTAACGGCCATGTAGGTAGCATTACAGTGGTAGCAACCATACGGCAACCTCACAGGCGACAACAGCAACACAGGGTTTGACAACCTTACGGATGGTGATGACTAGGGGTGAAAATGGGTTGGATAATGTCCGAACCGGACCAATTGGATCCGGAATCGGATATCTTTGGATATTTTCGGATACGGATCGGAACTCGGATATTTTTAGTCAGATATGGATTCGGATATGGGATGACCATATCCGTCGAACTCTGATTCGGAATCGAATATCTGATAATCAAGTTAGTCGGATATCCGAGCCCATCCCACTAGCACCAGGCCACCAACCCAAGACCCAAGCCCAAAGTGGAATTTCCCTTTTGTTTTCGTATTTAATATTACCATAAAGTGGTAAAAATTGTAGAAAATAGTATATGGCTTAGAAAAATGTGAAATAAATTTCTAAAAATCCAGAAAAATGAGTAGAGTCCAAATATGGAATAATAATTTACATATTTGATAGGATAAATTTCCCTACAAAAAATAGAATAAGCTTTTCCTTAGAAAGAACAGAATAGGAATGGGGTTTTAAAAATTCTTACAAATAAAGAAAGACTTTGGAAATTTAAAATATAACTTTTTCTTGAGACATGAACTATGTCAATGTTCATTGGTATTTGGTAATGCTAGTGATTATGTGTTAATAATCTTATGTGTCTTATCACTTGTATGCTTATGCTTGAATGCATGATTGCATGAATCATATGATGACATGGTGAATTGGTGATAACTGATATAATGATGTGATATGGCCTATTTGTTGATTGCTTTAATTGAACTCAGATGTATAGTTTGAGGGGTTATATGTTTTGAAAAATATTTGTGATCGTATTCAATTCGACCCGAATCTGCTCCGTACTCATGTCCGGCATCTCTCGTGTCCGTATCCGTAACCGTGTTATCCGTATCCGTATCTGGTTCCAAGAAAAACTCTAGGATAAGGATATGGTTTAGTCATTATCCTATCCGACCTGACCCGTTTTCATCCCTAGTGATGACGACAGTGCTAGCTAACATTGAAGATGAACATTTGGATTACCGTGATGGAGTTTTGCTGATCGAGAAGGCTAATGTGCAGGACATGTGTTAGGCGGGACTCCAGCTGCTTGCCTGATAGATTGTGCATAGCCTAGAGACCCGAAGCCTCTAATCACGCTTTTGTTAAACTATGATAAGTGTACATTTTGGTCCTAGAGAACCTAATTAAACTGAGCCAATATATATTTTGCTCAATGTACGTAATTAATGTCATCTTGACGATATACATGAGATGATAGCATGTAATTGTGCCGTACCAGCAAGACAGATATTAGGCTACCACTGATGGTACAAAGGTTTCCGGTTGGACCGAAAGTCAAGGGCTGACACCTGCATACGGAGATATGCTTTTTTTTTTCCGTACCAACCGGTGAAGACTGCAATAATGTTTTTTTTTTTTTGCATCTAATGAGCATGGTTCCAGGGGTCATTCCGGGCTTCCGGCGACCAGAAGCTGAGATTGCATGAGCTGAGTCTGATTGAATTATATGCCAGAAACCAAACAAAATAAGGTTGCATGAGCTGATGTGCCGAGCCTGGTTGAGGCATATGCAGGAACGAAGCTGTTTGGTTGTACGAACCATCTCAGTCTGGCCCATATGAACCTGCCTTAGGAGATGCAAGTGATATTGTTTGGTTACCATGCACCCGTAGAGCCAGACTGAGAGAGATATTGTTTGGTTGACCATACAGATTAGAGTGGGATACATAAATTCAAGAGGACAAACAAATTTTTAAAAATAAATAAGAAAGTCTATAAATTTAAACAAAAATTTAAAAATTTAAAACAAAAAAATTTAAAATTTAAAACAAACAATAGATAATAAAAAAATTAAAATTAAAAATTCTAATCTTTTGAAATTTATATGGCAAGTGTGATCTAGTTTTGTTTTAAAAAAATGTCAGGAACCTGTTTTTGAAGTCTGTTTGATAATAGAAGATAATAAAAACATATAGCAAAAACATGAATTAGAAAGTGAGCATTGATGTGCCTTCTGCATGCATGCGGGAGTCAGCTCCTTCCCAGCCGATTTCACCATTCATATCGAGCATGGCTAGCAAAGTGTTTTTTGCAGCAGTTGAGCCATGCTCTAAGAGACATTCATCAGGTAACCAAACACCGGTTGCCTGCACGCGGTGAGCCTGGCTAGCCGACGTGCAGACAACCAAACACACCCAAATGTCTTGTTGAGAGAACTAAACAGCCCTTGAAATGTAATTGGTCGTCTGATCTGGAACCATGGCACGATCCAGTGAGGTTAGATGCGTTATGAATCATGAATATATACGTCCAACTGAATTAATTTGTTTGGAATGATGGAACGAATTGGTCTGAGATAACAGATGGCCAGCGGTTAGAGCAAGATGTGGGAGGGCTAACACTAATCTAATAGCCAAATTGACCCCAGAACAGAAATTATTGGCGACGAGGATCATTCAGCTGTAAGCAATTTTAGAAACATTCAACGAGCTCGATCGATTCAAAATAATCAATGAAGACAACGAATCGACAATGGCAAGATTCATCGATGTTGGACAATCCATCCGGCCCAACCTAAGATGTGATCGTAGGTAAGGGAGAAGATCGAAATTCATCGACGTCGAACAATTCCAACCTAATTAAGATGTTGTCGTAGGTGAGTAAGGGGATCAAAATTCATCGACGTCGGACAATCAATCCCAACCTAAAAAGACACCACCAACGGTTTCCTCGGATAGTACACCCCCCATGGTCTTGTACTTGAGGGACGACATTATTCAGGATGCTGTTGGGCGTAGACCTTGTCGCAGCTACCATCATTTTTTTGAAAGAGGGGCAAGAGAGCTGCTATCCTATTTCATTGATTATAAGAAAAAAATAAACGGAATCGCTTATGGTCGGGCGCCCGACATGGATCGGACGCGCGCGTCGCATGCACCTCCCAGCTCGCGCCACGCGTTAGCAGGATAGTGGTGGGCCCGGCACCGTTTTTCACTCCGTGTTCCTCCGAATATTAATCAAGTGGGGCCCGCTGCATGATGATTTTTCTCACACAACATGTACATGCAAATCCTTAGTGTTTTTGCATGCATGCAACAGGTACAACAGTGAACAAATGGTTGAATTTGTATGTTACATCATGTTTCATCATTGGTTGTAGCATGTTTCATTGGTGTTAGCCATGTTTCATATATATTTCGCCATGTTTCGTATGCATGTTTATTGGATTTCATGCATGTTTCGTCATGTTTAATCCATGTTTATTGGTACATCTCGCATGTTTCAGTGGTACACTATACATGTTTTGAGATGTTGGATGTCATGTTTTTTCAAACAAGACATGTTTCAAAACGAGCGTCTGTTTTTGTGCGTATGCATACGAGGATGAAAAAGGGTGACTCAAATTTCCGCTACGTACGTGCACGCACAAAAAAATGACGCTAAGTGTGTTGAGTCTCTGCATGTAGTGGGGCCCACAAAAATTGCTGCGTGATGGGATGTGGTTCGGCAACAACAGCAACGCGCGTAACGAAAGGCGAGCGGTTTGCGTGGGATGCATGACACGGGAGCGAGCGCGGCGGGAACGGCAATAACGAGCTGCGGGTAACGACAAAAGCAGGGAGCATGGCGCGCGGGAGTGTGGGCGTCCGACACCATCGGGCGCTCGACGCGTAGCATCATCCAAAAATAAAATAAAAAGCACGTGGAAATACGAGGTACAACCACAGCGTTCCGTTGCAACCCTGGCCACAACCAGACACACCTCCGGCCACCGTCGGAAACACCACCTACAGAGGAGAAAGAAGGAAAGCAACCCCACCGCTGCCAACTAAACCAAAGGTCGAACAGGAGTGTTGGGAGAACCAATATATTCTGGCCATTGATCTTCCGGGATTCTGGAGCCCTTCTTCACCGGCGCCGGTTGCCACCATGGCCGCCGTCTGGGACGTCTAATTAGGGAGTTCATGCTTTCGGGAGGGATCGAGTCATTATACCGCATCTCAAGCAATTAATATTCGTTTGTTGGGTCGCTTCATCCGGCATCAATCTTATGATCCATCCAAACACAAACCGGGATGTGAGTGGCCGGTGAGAACAACCGAACCAAACACACCTTAGATTCACGGAAGCTTTTGAGATACACACACATCCTCATAAGAAGTCCACATGATTAACATAATATTGCACATTTGCACATACATTATCACTCGTACATGCGAATAAACATAAATGGAGATTACTGATATCCAGTATTGCCATATATAGATCAGAGAATATTGGATATTAGATATTGTGAGACCTGCATGCGACGAGTATTTAACATCTTTCATATTGATTTGGGGTTTTGGCGTTGGTTTTAGTTTGGAATTTGGAATGTTGAGTTGTAGCCGATTTTACTGCTGAAAGAACTTCTGGAAGCCTCAAACAGGAGCATTTGTGTCCTTTTGTAGCATGCATACATACATACATACATACATATATATATATATATATGGTTAGACCAAGTACGTGCTTCAGGTGGTTTTCCGGACAGTCCGATGCGTTGTTCAGCTTATGCAGCCCGAATTAGGGACCGGCTGGAACTTTTAGCTCATAGCGCGCGAGCAGTTTGGGCTTGGCTCGGAAAAAGCTCGGGCTCAGGTTCGGCTCGTTTACAAATGAGCACGTGCCAAACACGTTTTTTAGCTCGGTCCAAAAACGAGCACGAGCCAGACACTCGTAGCTCATACAAATTATGTCATTATGTATATGTTTGATGCTATTGTTAATTTATTGTAACTTGTAAGCTAATATTGTTGTGAAATTGATGCTATTGTTAATTTATGTATGAAACTTATAGGCACTAGGCCATAGCTAGCTATCTACTCCCTAGTACCTGGCTCCCTGATCAATTGCAAACAAGATTTTGAGATTTTGCAAACGAGCTCGCGAGCTGCTCGTGAGCTTTACTGAGCCCGAGCCTAGCCGGGTTTCAGCTCGGTTCTCGCTCGCAAAAATGAGCCGAGCCTGAACAAGCCTGGCTCGCTCAGGCTCGGCTCGTTTCCACCCCTAATTAGGGCTTTTTTTGTCCTCTTAGATGGTCTCATGAACCATCCGACACGTGGTCCGGCCATGCAACCCAAAACAACAACTTGTTGTTTCTCTTGGCTGTTATGGTTGGACCGTCCGGTACATCGGCCGGTCTGCACGGTTCCCTTTTGGTTCTTCGCACTTTTGAGGGTCTTTTCATGCGTAGATAAAAATTGTACATATAATTTTTATGTTAATAACTTTTTCGCTGGAGATATAAAAAAACATAAAAATTAAAAAGATTTCTGTTGTGTACGTAAGTGAGTGCAAGTGGGCATTTTTGTGGGATTATGCAAATGTTCTGATTTGGCAAGCTTCTAATAAGTAATTCATGATGTTAGTGAATAAATTTGTATGTATCAAGGTTTTTCAATGGATTAATAAGCTTCTAATGAGTTTTTTTAATGAACTAATTCATGCGATACATGTTCAAGTGGATCGTAGTCGGCGACGTGTCTGGAGGTTCGAGGGTCCACAAAGACAAGGAGTTCCTGCAGGATGATCGGACTTGGACTTGGAGATCACAAGGATGATGTGGATGATGAATTTAGCTGGCGTGAGGATTTGAGGCTCGGCAGGTGGTTGAGGACGATGGAAACTTAGCGGCTAGGTCTGTTCCGACTGCGTCCGGAGTGTGTGGACCAGGGGAGGCCATAAGTATCGAGTTGTGTTTGCATGTGGGTGAAGTGTGTGATCAATATCAGTCGTCCAGGTTTGAGGGTATTGGTAATTTCGCACAAGTTATTGTGATACCCGAGAGCTCCAGTCCTATATAAGGAGGGGATGAGGTGTCTCCCTCTCACTAGCCTCATTTGTCACTTGTGAGAGCTGAGGTTAGGTGAACGTAGGTGCAATAGCCAATACTTTGCCCACTTGGTGTGGCTTTGTAATAACCCAACGAAAGCAATATAATGCACCAAAAGTTTTTCAAGTTTGTGTTTGTGTTCGTGATGGTTGTGTTTGATTCTTAATTGCTTTGATTATGCTCAAGTTTCGATCTTTTTGTTTCCATCTTATTCGAATCGTGCGAAAGTTTGGAAAGTTGTTTCCTCTAGTTGGTCTGGTGCTGATCTTCTTCTATATCTAAGTTTTATTCTATTTTTGGCCATTTTCATAGGGATTTTTGTTTAATTTTTCATCCACCTTGTTTGAGCTTTGTTTTGAGGGCCATGGAGTGCCAATTTTCAAGCTAGGACCATGGGTACCATCATGAATCATGTTTATTATCTTTCTCCATGAGCATGACTGTAGCTTGGGTTGTCCATTAGCCGCTCACCATTATTTGTTCTTTTACTCACAAGGCTATGTTCGTGATTGTTAAGAGTCAAGCTTCATGTCTTCTAGAGGACATCATTATTGGACCTTTTGGTTCATCCTCCTATCCTTAGACATGAACATAGCTTGATTTCCATTTGCGAACACGAAGTGGTTGGAGTTTGACATTTTGCATTCTAGACACGTTCACCAAGTATTCATGCATCACCTGTGAGGGGCTTTTGGCGTGAAGAAGCCAAAAAATTTGTGTAGCTCCCATTCACCTCCACTCTGATCGCCATAGCATGGTTCCACAAACAACATAGTAGAGAGTATAATTTCGTGGATAAATAAAGGCCAAAACAATATTTAATTCTAACTAAACGAGTGTATACTAGATGTATATTACCTCGCTAACAAACTTTGTAATTAAGTCGATATATGTAATTACATATGATGCTCAAAAAAGGAATTCTATCAACCAAGTAAGTCCAAACACTAGAGGTGAAGTGGATGGAATTGAATTGCTACCGCACATGATTTTAAAAGTCATGATGATATTACTGAGGAACGTCTTTATCAGAACATTTTTGCTTATCTCTTTGGACAGTTAATTAGCAATAATCTTTCTATGGACGTCTGAAATTTGTTTCATATAGCTTAGCAAGGAAATTTTGAAAGAAACAGTCTTTCCAAGGGGTGAGGATTTCGCTACTTAGAAAACTACTCGCTCGCGTAAGGGGAACTATAGCTTGAATGCGGAGCTCAAGACTGCTTGACGACTTTCGGTGTAGGGTCCGCTTGAGTCGAGGTCGTTTCGTAATAGGAACAAAGCGTTTCATTTGCTTCTCTTTCATGGAAATTTCATTTTCCCATAATGTATTCTAATTTTTGGCCTAATTCTTCTTCTGATGATCGATTCAAACTCTCATAAAAAAGATAGACCTTGGTTCTTATTCTTATATGTTAGATGCCTCGACCCATCAATACATACAAGGTGTTTGATCACGGCTTCTAGTCCCCTCCGGCCAACCGGGCAGTGTTTAGCATGTTTAGTTGATGGCTGGGGGCCAACAACATAGTTCAATAACTTGTCTTCGACTCAGCTCCCAGTTGCCCAAACAACCTCAACAACAGCTATTCCGAAAACTAGCTAACTATATATTATATTTTGGACTTCTCAAACCGAATGTTTGCATGATGACCACTCTAGTCAAAGTAGAAGCTTAATCAAGGTGTGGATTAACACTGATTCGGAAGTATCAACTAATTCCATTTAAGATATGTAATCTTATAGAAGATATTATAAGTCCCATATACTATAATATACTAATTGGAGCAATCAAAGCAGTCATACGTGTATCCCTATTCCGAATATCATACATGCATGCACGACACGTCGGTTCAAAAATAGAAGGTGTGTTTTGACTTGGCATGGATTTTAAAACTATACTTCGATGTGTAATTTTTATTATTTCGTAGTAACAAAATTATAATTATTAAAAATTACTTTTTAATATGAATCCAACTATGGTATTTGTATCATAAAATTTACATCTTGTTTAATAAATAGCTGATCAAAGATTATATAAGTTTAAATTTTCAAATATGCCCGTGTTTTTTTAATTATTGAATGGAGGGAGTACATCCTCGTTCAGAATGGTCGTGGCTACATGATTGAAGTGATGCGCTTTGATAGTTCTTAAGAATTAACCCGAAACATTTAATTCAACTATAGCGTTGGGTTCAAGATTCTTAGAAAATATATGCCTTGGATAAGCTATTGCTTTCTGTCAAGATTCAATAATTTTATTTAAAACCCCCCCGAAAACGGATGAAATTAGGCCATTTTAAACTGTGCATTCGGTGGAGCATTAATCAGACAGGTAGAACTTGTTAGAAAGCGCTAGACCAATTCATTAAGGAAAACAAGCATGTGCTCAAATATGGAAGTCAAGCAAATGGACAAATGATATATAATAATATATATGTGATTGATCTGATGCCTGGATGGTTTTGGTACGTAACATGCGCATCTAAACATTAGACACGCGCGTATACATGTACACCACTACTAGAAACGCACTCTATGTGGGCGGCCAGAAAACTTAGTATCGGCGGCCAAGAGCCGCCGACAACACAGTATCGGCGGCGAAATGGATGCCGCCGATATAGCTTGAGGAATTGTCGGCGGTTCTCACATAACCGCCGACAAAGATTGGCCCCCTACCGCCCGCCTCTCGAAAATTCAAATTAGTTTCCCGCCAATTAGACTATGTCGGCGGCTAAAATAATCCCTCCGACTTTGTCGAAGGCGACGTGGGCCCGGGGTTTTGAAAATAGGCAATAGCATTTTGCTGCTGCCATAAATAAATGTCAGCGGCATTAGCTAAAACCCCGACAAAGATTAAGGAAATATCGGCGGTATTATTTCAGGCCGCCGACACTGACATAGCACATACTGTGGCATGACCATAAAACAGGCGGTTATTATCGGCGGCATTAAATAAGCCCCCGACATAGCTTGATACAATGTCGGCGGTATTATCAGAGGCCCCCGACATAGGTTGAGACAATGTCGGCGGTATTTATTATGCCGCCGATACATCCAATGCACCCACTGCATCTCGCGGGTCGGGATGACCCCATTTCACAAGATCTATATCGGCGGTCTGGAATGCCGCCGACATAGATCAGCCGCACTGTAGCCCTCCCCTGGTTTCGTCTGTATCAGGGGGGCCGCCGATATAGATATGCTATGTCGGCCGTTCTGAGTCGGCGAAGCAATGTCGGCGGTTGACCGCCGAGATAAACCAATGTCGGCGGTTGTGGGGCTCAATATCGGCGGTTTTGGCCCCCGACACTGAGGCACATTCCTGTAGTGCACTATGCTAGCTAACCTGAGCATGTTAACCATATCTTATCTATATTCATATCGTCAGCCAGCGCTAAACATGCATGCACCTTGTGTATATACTCTCACAGTGTACAGAACACAGCTCCCATCACTAATTACTATTATAATTTATTTATAAATCAACTATAACGAGCGAGGTGGCCCACGCGTTTGCGCGGCTAGATTTGTTTTGGTATATAGTGTTTATCTCTAACTCATAATCTATCTCTAACATATCAGATCAGATTTAGAGTTTATCTCTAATATATTATATCAACTTTAGTATTTAATATGAATTCCTAATATTTTCTTTTAATCTAAGCCGCATAGATCTTTTATTTTTTTTCTTTGATTAATCTATCATGTTATAATTTGGTCCCACAGTTGATTGAACGGATAAAATAACTATATTATATCATATTTAGTATTTAATCCAAATTTTAAATATTCTTCTTTTAATCTAAGCCGTTATAATCCGGCCCCACAAAACCAATGGCATAGATCTTTTATTTTTTTCTTAATTTATGTTAGAATTTCTTTGATTGATCTTGGCCGTTATAATTTGGTCCCACCGTTGATCGAACGGCTGAAATAATTTGGATGATATGGACGAACGTGGTGGCTTCTTTTTTCCCTCCTTTATATATATAATAGAGCTTCTTTTTCCCCTCCTTTATATATATAATAGATATTATTATTATTATAAAAAAAATTAAAACAAACCTTTGCATATTATTTTTGTTTTTGTGTAGTCAATCTGAATATTTTAAAAGATATTCATAGTAAGTTTTAAAATTTTAATCGGCACACATCTTAAACGTCAAGTATTCGCGATTGAGGGAGTAAAAGAGGACGCAGAGAGGTGCCGCTCGCAGGGCGACAGCAAGTCAGCAGCAGCTGGTCAATGTTGTCAGCAATCAAGCAACCAAGCTTAGTCATGATCAAGATAAGTATCTAGATTAATTGGAATCGAGTTAATCGGATGGAAAGCAACGAGCTCATGAGGCCACTTGTAAGCTAGCTTGCACTCACATAGTCAATACTCACGAGGAGGCACGAATATACAACCAGCGAGCTTATCTATCTATATATGCATGCCGACGTCGTCGCTGGAAAATCAATCAAGCACATGTTGTATTGAAGCAGTAATAGATGCATCGATGGGTGTGCGTAGGGGCATACGTCACTGCAATTAGTGGTGTACGTGTTGGGATGATTTCAACGCTCAATTCATAGCCTCACAACATCTGAAACTTGTGCGGGACTATATGTGTCTATAATATACAATGAACTAATTAAAGTGGGCAACATATCAAATACAAATATCCATTGGGTAATAACATGCTAATAACAGATCTGAACCGCCGTTGCCCGATCGCCTTCGTCCTTTTCCGCGGCTCCGGTGTCATCACCGGTGCCTTGCCATCCGCACCATGAACCCCTCCCACTGTCGGGCCGCCGCCTCCCCGGCTTTCTTTTAAGCTCAGGGATACCGGTGAACCCCCACCCGAAACCCAGCCCTAACCCGATTTGACCGGCGGCGGAGATCAGATGAAAGGCGGCGACGCGCATCAACCATCAAGAAGAAGGGGAAGGAGAATGCGGGTGGGCAGAGGCACGACAGAGTAGGAGAAGGAGACAGGAGGGAGGCGCGCGGCGGCAACAACATTGTCACCTAGCTAGGTGAACTGTGGCACAGGCGACTACCAGGTAAAAAATCCTATACTTTATAACTTTGAAAGAATGTCTTTCCAACAAGATGAGCCATTAACGCTCTATATTTTGCTCCGGTCAACTTCTCACAAACATGCCTTATGTTCCAACTTCCACCACTATTTACACAACAAACTCATATTCAAGTCTTTCAGATTTTTCATACCTAAGCCTCCTTCCATTTCGAGGTGCTTACACATCACATCTTACAAGGCGATATTTTTTTTGTAAAACTCCCCTTTACCAAAAAAGAGGAAGAGAAATTTTAGTTTATAACATCCAACTAGAACACCTCGTGAATGACATCTAGTCATGTTTCCTTTCGGCATAAAATACTGTGGCCGTAAATTTCTTCATTTTGTGAAACTTACGCCTTTCATTCCTTCATCTCTTTCCTCCCCCTCTCCTCCCTGGCTCTCTTCTTTGTCTCCGGTCACCTCCAAGAGCAGCTGGCTAGAGTGGTGAGATGTTGAAAGTGGAGGTGGCGAGATGGTGAGTGGCAGGTGGCTTCCATAAGAGAGAGAAGGGGAGGTACTTCGAGCTTTTTCTACGAGCCTAGCCAGAACAGTGTTTTTGCATCTCGCCGGCTAGGCTCCAGGTGAGCAGGCAACCAAACACCGGTTTCTCGCTCCCATTGGCCTGGTTGGGTGAGACACAGGCAACCAAACACGCCCTCGAGTGATCATGTTATTTGTGCATTCTTACTGTATGGGCCGTCATGACGCCAATTTCTGGTCAGTTG
The DNA here is from genome assembly GCA_036346415.1 of Raddia guianensis. Taxonomy (NCBI): domain Eukaryota; kingdom Viridiplantae; phylum Streptophyta; class Magnoliopsida; order Poales; family Poaceae; genus Raddia; species Raddia guianensis. Next base: position 44,163,344 of record CM070544.1, read on the forward strand.
GTTTTATAGTTTGGCTGGACGTTCTTGCCCTATAGGACTGATGACGAGGTCCAATACCAAGGCGAAGATGTGCCGCCATAATTAGGGGTTCCTGTGGTTGTTTAGATTAATTTCCTGATCATTAATTGCTGCCCCAATGTTGCTTGTGCACAACGTTTGGTGTAACCTGATTGTTAGTCTGTTGATGATTGTCTTGGTTATCAATCAGGTGGTTTTGTTTGTTTCATGCTTTCTGAGTGTGTCCTGGAGACCTGGACTGTAGCAGGGCCTTCTGGTTCTTCTGCGGATTTCTTTGTTCTATCCCGGGTTGTATTTCTGTTTGTTTGGAATGGAAATGACGTTGTAAAATCGCTTGAGATGATGCCATTTCCATAGCCAACAGTGAGATGATGATGGATACTGGTAGCTCATTAGCTGTGAACATATCAATCTATCTATATAACAACGCGCTAGCGTTACCGTCCTCCTTGTGACACGTGTTCACCCTACATAGTACCGAGCATCATGGCCGTCGGATCACACACGATGGCGCCCGTCGGCTCAATCTGGCCGTCCATTTAAAAATTATACGCAAAAGAATTTTTTCGGTGGAATCCTCAACAATGCGGTGGGTTGGCCTGTTGGTTTACAGCGCTAGATCTCAGTTGTTGGTCTTGGGTTCGAATCCCACCTCCCCCTATTTTTCCAGCCATTTTCTCGCACACATTCCCACTTTTTCTATTTTATTTATCTACCTTTCCTACCTCCCACACAACACAAAAGCACGCATAGCTCAGTTGGCTTGTTGCCTTCATGTGAGGGTGGAGTCAGTTGGCTTGTTGCCTTCATGTGAAGGTGGAGGTCGTGGGTTCGATTCCTCGCCTCCTCGCGCTATTTCAATTTTTTCCACCGGTTATAGCGGCTGCCACGTGGTGCTTGCAGGTTGGCCCACGTCATCCTCCATAAAAACAAATCATGGTACAGGTCCATAAATGAGTTTAAGTACTAAAATTTTTGAATTCAATAAAATAAATAAGATAAAAATATAAAAAGTCTAAAAAAAGTGACAGTTTTTTTTTTGCAGAACTTTAAAAACCTAAAAAAGAATAAAAACTGCAATTCAATGTCACCATAAAAAACCAACAAAAATGTAAAAAATAAAAAACTAAAAAGATGCAAAGTGCAAAAACTAAATATGGTGAAATTAATAAAAATTTAAAAAAAATTCAAAGTAATATTCTTGCAAACCTCTAAAAACCTAAAAAAAGAAATAAAAGAATTAAAAAAATGCAATCCAACATCACCATAAAAAACCAAACAAAAATGTAAAAAATAAAACACTAAGAAGATGCAAAATGCAAAAAAAAAAAATGGTGAAAAGAAATAAAAGAATTTAAAAATGCAATCCAACGTCACAGTAAAAAACCAAACAAAAATATAAAAGAATAAGAAGATGCAAAATGCAAAAAAAATGGTGAAATTAATATTAAAAATTTAGAAAAATTCAAAAAATATTCTCGCAAAACTCTACAAACCTAAAAAATAAATAAATAATGCTAGGGAACTTTACCGCAAAAAACCGCAAAAATGTAATAAATAAAAACTAAAATGATGCAAAATGTAAAAAAATTGGTAAGGATCTATAGATGAATTTAGCCATTAGATTTTTTGACTTTTATAAAAAGAATTTAAAATAGAAAATTGTTAAAAACACTTAAAAATTAAAATTCTACAAACAAAAGTAAAAAACACTAGTGTTCGACGAAAGTACAAAATGTTGTTCTATTTTGCTAAGTTTTGTTTTTTCTACAATTATGAATTTAGCCATGATAATTTTTTTACTTCTACAAAATGAATTTAAAACAAAAGAAAAAATGTTACAAACTAAAAAATGGAAAATTCTACAAAAATAAAAAAACACTTGTGTTCGACGAAAGTAGAAAATATGGTTCTATTTTGCTAAGTTTTTCTACAGTTCTTTTAGTTCGGCACAAAAAATAGAAAAAATAAAGGGACATAGTATCATGGTGGTAACGTTACACAAAAGCTATAGCAAATTCTAAGAAGTCTAATTTTTACACCAAATGAATTGGTGTACTTTTCCATTCCAGTGCTTTAGTCTACAGTGCTTTTCCATTCCAGCAAACACTCAAGTGAATTGGTGTACTTGTACACAGTACAGTAGCAAATGGGGCAAAATAACAAGAAGTCAACGATGTGGGCAAAAGGTTCAAAGTACATGTTCGACAAAAGCATTCTAGGTATATTACATAACCAATTGGACATAAGATCGAACAGATTTAGCACACACAAATACAGTGTTTGTGTTTTTGGTTGACAGAACCAACACCAGGTGAAGGCAAGTGTACAAGCATGTCTATAAACTGTTTATCACATAACCTATACAAATGGTACCATTCTTCCAATTCCCAACTGGACTGAACCTAACCCTCCTGATCCTATCCGATCGTAATATTATGTATAGAAACCAGTAATGAACAACTCAGCTCCGCTAGAGATATTACTCACCAAAATTGTCTGGTACCAAAAGAATATTTGAATCGAAACGGCCAATATAACCCAAATCTACAACTTCAAATATACCTCAGGATCCTCATGTTTTGCCTCTACATGAACTGAAGTATTTGACATCATCTAAAGCCAGCACGAGGACAACTCAGTAGCTTCCCATTGGAGGCATCCCGTACGCGGGCATCGGACCAGGACCCATCGGAGGCATGCCCATTCCGCCCATCATAGGTGGAGGTCCAGCCATACCAGGAACAGGTGGAGCAGGCAATGCAAGAGGAAGCAATTGTGCGTACATATTCTGCACAACAGAATGCAACTTGTCATGGCGGATGCTTAGGCATGAATTGTATGTTGTTCAACCGAAAGAAGAGCACTTTGATTACCTGTTGGGAAACAAGGTCCTTTTCTTCCTTCTCTTTAGCTCTTACTTCGTTCTGTGATTCAATTCTGTCCTTCACCAACTCGTCTACCTTGCTTGTGTACTCACGGATGTACTATGTACAGTGCATGGAAGTTATTAAAGAATCCTAGACATACATAGATATGTTTGTACCAAACATAAAAGGAACATACCTGCAACAGATAGGGGAAAGCAAAGTCCAACATGTTGTTCATCCATGCGAGCTCAAGAGCAACATCCGCACGGATCAAGTCATAACAAATGAAGAGGCACGAAGCAAAACATTCTTTCTTTCCCTGAAATATACAAGTAACACAACCAGAGATGTTTACTGATAAAAAATGAAATACTGCACAGACACTTGCTACTCAAACGACACGAATCAGATAAGCTATCCCTGGTGTTTCCTAAAGTTAAGACTTAAGAGTATTCCTTAATCTATTCTTAATTGGTATGTTGCCTCCATACACCAAATGCATATTTCATGGAACACATCACTGAAGTTAGGAAACATGGAATTAAATATCTGTGGCACTATAACCAGCAAGAAAAAAGACCATGGCTTGCAATTCGCCACAAGCCTACAAAGGCAATACTATTAGTACACTTACATGCTACCAAAGAAATTGAAGCAGAATGGGTTCTAAACAAACCTGCTCGATAAAATAGACAAGCAAATCCTCTGACAGTTCACGGTCACCAGATTGCGAGCATGTCTCCATGCAATCCTTGTACATGTTGTCTTTCTTTGATAGGGCAATAGATTGCTTCCATCTTCCAGCCTTCTTGTAAATATAGGCAGCAATCCTCCGCATCTCAAGTAATTCATGCTTCTCAAGCTGACCAAGGATTGCAGGAACTGGTTATGGAAACAGCAAGAATATGAACAAGCATTGCACACTGCTCCTATTATTAATATTATTATTACCTTCTGGGCAAGACCTATTTGATCAAAGTTGTCGTGCATATCAACTGATTCGCGGAGCCTCTCGTAGTCTTCCTCTTCAACATAAAGCTCGTTCAATGCCTCATTGACAGCAGAGACATTATTACTCTGAACTGCAACCATGTATGGTTTCACAAGATGCAACTGGCCAGCCTGTATAATAAATAAGAAAACAGGCTCAAAATTTCAGAATGGCATAAAAACTGGGGCCACCAACAGAAGACCCTCCATATATGACTATATGCAGTCATTTAGATACAAACCTTACGCATGATGTCTACAACTCTCGTATGATCCAAACGAAGTGCAAGCACGTTGAGGAGATCGTTGATAAGATCAGGGTGCTCTTGCAGATAGAAGTGCACTGCCTTGTAATATAGCTCAACATTTGCAACTTTAACAGCAACATCCTTAAATTGCATATGATCCCATGCATCTGGAGAATGGTTCATGATGGTGGTGGCAGCATTGTCAAATTCATCATACTGTATGTATAGGTAAGTAAGCTCCTTCCAGTGCTGTTGTTCATCGCAAGCACGGATAAGCTTAGGAATGTTGAGACGGGTGGAGAAAAGCTTGATGTGTTCCATGAGTTTCTCAGGGCGATATCTAGCATAGAGGACTCCCAATTCTGTAAAGATACCCATATGGGCACGTTCGAGTCCAAGGCCACTCTCCATGAGAGAGATAAGTTCATTGAAGCATCCTCTGTTCTGGTAGTATTCACTCACTTCTTCCAAGTCATCAACCTGAACAAAAGAAGGCGTGTCAGACAGGGCTTAAATAAATTAAAAACAGATTCATCATAAAATATAAGATACTGAGCATGTTCTAGCTTCAACAGGAGGCTCCTACTCATATATACCTGAACAATGATATTGAGACCACATATTTGTGCTAGACGGAACTCTTCAGCATCAACACAAGCAAAGCACACCTCCTTCCATGTTTTAGCACTGTTAGCCTTGCGAGCAGCATCTACAGCACCTTGGAACTGCTTCAATTTAACCAGGGTAACAGCCAGCTTAGCCCAGTTCGAGATGAACGCGTAGATGATCTTTGCAGCTTCATAAAGCTCTTCATCATATAGCCGGTCACCAACATTTTGGAGATTGGCGACATTTGGCATAAGAATAAACTCTTCAATGTCACTGAGTCTATCGATCTTAGCATATGCAAAGATGAGTTCTCCGTCAACCTTAGGTTCCCTGGCCTTTTGCCTTACCATCAGCAAGTACTTAACTAAATCATGATACACATTGGCTTCCTCAGCAGCACGGATCACATCAAGAAAATGTGTTGCATCATCTGCACGAATGAATGACTCAATTGCTTCACTGACTAAACCTTCACGCAACTGGGCCTTAGCAACCTGGCTCCAAACAGCATCTTCTTCAACACGGAAAGCAAACTCTTCAGCTCTTTCTATACTTCGGATATTATCCAACAGAACATTGACAGCCTGCACATTTAGGTTAAACTTCTTGAATATGGCAAAAGCCTCCTCATACAGCTGTGCTTCAACAGCTACATCTCCAACGGCAGGCCCATCAAAGTTATCCAGTCTGTTAATGTAATCCATGACCCTTGATGGGTCCGCTTTGATGGCTGTCAAGATAAGCAGATTCTGCAGATTGAAGTTTCCACTGAATGCAGAATTCTGAAGGACAATCTTTTCAAGAAGTTCGATCAGTTCATGAGGGAGGTCAGCTGTCATAAAAGCCTTAACAGCAGCAGATACTTGCTCAGGGCTCTTGCTTTCAGGCAATGCAGTAGAAACCACTTGGTCGATGAGCTGCCTTCTATATTCATTTTCAGGTTGTAGAACCTTATCCCACAAATCACCATCCATTCTTTCAACCACATACCTGACAATTTAAACCATATGATTGGAACATGTAAGCAGTCATTCAACCTATATAAATATTCGTTCTAAAAAATCCACTAGACATCAGAAGAACAAAAAACATAACATACCTAGCTTGCAGCTTGAACAGCGAATTTTTGTTGGTAATGTTAATAAGCTCATCATCACATTGCCCACGCCGGTAAGCAACAACAGCAAGAGTTGGATCCCGCTTTTCACAGTACTTACCCACTACACGGGAATCATAAAATGGGTTGGTTGTAAGGAAATGCTCTGGGTTGTTATTACTGTCGATGATAATTTTCCCAAGAGCATTGTGAACATGCACATCTTGGCTACCCTCGCTCACCAAGTGCTCTAAGAATTGTGTGAGCAGCCGTAAGCGATTCCTAATTAAAATATCAAACAAATTAGACCAACAGAAAAGGTAGTGTGTGTGTCGGCAAATGGGCAGTACAGGGTAAGAGCTAGAATCAAACCTCTTCTCACATTCATCAACTAATGGCTCAACAGGAAGAAGAGACCGAACAGATAGAATCAAACCCTTAATGAAATCTTCAGGGCACTCATCATCAAGTAGCTGCCCCACGACCAATGGTGCATTTCCAGGGTTCACCTACAAAGCAGACAGAGAAATGATCATTGATAAACACAAAATATTAAAAGTGATATTCCAGTAACACTGAATTCAAAGAGTTACATACTTTCTGCACATAGCCTTCAATATAACGGAGCATATTATTTGTGTACAGGTAGTGAGTCAAATCTGGAACAAAACCGAAGCGGTCACAAACATTAATCAGTGGACGGGCATCAGGTAGTTTTGCTTCCATCAAAAAGTTCTTTGTCTTCTCAGCATCATAGAAATTAGACTCTCTTGTTACACGCTCCACTTCTTTGATTTGTCCAGTCCTCGCAGCTGCTTCTATGTATTTAAAATGGATATCTGGATCCTCACTGGGGCATGCAAGGAAATCTAATATTAATAAAGTGTGCTATTTTTTAAAAAAAAAATTAAACCATATCAAAATAAGGAGTGGGTACCTAGAGCTTAAATAGGATCCCAAGAAAAAGTATAGACCCTCATAAGATTTGAATTGTTCAAAAAGCTTTATGCAAGCATCAACACCTAGCTGCTCAGAGTACTCTTTTGCAGCCTGCAAATGTGCCATAGGTCTCATAAGAATTGGAACACATAAGAAAGAAGTGAAAGAAAACAAAGGCTGAAAGTAAACCAAGCAATTACCTGCACGACAATTTGTAGATTTCCTCTCAGATTAACCAGTAGAAGATCCTTCATGCACTCTAATGCCCATTCTCTTGAAAGGGTGCCAAAGAACTCAACAAGTGCCTGTGGAAGAATGTTGTTAATTAACGAAACAATAGTGGGCTGGTAATCAAACATACGTGAAGAAAACAAACCTGTGGCTCAATAGCATGGGTATTCACAATGACTCGCTTGATATCAGGTAACTCTGTGTAATGCTGCATCACAGTATAAGATTGATTAAAATCAAGACCAAAGAGAATAGATCCGAAATTACGCAAATGTACTGACCTGGATGGCTCGCAAGTACAAGCCAGCCTTTTCACACAGTTGAGCAATTCGGGGGCGATCATAATGACTGAACATACCATTAGCAAGAATGGCATCAGCAACATTTGGGTATGTCACCAAGTTGATCTCCAAAACCTACAATAAGGTTTAGAATTTACTGAGTGATGATTGACAAAACATGTAAAGGTTAGGATAACTATTCACATACAAAGAAAAGCTAAATGATAACCTTGGTTTGAAGAAAAGCATGTTCTGGCAAATTTGGTTTCAGAACATCCAGGAGAAAAGCTGTTGCCTCCCGTATCAAGTTTCTCTGTTAACACAACAGAATAGGCAAGACGTAAATTCAAATTTCATAGTAAAAGGGCAAAAAGAAAAATACAAAATACAAACCAACAAAGCATTTATATGAATAGAAAAATAACCTGAAGGAAAAGATCAGTTATAGTATTGTAGTCTAATGGACAACCACCTTCCATCTGTGACATCATTAAAGCAAAATTGACAGCTCCCTGGTAAAGAAGACATGTGATTTGCAGTTAGACAAGAAATTCTAAAGATCAAAGAACCCCACAGCCAAGTACCAATTATTTGAAAGTGGCCCTGTTTTGCTGAAAAAAACTATTACCTGTGGATCTGTGCGTAAGATGGTCTGGAGGAGAAACAAGTAGTCGGGAGTGTATCCAACCTGTAAAAGCAAAAGTTTTAGGTCAACAGTACAATTGAGAACAAGAACATGACAGAGATGAAGCAAAATACCTGCTTTGAATATATAAGGATCTTGTCAAACTCCCTCCTTTCAGCAAAAGCAGCAACTACTTTAGGGGTTGCCCTAGCCTTTATATATATTTTCAATGCAAGATCATTGTCCACTGTCTACACCAATGTACAATGAACTGATTAGCGAACAACCAAGGAATAGCACAGAGCCACAGAGTTGTGGCAAAACAATAAATTTTAAGCAAATAACAAAACAGCATCAGTTTTACCTTGACAAGATCACCAAGTTCTTCGCTGCACTCCAACTTATCTTCTGCCAACCAATTCTCCAAAAGATTCTTTTTGTTCTGATTAACAACAAGTCGAGACAACTCAAGCGACTCGTAAGCATTGAGCTTCCTCGAGTTAGCAATGTGCCAAAGTACTGCAAGAGTGGAGGAGTTTGCCCAGCTTGAACAGGAACACTCTGCAATTGAAACAGCAAATCAGTCAACAAAAGAACCAACAATTTATATGTGCAAAACAAATAAAGCAATACTCTATTTCCATTTGTATCTCTTATCTTATCAAATATTAAGGAATAGCACGTAACCACCAAGAGTTTGCTGATCACTTTGCTCAAACTTATATGCTAAGAGGATGGATTAAATTGACAATCTTATCTCAAGGATAACTAACTGATCCAAATCAATCTAGATAACTAACTCATCCACCCACGGGTACTGTTCACGAGCATGACCAGTAATTCCAGCGCAACAAGCCCTTTTGGGCCCACATGATGCACATAACAGCAGCAGCAGCATAAAGCTAGAAAAAGGAGGTAAATAAACATTAAGAACTTCATAGGTAACAAGACCATAAATGCACCTGAAATTTTGCAACAGTCTCAGGAGTTCGCAAAAGACCCTGAGGAGATTCCGCAGCCAGCTCCGCTGCTTCCTTGTATTTTGTTTGTGCAAACAATTCTTGGAATCTTTGCACAACCTGCAATTCAAAATATAAAAAAAAACTTTTTAGTCTTCACACATTAAACTTAGATAGGAAAGTTGAATCAAATCCAAAAATGCAATATCTTTTACTTTTTATTGGCAGCACACTAATACAGAGTATTAACATTTGTGTTCATGAACCATCTGGCAAATAATATAACCAAAACACGACGAATTTGACTAGAGGCTTGTTAAGAGGTAATTAATCAAGGAGTTTTACAGCAAAAAAGTGCTCCTTTAGATACACTAGTCTTATGGAATGGAACACCAATAAATTTACAGCACATAATTCAACACTCAGGTAGAAACAAATAGCTTAGGATAGGTTATCAAACACTACTCTACCAAAACTTGTATAACATAGTTAAAAAAAAAAAAGATAACAAGCAAGATGCACAGATGTAACAATATCATTCACAAAAAGGTTTACAGTAATGAAGCTTACCAAATTCTCAGCACCAGGAAGATTAGCTCTTTTGGCTAGATTCACAGCTAACTCAAGGTTGCTTAACTGCATGCACCAAAATGTGTGAAAGAATTATCTTGCATTTGCGTCAGCAAAGAAATTGAAGAAGTGCATAGCATCATACTTGGCCGCTGACAAAAGGCACAATGGTTGCGTCATTAACCGTGGCATGTAAAACCTGCCCTTTTCTGTTGATGGCATAAAATCCACCAGTTGTAGAAGACCCTGCCGTCAAAAATATAGGGTCTGGACTGATTCTATTTCTATAAACTGCTGCAGCAGTTTCCAAGTCATATCTGAACAAAAGGCCAAGCTTTGTAATGACAAAGATAAGGCCATACTTCTGTGATATCTGTAATCAGAAGAAGACGCAAACCAATTAGATCTATCATGTGATATCTAACAGCACATAGTTACTTTAGGGTCTAGTAAAATATCCACCTGCATGGCCACAGGAAAGTCATCCTGGAAATCTGGTGGGAAGAAAAGGTCGGATTGTTTCTTGGAGAAGCCAGGCTTTCCTGATACAAATGATTCGACAAGAACAAAAACGAAAACAGGTCATAGAATTTTAAGGATATAAATTAGTTTTTGCAGAAATTTCAATGGTTCATCAAGTGAAGAATGTATGATGGATAAGAGTTATTCCAGCAAATTTATAAAATGGTAGTTGTTTTAAGCTTGCCCTACTACGTAAAAGATTTAAAAAATAAAAAACAAGGGTTCTAAATACAAACCTGCCTGGGCACCCAATTCAATAACATGCAGCTTAGAAGTAACTTGTCCAGAGTTACTTGTCTTTGAGGCAAAACAGATAAGTGTCGATGGGTTCTCATTGCCAACAACCTGAATATGGAAACCAAGCACGGCACAGTTGATGAATATTGGAAATGAAAAAAGAACATTGCCAGCATGAAATAACAGGACAATACCTTAAACGATGCAAAAGATGCTGCATGGGCCTCAAGTGCCTGGCTACGCTGCTGATCCACAGAGAAAAGTTGCATGTTTCCCTTCACCAATTGCGGTCTCTGATAGGTGAAAAGAAAAGCACATCAATGTGTGAAGCATGTACAGCAAGGCATCACACGATTAGATTAGTGCCTATAACAACTGCTCTAAGAGTATATCTCAGGTAGTATATCATAGTAGATTGCCTAAAATTTAGCGAAGTTACACCTCAGGTCAGGAACAGGGCAAAAAGCAGCAGAAATGAACACAAAAAGGAAATCTGATCTTTATACCATGTCTAACTACAATTTACAAAGACAAGAGAGCATCACGTTATGATGACACTTAAAAAGAATTATTTTACAAGCACACCTCTGGAGCACCAGGTGCAATTCCAATAAGCACAAGCCACTTCTCTGATGGATCACACCGATAGTTGATAATCTGATTATTGGCCAAATTAGCTGTCCTATCAAACATCTTGGTGGGTTCAGAATCTCCTGTGTTCCAACAGAGAAGTAGATAATTATATTGGTGGGCTCATGTAGATGGCAAATCATGCAAAGTACGAAATAAAAATTGGGGAAAGGCCAATTCTGATTGGAACAGAAGGGCAAAAAGAAAATACAAAATACAAACCAACAAAGCATTTATATGAATAGAAAAATAACCTGAAGGAAAAGATCAGTTATAGTATTGTAGTCTAATGGACAACCACCTTCCATCTGTGACATCATTAAAGCAAAATTGACAGCTCCCTGGTAAAGAAGACATGTGATTTGCAGTTAGACAAGAAATTCTAAAGATCAAAGAACCCCACAGCCAAGTACCAATTATTTGAAAGTGGCCCTGTTTTGCTGAAAAAAACTATTACCTGTGGATCTGTGCGTAAGATGGTCTGGAGGAGAAACAAGTAGTCGGGAGTGTATCCAACCTGTAAAAGCAAAAGTTTTAGGTCAACAGTACAATTGAGAACAAGAACATGACAGAGATGAAGCAAAATACCTGCTTTGAATATATAAGGATCTTGTCAAACTCCCTCCTTTCAGCAAAAGCAGCAACTACTTTAGGGGTTGCCCTAGCCTTTATATATATTTTCAATGCAAGATCATTGTCCACTGTCTACACCAATGTACAATGAACTGATTAGCGAACAACCAAGGAATAGCACAGAGCCACAGAGTTGTGGCAAAACAATAAATTTTAAGCAAATAACAAAACAGCATCAGTTTTACCTTGACAAGATCACCAAGTTCTTCGCTGCACTCCAACTTATCTTCTGCCAACCAATTCTCCAAAAGATTCTTTTTGTTCTGATTAACAACAAGTCGAGACAACTCAAGCGACTCGTAAGCATTGAGCTTCCCTCGAGTTAGCAATGTGCCAAAGTACTGCAAGAGTGGAGGAGTTTGCCCAGCTTGAACAGGAACACTCTGCAATTGAAACAGCAAATCAGTCAACAAAAGAACCAACAATTTATATGTGCAAAACAAATAAAGCAATACTCTATTTCCATTTGTATCTCTTATCTTATCAAATATTAAGGAATAGCACGTAACCACCAAGAGTTTGCTGATCACTTTGCTCAAACTTATATGCTAAGAGGATGGATTAAATTGACAATCTTATCTCAAGGATAACTAACTGATCCAAATCAATCTAGATAACTAACTCATCCACCCACGGGTACTGTTCACGAGCATGACCAGTAATTCCAGCGCAACAAGCCCTTTTGGGCCCACATGATGCACATAACAGCAGCAGCAGCATAAAGCTAGAAAAAGGAGGTAAATAAACATTAAGAACTTCATAGGTAACAAGACCATAAATGCACCTGAAATTTTGCAACAGTCTCAGGAGTTCTAAAAGACCCTGAGGAGATTCCGCAGCCAGCTCCGCTGCTTCCTTGTATTTTGTTTGTGCAAACAATTCTTGGAATCTTTGCACAACCTGCAATTCAAAATATAAAAAAAAACTTTTTAGTCTTCACACATTAAACTTAGATAGGAAAGTTGAATCAAATCCAAAAATGCAATATCTTTTACTTTTTATTGGCAGCACACTAATACAGAGTATTAACATTTGTGTTCATGAACCATCTGGCAAATAATATAACCAAAACACGACGAATTTGACTAGAGGCTTGTTAAGAGGTAATTAATCAAGGAGTTTTACAGCAAAAAAGTGCTCCTTTAGATACACTAGTCTTATGGAATGGAACACCAATAAATTTACAGCACATAATTCAACACTCAGGTAGAAACAAATAGCTTAGGATAGGTTATCAAACACTACTCTACCAAAACTTGTATAACATAGTTAAAAAAAAAAAAGATAACAAGCAAGATGCACAGATGTAACAATATCATTCACAAAAAGGTTTACAGTAATGAAGCTTACCAAATTCTCAGCACCAGGAAGATTAGCTCTTTTGGCTAGATTCACAGCTAACTCAAGGTTGCTTAACTGCATGCACCAAAATGTGTGAAAGAATTATCTTGCATTTGCGTCAGCAAAGAAATTGAAGAAGTGCATAGCATCATACTTGGCCGCTGACAAAAGGCACAATGGTTGCGTCATTAACCGTGGCATGTAAAACCTGCCCTTTTCTGTTGATGGCATAAAATCCACCAGTTGTAGAAGACCCTGCCGTCAAAAATATAGGGTCTGGACTGATTCTATTTCTATAAACTGCTGCAGCAGTTTCCAAGTCATATACGAACAAAAGGCCAAGCTTTGTAATGACAAAGATAAGGCCATACTTCTGTGATATCTGTAATCAGAAGAAGACGCAAACCAATTAGATCTATCATGTGATATCTAACAGCACATAGTTACTTTAGGGTCTAGTAAAATATCCACCTGCATGGCCACAGGAAAGTCATCCTGGAAATCTGGTGGGAAGAAAAGGTCGGATTGTTTCTTGGAGAAGCCAGGCTTTCCTGATACAAATGATTCGACAAGAACAAAAACGAAAACAGGTCATAGAATTTTAAGGATATAAATTAGTTTTTGCAGAAATTTCAATGGTTCATCAAGTGAAGAATGTATGATGGATAAGAGTTATTCCAGCAAATTTATAAAATGGTAGTTGTTTTAAGCTTGCCCTACTACGTAAAAGATTTAAAAAATAAAAAACAAGGGTTCTAAATACAAACCTGCCTGGGCACCCAATTCAATAACATGCAGCTTAGAAGTAACTTGTCCAGAGTTACTTGTCTTTGAGGCAAAACAGATAAGTGTCGATGGGTTCTCATTGCCAACAACCTGAATATGGAAACCAAGCACGGCACAGTTGATGAATATTGAAATGAAAAAGAACATTGCCAGCATGAAATAACAGGACAATACCTTAAACGATGCAAAAGATGCTGCATGGGCCTCAAGTGCCTGGCTACGCTGCTGATCCACAGAGAAAAGTTGCATGTTTCCCTTCACCAATTGCGGTCTCTGATAGGTGAAAAGAAAAGCACATCAATGTGTGAAGCATGTACAGCAAGGCATCACACGATTAGATTAGTGCCTATAACAACTGCTCTAAGAGTATATCTCAGGTAGTATATCATAGTAGATTGCCTAAAATTTAGCGAAGTTACACCTCAGGTCAGGAACAGGGCAAAAAGCAGCAGAAATGAACACAAAAAGGAAATCTGATCTTTATACCATGTCTAACTACAATTTACAAAGACAAGAGAGCATCACGTTATGATGACACTTAAAAAGAATTATTTTACAAGCACACCTCTGGAGCACCAGGTGCAATTCCAATAAGCACAAGCCACTTCTCTGATGGATCACACCGATAGTTGATAATCTGATTATTGGCCAAATTAGCTGTCCTATCAAACATCTTGGTGGGTTCAGAATCTCCTGTGTTCCAACAGAGAAGTAGATAATTATATTGGTGGGCTCATGTAGATGGCAAATCATGCAAAGTACGAAATAAAAAATTGGGGGGAAAGGCCAATTCTGATTGGTCACAGAAGTAACCTTCAATCGACCAGTGATAAACTGATGTCTGTGTTACCAAGCCCAACAATTTCGGGGTAATCCATTTCCAAAATACAACCTATGTGATTGTGAAAAGAGAAGATATGTAAGATGGTTCATTAAGCAAAATTATAGATTATAGTTTGAAAAAAGGGTCATCAGTACTTGCAAAGCCTAGGAACCTTTACCTGCTCAGGCATCTGATGAGACTTTATTTTAGTTTTTGCTTCAATGTTGAATATTTGCAGGTGATCCTGTGTTGTTCCAGGTATTTGGGCTGCAAAATTGAGCGAAAAATTTCTTATTGATATTTGGAAACTCCAAGATGCATAGCTTGAAGCTAATAGCTAAGTAAAGTTTGAGTTTGAGTATATAACTGTATGTACAAACTATATGTCAAACAAACCAATAAGCAGCAATAGCGCACTTTTAAACAGTATGTAAAAGTGTGACCTCCCACCACAGGCGACAGCATGTGGTGTTGAAATTCTGAGATGCGCGCATTCATACGGATTGATCATATATTTTCAGACATAAGATCACTAGGCTACCTCTATGTGCTCAGCATATTACGAGCGTGGAGTTACCATTGTTTCGAAAATGCTAGTGATAAACTACTGGGTAGTCGGTTTTCAGTCGTTGCACAATTTACGAGTTGAACAAGGCGAAGCAAAAACGAGAATGCGCAACTAAAACAGCGCGCTGTCAGCTATGGTACAGAGAAGAGGAACTAGAGGCAGCAAGGATTTGTGACGGGTGAAATGAGATCCCCTCCGCGAGGCGGATCCAGGGGCGGCTGGTTACCCTTGAGGGCGAGGATCCTGGAGTCGGGGTTCATGAGGGCGGAGTCGGCGGTGATGGGGCGGCGGAGGGGCTGCGCGGGCATGGCCATGTCGACGATGACGACGCTGTTCTGCGGGGAGGTCTCGCGGACGCAGATGTACTTGTCGGACTCCATGGTGACGTGCGTGAAGGTGACGAACTGCGGCGGGATGCCGAGGCTGGTGAGCTGCAAGGCGGCGGGCCGGCGGCCATGTCAGTTTCACGGGGGTCCGGCGTGGGGAGTGGGAGCGAGGGGGGTGGGGCAACCTACCGTGAGCACCTCGCGCATGGCGATGGGGGCGTTGGCCGCCGCCATGGCAGCGAGATCTCCGTCTCCCCTCCTCAGCTCAGGCGGAGGTGGGAGGTGGGAGATGGGATCTGAGTCTGACGAGACGAGCACCAGCAGATGCCCTCGCACCTCGGGAATTTTTAGTGGGTGCTGCGGCGCTTTCGCCATTCGCCCCTCCACCATCCCTCTATTCACTCTTACCGCCCCAGGAGCACTTCTTTACCATGAGCCTTTGCTTACAAAGGTGCCTCTTTGTAAAAGGGCATGCGAGGAGGAATGGAGATTATCCAGTTGGTTCATCACTTAGCACTCAAGCAAGCAAGGGGGTAGGTTTGGGTTTTCAATGTATATTGCTGATGGACTTTGAATATATTTTGGATCATTTCGAACATTTTATGTAAAACGATACTCAATTACTTCATTTATTCAATTTATGCGAGCACCACATTTCATTTGTATTAAAGAACCGACTCAAAATCTCTACTGTTAATAGAAAGAGTGTGTAGCGGTGGTATAACCAACTTTTATCTCCACTGTCTATTCCATGTAAGTTGCTTGTCTATTAAGGATAAGGACATGTACAACGGCAATTAATAGGTGTCTCTTAGTAATGATATGGACATGTTTCGCTGATGTGCCATGGGGCAAAATGAAAAAATGTTAGAGTCGGACTCTTAGTGAAGAGATGACTCTCTACAAGCTCCTAGAAAGAATTAGATAGGAGCGGCATTAAATAGCATATAAGCTCTTGTGCATGTCCTTTGTACATGCTTATCTTTTTGCATGGATGAATGTGTCAAGAGACATATATGGACTCTCCATTGTACATGCCCTACAAGCGAATGAATCAGCGGGGGATCTTGAATTAATGCCAACATTACAAATATGCAAGCCACTCCATTTACCAGAATCGATTTGCCATCAATTATGATTTAAATTAGAGAGGAGACTTCTTCTTCTTGGTTCCTTCTACACCAAGGAATGGAGGAGGGGGGAAGAAAGAAAGAAACATGCAACAACAGAGGAGGAGAGGGCTAACCAACCAACTAGGGCATCTCGAATGTAAGCCTAACTAGTTCAGTCAAGACATCATTTAACCACTATTCACACCTCATGTTTGCTATTTATTTTTATATTTTATTTGCTACGATATTACGATAAATTCAAGTTAGGCTTACACCGACGATGCCATATGGGCCGGACACTTGGACATATGCAGGCAGGACTATCGGTACACGAGCCATGCATCTTCCAAAACCAGCCCATCACGGCTCGGCCTGTAAATCTCGAACCCGAGCGGGTGGTTTTGGGCTGCAAATTTCTGCGAAATAGCTGCCTCCATGGTCCATTCAACTCTTGACGGGAAAAACAGTAGACAACGAAGAAGCCCACTGATATATTTAAAACGAATAATTTATACAGAGAAACCAAAAAAAAAAAAGAAGAGGAAGTTAACCTAATGTACTGACATATATACCAATCTTTCATGATCTGATTTTTTTCTTGTTTTCTTTTAGATTTAACTAAAGAAAACTCCTTTTGAAATGTTCATATTGTCACTTGTCAGTGGTATGAAGATCTGACCATTTCGAGCAATCAAAATGACGCAAGTGATTATTATGAGAATTTCTGTGGAGAAATCATAAGGAAAAAGACAACCTGAAAGACAAGATTTTGTCATGCAAATCAGTGCCGCCAGGTACGGTTCTTGTAATCTGAGTTCAAATTTGACTATTTGAGTTGCAAAACTGCAGTTGAAAAAAATGGACCATTCAACTCATCCTGCAGTAGGTTATCCAAAAAAAATCTCAACCCGCGATATGCTGCATTGTGTCATCTATTGCCCACTAATATACTCATCAACCACCATTGATCATATATATATCACCAATTGTATGATTCTCCATGGATCATCACTTTCAAGTTTTTAATCTCATCTTATATATCATATTCATCAACAACCATTGCTTACATTACATGATTCTCCAAGCCTCGTGTATACAAAAAAGAAAAAGGTGGCGAAAATAACGAAGAAAGAAGAAAGATCCCCTTGCATCTGCAAGTTTAATCTCTTACAGGGTTTTTTCGCTATCTTGTTTATGTGATCCAGTTAATGTCTGACGACTATTTTCAGGCTTTGTTCTGAGTGCAACTGTTTGCCCAATTGGCCACCTCAAAACTAATTTACAATTCATCAATTGAACAATTTTGCATGCCATTAGTAAACAGCCCACTCAATTCTTCTCTTTTTTTTTTATCTATCTTGTACCACCAAACTAACCCAAAAAATAAAAATTGAATGACTTGTTACATTTCCTATGGAGGGGTGCAAAACCAACCCCTTGCTTCTCACTGGGGAGGGAGAGAGGGAGGAGGCGGTGAAGAAGAAAATTTGGACAGGATCTTTGTGTACAGTATCTGATTCCAGACGTCTGGTACGCCAGGAAGGCACCAATGGATGCAATCCGCATACTTTTCAGGGTCAGCCTTCTGCTTCGGTGTTAACAGTTTACCCTGCCGGATGGAGTACAGGGATGTGTGGGCATCCTTCCTGTAATCTGACATCCTCGTGATGTCAATCAGCGTCACCGGGACTCTCTTCATGGATCTCGCCACCTTTGCTACCAGGTCGTACGTTCGCATGTCATGGCCGAGATCAAGGGGTTGGGTGAAGTTGAGCACTGGAAGCGTCTCTTTTACACACCTGATCCCGTTTGGGTTTCCCCATTTATCTGGGCTGGTTCAAGGAAACACAACAGCAGAAGTATGTTTTAGCGGCACATAAAGAGATGAGGGTACTGTCATGCATATTGATGGTTCAAAAGCAGATGTGAATGGCTCAACAGAAAGATAAATAATTGAAGTCACCTTTTTTGCTGATATCATCTAATTACGATTGCTTTAAAGTCTGTTCCTTTAAAAAAAAAAACTGCTACATGCTTATATCAAAATAAAATATCCCAGCATTTCAATAAAGAGGCTTGATTTATAAGCAAATACAATTGAATGATTTGCAAAACTATATTAGCACAAAGGGTGTGAAAACTTCAATGTCAAGCAATCAATAGTTGTACCAAGGGGGTGAAGTGAAACCAACATGGAGCAAATCGTGCCAGCTCTCTCTTATGCTCTCTGGGACATATCCATGTGGAGCCAGATTTATATAACACTAGTATTGTTGACACCGACACTAGCTTTGCACAAGGACTACTTTCTACTGGACATGAGGCACTCAAGGCCCACATGATGCCTATATTTTAGTGTGCTCCAGAAGCACTCACTTCAACAACGTGGCAATCCTAAAATGTCTAAAAAAATGAATGATTTGAAAAACATACAGAGCTTAGCTACTAATACATCTCTCATGTGTAGCATGCCACATCTAAATTATTTAATTAGGTTATTTACCGCATATTAACAAAATTATGATTTCGTCAAACTTCAGAAAATCCAGAATAATCAAGATACATAACAACCAATCGGCCTAAGTTTCGCTGACATCCACAAGGGAGATGTAACAAGTGCTAACTGCTAATGAGTGAGAATTCGAGTCTGACCATAAGAGGATAAGCTTTCCACAAACACAAAGTCATGGATTGTTCACTAGCAACCAAAAAAGAGCGAGTATGAAACTCACTGCTATAAATAATTTATAAATCGAAGGCCAATAGTTAAATTAATAGATGATGGTAGCATCCATGACAAGTCAATGGCCAACTCCATTCATTTATTACTCCTACTATTATTTTTCTGCCTCAACTACCATACTTGAAAGTTCCATGGATTCTATCACTGTTCCATGAAATCAACTATCAGTCCAGTACCTTCTTTCTTTTGCTGGCACAGGCAGTATTGAAATAGAAATATCATAGATACTGTACGTGCTCCTGGTAAAAGTAATAGGGTTTCTGTTGAATATAGACCTTCTGTTATTTTCCCCATGTATCTACCAAACCTTTTTTTATATAAAGAATAACTACCAGGACAAAAGTTCACATTTTCAAATGGCATGATAACCCAATCATTATCCAGAACATACTTTCTTTCTTTAGATGTGGAGTAGACCATTTCTCACATTACATAGTTTTTCAGTTAAGACTCACTCATGCCATACTTCCGCAAAATTGGACCATATAGTAGAGGGTTTTCTTTCTGGTAAGAGAACTCGTATTAAGATCATTTAACAGCGAAATCCCACCAAACACATCACTTGGGTGGGTACTCCAGCCTATATATCTATACGTGAGGACAACCATAAATAAACAAGCATGTGCCAATTGGGATACAGTGGGGTCTCTCTCTCTTTTTCTGGAGGGTGTTGAGAAGTCAAAACCAGCATATATGTTGCTTGTGATGCACAAGAGGCCGCACCATTCCACCACACTCCCCAATCCCCATGTGAAATAGCCCTCCTTTTTTATTGTTGTACCAAATGCTGCTTTTCTCTCCCTAATTGATAGCAGGGACCAGGACCACCTAGCAATTTGTTGGGATCTTAAAGACTATATACTATTATCTGGAGATTTGCTGCATGATTCCTTGCTTGCAAGCAATGATTTAGGATAGCATGTGAATCATACGATACCACCCCAGAAATATGATGAGAATCCTTTCAATATGGAGTTCAGTAAAAATCATTTGGTCCATCACGATGCACAGATTGTCAAGATTAAGTGCGATGTAAGACGTTATGGTACCTGGTGTAAAGAATCATAAGTACCATCTGATCTGATTGCACGCACACCAGAGAGGCAGAGAGATTTCAAAGATGCATGATTCTCTAGTGGGAAACTGACTTGCCATGCTGACTACGAGGCCCGGAACTTAGGCAAGTTTTGTTCCTAGTGGGTCATGACCAAACCTAACTGCTGGGCTCCATTGACCACATCTTGTGGTGGGCAATGAAGCTCTGCCCTGAAGACTAGAAGATGCAGAGGACGATTGCTTCCCTAGAAAGCGATCTGAACTTAACAATCAAGCTTAGGTAGGGTGCCCTCTTGGACGGACAGTGGTCCATAACATTGAAAGCTGCGAGCAAACTAAACCTAGGCCCTGGCTGAAGTGTAATTGGAGTCATTGTTTGTCTGTCCAGGAGCAAAATTAGGAATGCAGCTCACCTGATGTGAAGAGGAGAGATTGTCATGAAGAACACCGACGTCTGCGCTGGATCGATGTTGTCGTTGAGCCAGTCGGACCACGTCTTGAGCACCCGGCCATAGGCCTCGATCCTCGCCACCTCGTCGTGCTCCGACCAATACCTCGAATCAGGCCGCCTGCAAGAAGAGAGAGAGAAAATAAATCAAGAAAAGCCCCCACGTTGCAGCGTGCAAATTGTTGGCCCAGCAAACTGACCGGACTTTCATCTCGGGCGTGTTCATCCACCAGATGTAGGTGTTGAAGATGAGGTAGTCGGCGCCCCTCCAGTGCTTGGCGTGGCCCTCGATCCTCTCGGGGCGGATGATGCGGTGCTCGATGCTGTGGAAATTGGGGTTGTCGGAGTTGGACTCGACGAGGAATGGCGCCCAGTAGAACTCGAGCGTGGCGCGGTACTCCTTGGCGTAGAAGATGGTGTTGGAGCCGCGCTTCACCACCTTCTTCCTGCCCTTGGACAGGATGGGCTGCACCAGGCACACCAGCGACTCCCACTGGTTCCGGTTCAGCGAGTCCCCCACGAACATCATCCGCTTCCCCCGCATCCGCTCCATGAACCGCCGCGCATCGAACCTTCAAGGTTGCCAAAATCCAGATCGCCCAAATCTCAATCGATCAATCAATCAGCCAAGAAAGATCAAGTCAAAGGCGCGAGCTTTTTTCTCATCGATTTCAGCTCAGATCTAGCTGCTGCTGCTGCTGCTTACGTGGGGAGGGAGCAGTCGCTGGGCTGCCATCGCCAGTACTGCCACTGGTTGTCGGGGCGGCCGTTGGCGAGGCAGGTGACCTGCTTGGTGAGGAAGGAGCACTCCTTCTCCCGGTAGGCGGGGACGGAGGCGTTGTCGAAGACCCAGGCGCCGGCGGCGAGGTCGCAGGTCGGCGGCGGGAGCGCCACGGGGGGGAGGCCGGACACGTCGTACAAGTCGGCGTCCGGGTAGAGGTAGTCGTCGATGGAGAGCTCGGCGATGGTGCGCACGTCCTCGCCGTACATGAAGAGCGCCAGGAGGAAGAAGGCGGCCACCAGGGTGGTCACCGGGGAGCGGCGGCCGGCGGCGAGGAGGGAGCGGGCGGAGGCGGCGAGGGAGTCGACGCCCAGCGGGTGCGCCGCCTTCCGCGCCTCGGCGGGGGAGGCCGCCGCAGGAGGAGGCGGCGGCGGCTGTGGCTTGGGCATGGCTGGCGCTGCCGGTGGAGCGGAGAGAGGGTGGAGGGGAGGGAGAAAGGAGGGAGCTTTGAAGGTAGGGAGGGGTGTCCAGTCCGCGTCGGGTTGGTGGTGGTGACGGCGAGGTGGTGACGGCGGCGAGGGCGAAACCACCACCGCACCGGCACTGCAAAGGGACGTAGCATCCGCCCGGCGTCTTCTTTACCTGCAGCTGCAGCTGCAGGTCAACGCATCTGCATCCATGATCCATCCCATACATACACGGACCATAGGAATCCATCGAGGAGAGCGCTGCCATCAAATCTAAAATTTAAGATTTTTTCATGGATATGCATGCCATTGTAAATTTTGATTTATCGATACAAAACATGTGTTTATGTTGATACCATTATTTTTGCAACAATTTATTGGAAATGTCATTTTTGGGGTTTTTTGGATTTTTTATCTTATATCTGAGACGAATACGTGTGAAATATAGGAAAATACGCATCTAACGAGTGGATCCCACATGTCAAGCCCTCACCTTCTCCTTCTTCCTCCTCCTCCTTCTTCCTCCCGTCGGTCTCTCCTCCTCCACCTGCCAACGTCGCCGCTGGAGCTCCGCCGCCGCCGCCTCCTCCTCCTCTGCCTCACCGCCGTCGCCGCTGCCTCCTCCGCCAAAATGTAATGTAAATTGTAAAGACTTTTTTTAGGGATAGATAAGACCCTAATAGTGTTTCGGAAGAGAGATATAGAAGGGTTGTTGGACATGATCTAAAAGATCATGGGACCATCAACATGGTTTTTTTATGTTGACCCACATGATTGAGAAGCCACATTTATTGGTTTTTACGTAGATATTTTATGTAGCTGTTCAAAATTACTAAAACAAATTAAAAATCGAAACCTACAATATATTTAGGATTTTCATTCTTTATTTAAAGCGCGGTGGCTATATTGCATCCGAGCACCATTGGAATCGTGATAGATTAAACTTTTATATTAGTTTTGATCATTAAGCTTTGAAACTTATATATATTTTTGTTACTGCCTTTTGTAGTTAGATATAGAATAACATAAGGGGTGTATATACTCCTTCGCATCCAAAATGATATCATCTACGGTACAAAAAATTAGGTATTATATTGGATTCATGTGAGAATTTTATGTGTTCAATGTGTGATATCTTTAATTCCCTAAACTTATGCTCCCCTTTTCACTATTTCTTCTAGTCATAATGATAGCGACACAGCGGTCCCGATCTTTTGACGAGAATAGATAGCTTCAATTTGGTAGGAGTCGACGTTGGCGACCCAAGTACAACCATCTAAGATGTTGCCCCTAAGCGACCGATACACAAACCCTGATGGTTACTGATCTTACTAGAGCACGATCAACCTAACCACAAAGGTCTTTGTCCCTGCAAGTAATCAAAGAACGAGTAAAAACAAAATAAACATGCATCTCATGGTGGGGTTTCGACGACTAGTAATTAGGCGGTCTAATCGACACGCGTGATTATAAAATAAAGTAGCATTGACTAAACTTTAATCAAACAAAACCCAACGAAGAAAATGAATATATAGACATATGATGGCCAGAGGGGTGTGTCGGCCATGGTGGCACGCACCCCATGCAACCCTAGGGTCGGGTCCATGGTCATGGGCCCAAAATTGAGGTGACACAACGTCTTATAGATTTGGACTCACTTTATTATTTTGAAGATTCCTATTGATTCCAAATGAGTTTATAGGTGATGTTGGATTAGTTGGAAAGCTTATCTCGTAAGCTTTTCCATAGAGTGTTCATTTGTCTCATTTGGACATCATGTGCATCTTGTACATTCGTTTGAGTGCAGACCGGTCACAAATGGTCAAATCGGGCATCCGGAGGAGCTGAGCTTGCTATTTGGGCTTTCTTGGGTGTGGGAGATGATCTTGGTTCTTCGTTGTGGCATGTTAGACCCCCCGTCTTTTGATGGCTTGAATGGCTCAACCAAAGGATTCAAGCCTACTTAACGTGTCTCGTCTACATGTCGATGCGACGTGTCAACATGTCGACATGGTGTGGATGCCGATGACAATGGCGGAATTGTAGGGGAAGGAGCGAGAGGCGTCGTGTGCATGTCTACACTAGTGATGCCGTCATCATGTTGGACATATCGATGATGAGCGGTCTCATGACATGAGCATAGGAATGATCTCTCTCATATTATTCGATTGAGTTGTTGACTATGCTCGTAGCCACCTCAATGCGCACGCTCTTCTCACTTCTCGTTGTTTTCTTGCCTCCTCTGTATGGTTTATAGCATTTGGAGAACTCTGATATGCAGCAACACATAGGCGTCATCTCATTGGGCTTTTCGTCTGCTGCAATACCTATGTGTATCTCCTCTGATGTTCCGATCTATTTAAAATATACGCTGTTACAGTCTACACACATTGTAAATAATGATTTAGATTCTCTCTTGTTCTTTAACATCTAACCTTTTAGAGCAAGCGCGGTGTCTTCTTTCACTATCTATCAAAAACAAATGACGCAGATTATTGATTCTGTAACAATGCCAATATGTAAATAAATCATAAGAATGGCTAAATTTTCGTTGTAAAAAAAGAAAGCTGCGGAACTGCATCCTGATTAACGAGAGCCTAGACCAGCCATTAGCTGAGCCCAAGCCGGGAAAACAAGATAAAGCCCACGTGCACGGTCCTGCACATGGATGTGTGGGCATGGATTAATCGGTTGATAAGCAAACTAATTAAAGATCCAAACAATGCTATTAGCTCCGGTGTACTAATTAATCAAGCCCAAGTCAGGGATAAGAACAGTAAACGAAGCCCATGTGCAGTGCAGGGATGATGCTGATTCGCTCGATGGAGCTAGGGATCACAGCGCGTGGGAACAGCTGCAGCGAAGTTCAGAACGCAGCTACATGCATGACTGACATTGCTCCAGAGACTCTGGAAAGAAGGAAGAAGCAACTAAGAGCATCTTCAATAGTAGAGCCAACTTGTTGATTATAAGATTTAGGTGGCACATCCTAGTCAGGTTAAGAGACCATTTCTCCATCCAACAGCTTAGCTATAAAGCATCAACTCCAAAAAGAATGGGACCCACGCATAATATAAAATACTCCTACTCCCGACTATACCTTCTTCCTCCTGTTCTCCCTCAAATCCCCAAATTCATTTCTTCCTCAATCCCCACCGTGTAGTTCCCTCCCCCCACCATCGAGCTCCCCTCCCCGCCGCCCCAAGCCCCCACGCCAACGCGCCCCCCCGCCACCGCCTCCCCAAGCCGCCGCGCCTCCTTGCCCCTCGCCCCCGCCCCATGCCGGCGCCCTTCCTCACCATCTCAGCGCCGCCGCGCCGCCGCCGCCGCCACGCCTCGTCCTCGCCTCTCCCTCCCTCCCTCCGTACTCGCGTGGCCCAAAGGAGGCGTGGTGCGTGGAAGCAGGGAGGTGGCGGTGGCCCGACGGATGCGGCACGACGGCGGTCCGACGGAGGCGGCGCACGGAGCAGGGAGGCGTCGCCGGGAGCAGGAGACAGTTGTGGCATGGATTTCCCCTTTCGCCTTTCGCGCGCGAGGCAGAGGTAGCGAGTAGCGACCGTGCTGCCTACAAGCAAGCGCTAACAACCTCGTTTTCTGAGCGAGACCGGCGCTGCATGTAGCGCCGGCGCCACTCTCTCTCCCATTTCTCTTTCCTCCACATAGGAAAAATGCTGATGCTGGCATCCTTACAGCCAGCTGACCTGGCCCATTTGAGATGCTCTAAGCAAGCGTGAGCAGCCAAAATCAAGAAAGGTGAGGAGGCGAGATCATCTTAATTCCCTTCGTGTTGGGGATATATACAGGCCAAGAACGACGGTTCCGAGCACTCGTTTCTTACGCATGGATCATCATGGTGACAGAAGATAAGACTCCGTTTATCACGAATACGGCCGGGGCGAGAAAGAGAAACACAAAGATTCTATTATTTTGGGCTGATCTGAACGGCCGAACTGCTGAACGGTTGAAATGACTTAGCTTTGAGGGCTTCTCGAGATAGTCTCGAGATTCGGATCCATTTCGTTTGGCTTGTCTTTTTAGAGCGTTAGAACCCATCTTCAAAACAGCAAAAAAATGGACCCAAAAACTCAAATCATATGTTTTTTTTCAAAACGTAGATAAGTTGTTAAGCTGATAATCTGAAAAGAACCAAACCCTTTGTTTTTCATGTTCCTGTACAGCGGATGTGGACCTAAGTGCCATCACTGACGTGAGAGCCTGTTGGTTAACTACGCTCAAATCACTCGCGGCCTCTCACGTTTGCACAGCCAGTCCCACATGGCAGGTCCACAAAATAGTTTCTATTTTTCTGTTCGTGGTTTATCCAATGAATTATAATTCATTAGCTTCGCCGCCTCCTTTTTTTTTAAAAAAAAAAATGTGTATGTGGAACAACTACTGCTCGATGCAGTGAGGATTGTCAAATAAGATGTTTCATTTTCCACTCAGGCTTAGCCCACTGGCAGCAATGCAAGCGGGAAACCTCATATTTGCACAAAATAAACTCACGTCGATGCACCAACTTTTTTTTTGGGGGGGTCATTATACGACCAGTTCTTCAACCTTTCAGGAAGCAGTCTGCCGTTTGCCAACTGAAATCGCGTATCTGAGAGCGACCAATATAAATGAAACAAAAGGAACCAACTCATGACGCCACGAATAACAGGGATCACATTATCTAATAGGGACCAATGAAGAGATCAACAGATGAAGAGGATGACACAAACTCATTCACATATGAGTTTGCTGAGTTCGTCAATGTCAAAAGTAAACCACTATATTCATGCTATATGATTCTTGGCTTCATTTTCATTTTAAGTCACCTTTAGGGTTGGCCAGCCCATCATTCTTCACTCTACTTGCAGACTGCAAATGAAGAATCCCAGCACTTTGGTCTTCTGATACTGGTTCAGAGCATCCAGGCCTGCAATGTTCATATAAAAAAAAATAATTCCTTTAGCATGTCAGAATGGGGATCAGTCGGGTTGCAAAGCAGAGAACCTTCAACATCACAGATGGAATAATCAGGCTTACCATTTTAGAGTTTGGATGGGAACTGGATCACCTAGATATTCCGTCGCAAACCCACCAAAACCATGAATGTTTTCCTGGAGAAATCATGCATCAGACAAAGCCTTGGACAAAAATATATGCGCCTTCTATAAAACGTACTTCGCGCACTTGATTTTTCTAGTTGGCTGCAAAAAACGCTTCCTATGATGTCACTATTGTATTGTCCGGATAACCAAAATGCTTATATTGCAGAACCATGACTTCATAATGAGAATGATCGTTGGCATTTGATGCGTTTTGCTCATGAATCAGGTGCAATACCGATGGCCAACCTAGTGGCGAGCAAAGCATTACAAATTACTCAAGCTATCCACTCGGCACTCCGGTCAATCAAAACAAATTGTGCAGCATGGTGTATTACAGGCATTAAAAAAAAACCCTTGAAGTATGGTAAGCCACAACACACAAGACATGTTTTTTCCTGCATAAAGCAAAAGGAAAAACAATAGCTTTGTGCATAACATCTGATTTTCTTGTCCTACATGCAGGATCTAATGTATTTGTGCAGGCTGAAATGTGTACTTTTTTATATATATATAAACAGCAAACATAGAAGCGCATGTATCACAGACACGCAATAGAACACTTAACGCAACATCTGAATTCATCACTGGACCATTCTGAACATCCTAGGCACCACTGCATTGTCGTCCAACAACCCAGTAATCATCTCATCTCAATGCAAGCGAGAACAGAACATATGATCTAAATTCATTCTATACACCTCCTTAACATTACTTCCAACGGCATTGTCATAAAAATGCAGGCTTTGTTGAGAAATAGCTATCAGAACGCAAGCTTTCACAGTCCAAGGACAAGCAGAAGCAGTGTATGTAGGCCAAGAATTGAATACAGACTGTAGCAGAAACACATGTATGTAGGGTAGGGATCAAGAGCAGCGAATGACCTGCAATCGCGAGGCGGCCTCTTTCTCCTTCACCATCTCCTTCTCCTGGCGATCCCTCTTGATCTTGGTGGTAAGGCCGGCCTTCCTCTTGCCCTTGGTGAGATCCTCAGGTTCAGAGACCTCCGTGAGCTTCCAGTCCCGGATCTTCCAGACGCCGCCCTTGCGGACGAGCAGCTTGCAGGCCTTCCATCCGGCGACGCTGCTGTCGAAGACGGTGAGCTCCGTCCGGGAGGACCTCTCGCCGCCGGAGTCGGCGGGCCGGCGGCGCTTCCTGTTCCGGGGCTTCTTGTCCTTGTCGGCGCGAGGGCGGGGCCCGGGCTTCTTGCGGAGGGGCTTGAGCGGCGGCAGATCGGAGGGCGCGGCGGAGAGGTCGAAGACGACCGCGGAGAGCGGCAGCGGCGGCGGCGGCGGCTGTGGAGTGGGAGGGTTTGGCCGGGGGGAGGGGTTGTTGCTGCGGGCGCGGGGCGGATGCGGCTGCTGCTTGGGCTTAGGATGCCTGGCCTTGGGAGTGAGCTCCTGGACGACGGCGAGGTGGTGGTGATTGGAGGAAGGGAGAGGCGGCGGCGGCGGCGGCGGAGGGTGGGCGTAGAGGTCGTCGATGTGGAGGTGGGATGGGAAGGAGAGGCCCTCCTTGGCGTGGAGGCGGTGCAGCCATGACGGGGTGCCACCGCCGGACGCCGCCACCGAGAGGAGCGACTGGCAGCACGGCATCAGCCCCCCCTCAATCCCAAGGTCCAACCCCCCTCCTGTATTTCCAGGGAGAAATTCACAAAAACCTATGCCATCTATTTATTAAGGGAGTTTTCGGTTTTTGCCGCCCTTCAAAATTCGTGTTTCGATTTTTATCACCTCTACGCATGACCCGTGGAACTATCTGAGCCACTGACAATTAATCAGGGTGGCAAGAACCGAAACACAAATTTTAAAGAGCGGCAAAAATTAAAAATTCCCTCTGTTAAATGGAATTTTTGCCGCCGTGCCACTAAAAAGATTACAATTTGCAAAAAATATCATTATTATCTAAATAGCTATGAGGGGCCATACCCCGCCTATCACAACGTAATAGTATTTTGGTAAAATGTAAATTCACAGCGGTACCGGTCTACCATGATAGTTTTCCTTATTTAATTTACCAAGGTCATTATTGGCTATTAAAAGTCTCTAATAGTGTGCAATGAATGTCAGGATATCATCCATCGCTCATCCATCTGTCAAGACAAGATATTATAAGAATATTTTCTATTTATTATTTTAGCGTGTTGTATGTTGTAAAGTTTTGGACCAATTAAATGTCTCAATATATTCATCAAATCACCATATTTATCTACCTTTCTTGTTTTAGTGTCTTGCGTCTTATCAACTTTTGGTCGATTAAATATATATCGAATTATTAAGCAAGAAAGCGAAGCAATTTGAAATATAACATATTGATTCAACATTTATACACTAAATGCGCACATAATTTGAGTAGTTATCAATCAAAGCTTAGAAATTTCGCCTTTTCAAATTACAACACATCTGACAGAAAAAATGTAACAGTGCAAGCTCTCTGGTCTCTAGACTCTCGACGGGTCAGGGGGTGGGCCGTCTATGGGCCTCCACTATTCTCCAGCTTTCAGTATAAAAAGTGGGCCGTTTATGGGCCTCCACTATTCTCCAGCTTTCAGTATAAAAAAGTGGGCCGTGCATGGGTCAGTCCAGTCCGTCCATTTGGGAAGGAGATATCCAGCTGCATCATCCACCGCCGCTCTCCTCTTCAGTCTCCACCTCCCACGGCGGCCACCCTCGCCGCCGACGGCCATGCCGGCGCTCTCCGCCTCCGCTGCCGCTTCCCTCCGCCCCCTCCTCCCCGCCCCCGCCCCGCTATCCTCCGCCGTCCGCTTCCCCCGCCGCCCCGCGCCCCGACCGCTCTCCCTCGCCACCGCCGCCGCGGCGTTCAAGAAGCTCTCCGAGGCGTCCCCCGTCGCCATCCCCCCGGATTCCGCGCAGCCCTTGCCCGACCACGACGACGCCCTGCCCCCCAAGCCCGGGGTCTACGGCGTCTACGACCCCAGCGGCGAGCTCCAGTTCCTCGGCATCTCGCGCAACGTCAGGGCCAGCGTCGACGGCCACCGCAGGAAGGTCCCCGCCCACCTATGCGCCTCCGTCAAGGTATCTGGGATGGATTCGCAGCCTAATACCACCCAAAGTTTTCATCTTCTTTTTCCCCCCCGGCTTGAACAGTGCATAGGGCTTCATGATTCCCTGGTATCGCTTGCTTACCTCTAGCGAATCATGCTACGGCTTGCTCAAATACCTCGATTTCCTGTGAATTGATTTACCTTAAGGCAGTTCTGTCGATCAAACGCCTACCTCTCCTGGAGCATCACTATGCGCACTAGTAATTCTGTATCAACTACCTTAAGGCTACAGCAATGTGCATACTTCATCATGTTGCTATTGTGTTGGCTAGTATGATCACTTGGTAACTGCGCTAGACATTTTATCTTTCGGAAACCACACGGTTACCTGTTTTGTCGTCTCCAACATACCATGTCACGATGTCACCGACTTGAGTAGTCCCAACGATATCTGCTCTAAAACTTTTATCTTTTCACATCACATAATTATATGTTTTCTGTTTCTAGCATACTACTTGAAGATCTGACCACGCTGATTTCTACAGGTTGCAGTATCGGATGAGGAAACACCAGATCGAACTGTCTTGACTAATGCCTGGAAATCATGGATGGAAGAGCATATAGCAGCAACTGGCAAGGCTCCTTCAGGGAATGTTGCTGGAAACTACACTTGGGTTGGGCCTCCACAGAGGCCTCCAGACCTGCGGTTGACACCTGGTCGTCATGTCCAGCTAACCGTGCCGCTCGAACAGCTCATTGATCGGTTAGTGAAGGAGAACAAAGTGGTTGCCTTCATCAAAGGATCCAGGAGTGCTCCCCAATGTGGATTCTCACAAAGAGTGGTCGGGATCTTGGAAACGCATGGAGTGGACTTTCAAACCGTTGATGTTCTTGATGAGGAGCACAACCATGGGTTGAGAGAAACCCTGAAGATGTACAGCAACTGGCCGACTTTCCCACAGGTTTTTGTTGGAGGGGAGCTTTTGGGTGGATGCGATATTATTTCATCCATGGCTGAAAAGGGCGAGCTTGCTGCCCTTTTTCAGAAGTAGCACTCCCACTTTGGAAATGAAGTAATACCTTGGATTGGTTTTACATGGTGTAAACTGGAATAATTTTTTATTTTTAACCCTTTTGAAATAGATATTTTATTTTTAACCCCGGGTCAAAAGTTTTTTCAAATCTAACCCTTTTGGCCGCACCACCTCGCCCTGCGCGGCAAATTCATACTGCCGCGCCAAGCGGGATGGCGCGGCAAGTACATGCTGCCGCGCCAAGCGGGATGGCGCGGCAAGACCGTTCTACTTGTCATTCTATCGGTAGCACGCCGGGCCGCCATTGTGGCGACCATCCGCCTGGCGGCAAGCATGAATTTGCTTGCGTAGGGCAGTGGTATGCGCCAAAAGGTTAGATTGCAAATTCTTCAGTCCGAGGATTAAAATTAAAATAATTTTTTAAAAAAGGTTAAAAAATAAATTTTTTTCTGTAAACTGCAGGCTCGTCTCCTTCCGTTTATCATCCATTACTGCAATGATACTTAGCTTATTGCAAGAGACAATATCTTTGCCACATTTGTGTAAGGCGCTGTACGGTGGAACTTGTGGTGGCTCTTGAGAGGAGGCTTAACAAAGATAAAGAGAATTGTCAGTATTTTTATGGTTGTTTCAGATATCACGTGTGGATAAAATTTACCTTCATGGGGCTGTATATGCTGCATAAATAAAGTGATGGTATGTGGAATTGGTGTGCAGAGAATTTACTTTGATGCTTTGTAGTAGCTGAACGAAAGCCAGGTGCCCATGTATATAGACGAGCGTGACGCACATATCCGAGAGATGCAGTTGATTAGCATCATCAGGTAATGTGGCTAGCTTTTTTGTTGCTGTCATTTCAGTTTTAAGATGTACTAATAATTCATACGGATTAATTATGGTCTGTTTTTGAATTGGAGCCCAGTTTTCCTAAGCATGACAATTATTCTTAATTCATACACATGTAGTATAAAGAATTAATGCATGGATTACGAATAATTGTCATTCTTGGGAAAACTGGGCTCCAATCTAAGGACAGACCATAATTAATCCGTATGAATTACTAGTATATCTTAAAAGTGAAGTGACAGCAACAGAAAAGCTAGCCACATTACATGATGATGCTAATTAACTGCATCTCTCGGATACGTGTGTCACGCTCGTCTATATACATGGGCACCTGGCTGCTTACCGCCCACCGACCCGGCAACCTTACCAGTCCACGCACCATCATCTCTCCTGCATCGGCGAGGAGCCGAGGACGCGAGCTCGACGGTTCGCAATGGCGCCTCGTCCTCGCCGATGCAGCTCGACGGTTCGCAATGGCGCCTCGTAAGGGAAGACGATGACGTGACCCTCTCAAAGAGCGACGTGAAGAGCGTGAAGAAAAGCTGCTTCTCAGAACGGAAATGGTGATGCGGAACGACGCATACTACCCCGACTACTCCAGCGGCGACTCTCCGCCGCCGTCCCCTCCCACCGATCGGACTCGTCCACCACCGACGCCGCCTCCTCCATCGGCGAGAGAGGGAGTGATGGCAGTTGTCCCCGCCGCCGCTGGGATCAACTCCGACCCCAACTCCGGCGCCGAGGGGAGCAGCGGCATTCCCACCTCCGCCACGACCAACTTCCCCGCCACCACCGGCAACAACTCCGGCCCCAGCTCTAGCAGCGGCGATCCCGTCCCCACGACGACCAAGGACACGCTCGACAGCCTCGCGCCGTAGCAAGCAGGCCATGCGGTCCGCGAGAAGCATGCGAGGACCTTCGAGAAAAAGTAGAAGCTGCTTGTCCTATCCCAAGCAAATTTCTGATATGTGATTACACTTAAATCTGCCGATCCAGCGGTGCTAATCTTCTCTTTACTTGTCCTAATGATCTTCGCAATCAAACAGAACAGAGTCGTCCAAATCGAACAATGTGTTGATGAGCGTTCATCTGAACTCTAATTTGATTGCTAGTTTCTATCCAAAAGATTTTGGAGTACTGATTGAATAGATGTTTTCTCTTGTTCCTCACTTTGTCTGCATTCCAGTAGGTTGGGTGAGGTGATATGTTTGAGTAATCCACATTATGCGCGGTTTCCAAAATGAATTGCACAAGGAGGCGATGCATGTTACTTTGCTGCCACTACCTTGCTAGGTGCTTGTGAAGGCGACCAGCGCGGTGCTCCAGGGCGAGGCGATGAAGAAGCGGAAGGGCGTGTGGATCGATATCGACGACGATGAGGACGAGAGCGAGGAGGGCAGCGCGGCGGCCAGCGACGGGAGCGCCATCACGGGCGGCGCGTCCGCGAGCTCTATGGCCACATCTGGGAGACACCGCCATCCTCCTCCGCAGGCGAATGATGGTGATGCGAAGCTGATGATGAACGCGGCCTCCATCATGAAGTGGCTGTCGCGGCCGCAAGCGGTGCCGGCCAGGTCGGCGACAGCATCCGGACCAGCATGGCGCTGCGTTGGTGAGTAGCACGCTTCCATTACCTCTCATTTCAAGTTGTTTTGAAATGGTTGCCTGATTGCTTGCTGTATTTGCGTGTGCTGTTTCGTCTGGCTTTGCGAAAATCTCAGGTTGCTCAAGCAGGGAGGCTTGCGTCGTACAGGTATTGGTGGCCGCATGGATCCGTTTGTGTATAAGGTACGTGAAATTTGTGCCGAATTTTTTGAATTGTAATGGTAGTTTCAAATTCGAAATACAGTCTGAGTTGCCGAATGAAGATTGCTCAGTTTTCCTAGGTAGTTCTAGCATAACAGAATGTAAGACTGAAATCAGTACGGTCCTGTATCAATTTGCAAACTGGGATGGAGTTAGTGAGCTGTTAGTGTTAATAATTTGCAGTGACCAGGTAGAGTAAAGAGTAGTGGAACAAGGGCATTTGAAAGCAACTGGTAAACCTGATTTTTTGCGCTAGTTCCACTGATCAACCTGATCAATCTGGAAGCTCTACTGATTAGATTATGAACCTTGCAAATCTTGGAGCAACTTTGATATATGATGATCAACTTAGTAGTTTCTGAGGTCCATAAGTACTTGTTTTTGTTACATCCTGAGCTTAAATTTAGAATACACACTTCAATTGCTAACTCCCAGCTTTTTCATGTATAAGTAATTTTTTTTGGGGATGAATTTTCAGGTTGCAGGCTGATTTGATGAAGTTAACTCAGTTGTGTTATGGAGGGGGAATTGACAACTGTAAAGCTATTGGAAAGGCCAGGTTAACTTTTGAAGATTACTTAGTGACCTGTTGCCTTAATGTTCCAGTTTTGCCTACCTGCAGATAAGAAGAATAGGATATAAATGAAGTTATGTCAGAAAGAGCTTGTGAGGCACTGGTTAATATAATACTCCTGGATTTAGATAGGAACATAGAAAAGCAGAACAGAATACATAGCAATTATATGATCACACACTCATTATTCCTGTTTATCGAGTTGGTATAAGCAAATATAACGAGTTTAGTTTTCAGTCGCTTGTTAGCAGTGAAATGTTCATATAATTTTCTCCGTTAGTGTGAGCTGTATATTGTTGTCTGTTGAATTAGTGCTATTTGGTATTCAAAGAATTATTTTCTTCCTGCGCTTCAGCATGCTCAAACCGATCTGCTATTGGTGTTCCATAGCACAAGGCTGTAAAGTGATCTCTTTGTTGCCATTCTGTTGTAAGAATTGACGGAGCTACAAATCTTGACACCAGTTAGTTGCATAGCTTCTTAAAGCTAAATTCAACATGTCGTTCTGAGATGAACATATACTAGAGTGAGAATTGTTGTGACAGCTGAAGCTATTGATACTTTTGTCAGAAAGACTAATTCTTCTTCTTGGAAAGCATGTTCTTAAACCAGAAAGCTGAGTCCTTGGGATACCTCTTCAGCGTCTTGTAGTCCACATAGACAAGCGGGAAATGTATTCCGAGTCTCCACTCGAAGTTGTCGAGCAGTGACCACGCAAAGTATCCAATCACTCTAGCTCCATTGTCTATCGCCTTCTTGAGCTCAGTTATGTAGTCTGTAGTACCGGATCCTTTCTGTGTCATGCACGCCCTGAGTGATACTGATATTACCAGGTTGGTCCATTCCTGCAAAGACTCAGCATTGGTAAAAAAAAAAAAAAAGAGCAAGCCTTGTATCATTCCTCTCCTTGGTGAGATTGTTATTTGAAGGTGCTTTGGTTCATGAGTACTCCTACCATTCTCAGAAAGAATCATGGTAAGATTTCCATATCTTTCCTTAACATAGGTCACAGCCAGTAGGAGTCTGCCTGCATAAACTTAGCTGATTTAATTAATTAAGATGTTTACACTTGGAAGTCAACTTTGTCTTGTACAACATTTTACTCTAAAATGGTATATGGGACGGCCCATCAGTACTCGCTGGTTAGGATTCAGTCACGACGGCCGTCAGTTGGCCGTCGAGATTATTTCATATGCTCTGCTAGGCTGTGGTTTTTAATTGGGTTGGGCCATTTTCTTTTTTCAAATTTTTGAAAAATATCTTATAATTTGCAGAGGTGTTTATTTACCTATTTAGTTAAAATTGTATGTAACTTAAAAACAAAAGTGAAACATTCTCAAATTTTTAAAAAGATAGATAAAAGTACAAAATGTTATCATGTTGCATCCTATTTTTTAAAATATTTTTGTATTTGTAAATAATGTAAGTTTTAAAACTTGAGAAAAGTACCAATGATGGGATTTTTTTTTTTTAAAAAATACCTGTTTAAACTTGAGAACCCTACTAATGAAACTTGGCCAACTAGTGATCAAACTTGAATAATGACCAAATTTCACCCGTGCAACAAAAAAGTTTAGAAAAAAAATCAAGTTTCAACAGGCAAAACACCATCTCGTGTAAATAAGAAATGTTAATGAGAACAGACACAATGTTTCAACAAGCAAAAAAAGTAAGGTTCACACGCACATTCCTAAGGTTCTATGTGAAAAATGGAGGATGAACCTCATGATGCAAGCAAGAAAAAATTTTCGAGAACAAATTCAAAATTCGCGTATGCATTGCCGAGGTTCCATGCGAAAAATAGGAACTCACCTTCTTCTCCGGTTCCATCAAGTCCTCACGTCATGTTCCAATCTTTGGGTTGGAGGCAAGTTTTCGATTCGACGGTTTCGGATCTAGCCAAGATAAAGTTTTGGTGTTGGGAAAAGAGAGAAGACTCCTCCCACGTATTTGTATTCTGATTCTTTTTTATACGGGTGTCTTGACAAAGGCAAACAACAAAATTCATCAATCAGAGGTAGCATGGTCATTGCAATACACTTTTACACTTGAATTTGTATCTTTTTGTCTATGTTGTAATGGTGTATGTGGACAAATACAGCGAAACGGAGGGACCGATATTTTTGAGATGTTCAGTCGATCCGATCCATCATGAAAAAGGGGATTGATTAATTTTTTTTAAGCAAAGGGAACTGATTACTTTGATGGAGATCGAGTATATTGAGATATGGAGTATTACTAGGATGGCAGGTGCTCCCAGACGCGCCGTAATTTATGAGGCTGTAATCAGCGCATGTAAACCATCTGAGAGCATCTCCAACAGTGCCCAAAATTCTTTCCCTAAACCAGTTTTTGGCTAAAATCAATAAAAAATAGTCTCCAACAGCTCCCTAAACCGGTGCCCAATATATTCGCACGCCCAAAACATGCCCTCCTTGTCCTCAGATTTGCGCCAGGCCTCTGAGCTCCCAATCCTCGAGTTCGTTCCGAGACAGCGGCAAAATCGTTTCCTTGCGCCATCCTCTTCATCCTCGTGGGACGTAATCGCCTCCTCCGGATCCTCACGGCCATCAGCTTGCCGTCAGTGAGCTCCGCTGCGTTGATCATCACCGAAGTAGGACAGCGACGAGGAGGACGAGGACGCCGATGACCCCGCCGGTGAGCCGCACGACGCGTCGGGGGGCGCGGAGTCGTGATTGTGGCCGTCGTTCTTGCTCCCCGCCCGCACCCGCAATGGCCTCGCCGGCGACACACCCTCCCCGGCTGCGGCGGCGGCCATGGTGGAGCGGCGCACGAGGGTACTAATCCTAATGGCAAGGCCGCTCATGTAGCCCCCAACCCCAAACCCAAGATTAACCCGTGTAGTGCAGCCACCACTCCAACACCGCCGGGATCACCGTCGAGTAGGCGATCTTCTGCTGCTCGGCGAAGTAGTTCAGCTGCAGCACGATCCCCTTCTCACCGAACCACTCCTCGTCAGCGATGAACACCGCCCCGTACCCCGACGAGTCGCCGCCGTTCATCTGGGCCAGGACGCTGAGCCGCACGCCGTACGACAGGAGCCCCGGCCGCGCAACGGGCGTCTGGCAGCAGCCGACGCCGGAGCAGGAGGTGTCGCCCACCCACTTGTTTTTTTTTTTTGACACTAATTATTGGGAACTGTTGGGGGAGAGTTTGTTTTTTATCTCCTAAAACTTTTTGGAAGGTCCTAAAACCAGTCTTTTGGGACTCTATTTTTTGGGCACTCTTGGAGATGCACTGACAAGAGAAATATGTCTTCTTCGATTCTTTTTTTCCTTCTTTGAGATGAAAAAAGAAAGCTGTTAGCTGTTACATTTCCAGCGTCTCAGTTGAATTCTTTCCTTTCTGTGCTTAGGCTGTCTCCAATAGGCTCCCCTAAAGCACTCTGTACCCTAAAATAGGGGATGGATTCTTCCCCTATGTGCTCCAACAACATTTCCTATTCCGTTCCCTAAAATAGAGTTTTTCTCTCCATCCCCTTATATATAGGGGTTCTCTCTCCCCCTATACAATTCTCCATATAGAAAACGCTGTTGGAGACAGCCTTAAGAGCTTTCACATGGTTATAAGTGCTTGGGCTGTTGGATTGGTCTAGTAATTAGGACTAAGCATATATGCTCCTTCTGTATCACAAAAATATTTCCTGAAGCCTTCGGTCTAGGGAGAGTTGCCAAAATATCACTCTTCGGAAGTGGTTTTGTTAAAATATCACTTTGTTCAACTGTCATATACATAGATGATACTAGATGTTATTGTGACATGAGTGCCATTTTAACGAGACCACCTATGGGGGAGTGCCATTTTGAAAGTCCATGCATTATATAATATTCCAGGGAAGCAATCGTTAACCCCTCATGCAATCTTCGCAGCCCTTGGATGGAGATCCAACGGCAACTATTAATCTAGCAGAAGGGGAGAGAGGTAGCTAAAAGAAGATGTCAAATTAATAAAATCGCATGGGCGGCCGGCCGAATCGATTCCTTCCGTCTAGCTTTTTTTCGTGGCTGCCCTGCGTGCTCTGCTCAACCAAGAATGTCGGCTGCTGCTGCTGCTGATGTCTTTCTGATTTAAAAAGAATCCTTAATCCACAGCTCCATCCTATCGATTACTCTAATCCCCGTAACATATATTACAACATATTCGATTGATGCAAACAGTGATCTAGCTCTCGGTATGTTGCTGCAAATGGAAGTTGCTAATTACTCCATGAGGTATCTTGATCATCTTTTCGGCTGAGTAATTACTGTAGACTATAGCACATCACATGGCATGTATGCTACCACGGAATTAGCCCTTTTCTTTTCTAGAACAATATGCACGGTTTCACGTCTACTCCTTGCGAAATGTTAATTATGCACAGATATATGCCGGCGTAGGGTTGTCACAGATATACCATTACAAAATTAGAAATCGTAGAAAAATCATTTTCAAGTCTGCAAAATTAGATATTCATTATGTAGAGAGAAAGACAACACTTCTCTTAATTTAACTCCTCTTCTTCTTCTTCTAGATAAAAATGAAAAATCTTCTTCTTGCCTTCTCCTTTCTGTGCTTCTCTTCGAGCTAGGTGATGTGGTGAGAAAGCAAGGGCGGCTAGGGCATCCATCCTCCTCCATTAACCTCCCCTTCCTTGATCTCCTCACAATATCTCCCCTTCTCTCTTCATCAGTGAATAGATCGGTCAGTGATGTTGGATCTCAGAGAGAGAAGGGGGGATTTGTAGCCAAAGTGGTGGCGGGCGCTCGGGCAAGTAGTGATAAGAGGACTTTTAATATTATTAAAATAGGACTATGGGACTACAATTTTTTCATAACTTTCGTTAGTTGGTGTGCACGGATTTATGTTTTTACACGAAAATCCTATGTACACAGGATATGTTGCAAGAAGATATGGTCAGAGCTGAATAGATGGATGTAGGTAGGAGGGGAGGAAGGAGGTAGGGGGGATCATAGTTTTTTTTTTTTGACTTATATGTCTAATTTAGAAAACGTGGAACATCAATTTTTATAATTTAAAATTTTCTGTAATAGCAAATTTGTGAATCGTCCACTCTACGGTGGTATTTATATAATTAACATTTTTTGCATATTGATTTTCTCCTTTTCTCCTGGGCAAT
The DNA here is from genome assembly GCA_036346415.1 of Raddia guianensis. Lineage (NCBI taxonomy): Eukaryota > Viridiplantae > Streptophyta > Magnoliopsida > Poales > Poaceae > Raddia > Raddia guianensis. Next base: position 44,202,687 of record CM070544.1, read on the forward strand.
TAGCATTTAATGAGGGGACAAACATGGTACTAGCTGTTAGCATAAAATGAAGAATTAACGAAGGAGCATGGCTGACCGAATTAATTAATTAATGAGGATCGATGGTAGCCAGGTGAGTTAGATTTACAAGAAAATGAACTATGAGCAAACTAATTAATTGTTTGTTTGTGTACCCATCGAAAAACAAATTAAGCATTGTGCACTAGCTAGCCAGGCAACTGACAGGATAGGTAACAATAATTAAGCTGCTCTCGCAATCAACTGTTCTCTCAAGTCGAATATTGGTTAGTAAAGTAAAACATCGTTAAAAAAAATCACTGCTTTAACTCTAAAATGCAGAAAATGAGCGAGACTTCTCACGTATTTATGCGGTTAGATCTCGTATTTTGATGTGGACGTCAGGAATCGGACATCCAATTAATCGAACGTGTTGAAGTCATGGTAACATCAGCGCATAAACTCGAAAATAAAATCATGTTGAAACTTGTGAACCCTACTAGCTAGCTAATGAAATCTGAAAAACGTATCGATGAAACTTGATGCAAAATAAGTAAGGATTGAATAATTTGTTTCGAAACTTGAGAAAAGTACGAATGAAGGAAATTTTGTTAAAACTTGGAAACCCTACTAATGAAACTTGGCTACCTAGTGATTAAACTTGAATAATGACCAAGTTTCACCCGTGTAACCAAAAAGTTTAGAACAAAACCAAGTTTCAACGGGCAAAACACCATCTCGTGTAAATAAGGAAGGTTCATGAGAACAAAAACAATGTTTCAACAAGCAAAAAAACTAAGGTCCACACACATATTCCCAAGGTTCTATACGAAAAATGGAGGATGAACCTCGTGATGCAAGCAAGAAAAATTTTTCGAGAACAAATCCAAATTTCGCGTATGCATCGCCGAGGTTCCATGTGAAAAATAGGAACTCACCTTCTTCTCCAGTTCCGGCTAGTCCTCACGTCATGTTCCAAGCTTTGGGTTGGAGGGAAGCTTTCAATTCGACGGTTTCGGATCCAGCTAAGGTAGAGTTTTGGTGTTGGGAAAAGGAAGAAGGCTCCTCCCACGTATTTGTGTTCTGATTGTTTTTTATACCGGTGTCCTTGGCAAGGCAAACAACAAAATTCATCGATCAAAGGTAGCATGGGCATTGCAATACACTTTTGCACTTGAATTTGTATCTTTTTGTCTACGTTGTAATGGTGTATATGTGGACAAATACAGCGAGACGGAGGGACCGGTATTTTTGCGATGTTCAGTCGATCCGATCCATCATGAAAAAGGGGGTTGATTTTTTTTTTGGAGCAAAGGGAATTGATTACTTTGATGGAGATCGAGTATATTGAGATATGGAGTATTATTTCGCTTTAATTAGTTTAGTTTAGTTTAGTTTAATGGGAGGGAAGGATGGACAGGCGCGGGCATCGGGTGGGTATAAATAGCAAATCGCTGGGCAGCGAGCGCGCGTCTTCGTCTTCCTCCATCTCTCTCGCGCGCGCAAATCGTGGGTGGCTTTGCATCGATCGCTCGCTCGATCCTCCCCGCGCGCGCGCGCGCATGGCGTGGACAGGGGCGCTGCGGCTGCGGCCGCGGGAGGAGGAGGAGGAGGCCACCTACAAGGCGAGCCAGGACGCCATCGCGGCGTTCGACGCCGGCAAGCCGCCGCCGTTCCGCATCGGCGACGTGCGCGCCGCCGTGCCGGCGCACTGCTGGCGGCGGTGCCCGTGGCGGTCGCTGTCGTACGTGGCGCGCGACGTGGGCGCCGTGGCGGCGCTGGCGGCGGCGGCGGCGGCGGCGGCGGACTGCTGGGCCGTGTGGCCGCTCTACTGGGCGGCGCAGGGCCTCATGTTCTGGGCACTCTTCGTCCTCGGCCACGACTGGTATATACATACAGATACATGCATACATACATATTATATGTGTTCTTCGATTTGCTTCTGAGGTCCTGCGTCTTTGGATGGCGGCAGGCGCTCGTTTTGTAATAAGTTAACTCAATTGTAGCGCGCGTCCGGAGGGAATGCGTCTAAACCTCCCCTAAATTTTGTCCTTGTAACTTTCCTTTTAAATTAATTTAAGGCAGTTCTCCTGCCTTTTTCTCAAAAAAATACATATATAACATACATATATACATACATACATATGCAGTGGGCACGGGAGCTTCTCCGACAGTGCGACGCTCAACAGCGTGGTGGGCCACCTTCTGCACTCCTTCATCCTCGTCCCCTACCATGGATGGTAATGGTACTACTCATCAGTCATTAGCCTTAATCGCTCCTATTTGTATTCATCACCGAGCTCCATCTTCTTCGTGTATATATCCTCGTCCTTATTGAAGACTCTCCCTACATTTTTAAATTGCGTGCGGTCGTTTTAGATTTGTCGTACGTTAAACTTTTAAAGCTTTGATTTTAGATTTAGTCATTTTAGATTTGTCATAGGCCAAAACTAGTTTCTGAAGACTATGCCAACGTCTAAAACGGCTTATTTTTAGAATGGAGAAAGGACATATATAGAAATATGAATTGACCCACATTATTGAAGTCAATTGATCGCCTATCTAGCTTTCCTCATCTTAATTAAAGGATTCATTCATATACCTACATCTACATACTACGACTGGGGTAATGTTGTTTAAAACTAAACGGGGGAGGATCAGGAGGAGGTACATAAAGGAACGTGTCTGTGATAATCTGGCGCTTAATTAATTATCACACGCAGTGTAAGAAGAACCAAACCGCCTGTGACACTGCAAGCTAGGTAGTTAATTAAGCTAAGAGTTTAATTAGCTGAAGGAGTATATATATATAGTTTGTTTGGTGTGCTTGGTAGCTAGCTTAGCTACTGATCTGGAGCTCCCATGCAGATAGAGCACGTCATTGGCCTTTAATTTCATCGCTCTCAGAACAGAGTAATTAGTAAACTTTTAGCATATGCGCCTGGCAATTGACATGTCGACATGAGCGATCAATGCTATTGCTTTTGCTAACATGCCTGGCGACTTTATCATCCATATCGTCGCCTTCGCATCTGATTCGAGTCCTGATATGATGAGATCACCAATCGATGCATGGATGGATGCAGGAGGATCAGCCACAGGATGCACCATCAGAACCATGGCCACATCGACAGAGACGAGTCATGGCACCCGGTCAGTACTACTCTACGGCTCTACGCTGTCGAGTCCCTCTTTGGTTCACGGTTATAGTTGGGTTTAAAATTTTCTTGCCATGCACGAGTTGTTTAGTTTGATGAAATTTAGTGGCGAGAAGATTAAGGAAGTAGAATGGCAGTTATGCAAACATTATGGCAGGCACTGCATTATGATATTCCTAGTACTGGGGGACAGGCTTTTGTCTGCCTCATGAATCTATCAATGAAACTGCCTTTTCAGCTGCTGCAGATCTCACCATGGACGCAGCTGGGCACATGCCATGCTGATGCGGCAGCAGGAAGAAAGCAAGCAATTTCTTATTCTTATAATTAACCACAAAATGGTCAATTTGATGATGACACATCTATATGCCATCCACACGGATATGGCTGCCTGGCTTTTTGCAAATCAAGTGTGAATTCAGGATAAATGGGGGTAGACAGATGGTTAGTTAGTTAGTTACTCCATTGGCCGGACGTGTTCCTTAATTTTCATGCTGCTACATGTCATATATATTACTACTTGTATTACTTATATATGTATCATGTTCATGTATGCAACTAATTAATTGAGTGCAGCTGACGGAGAAGGTATACCGGGAGATGGGGCCTGGCAGCAAGAAGATGCGCTTCACGCTGCCCTTCCACCTCCTCCTCTTCCCCTTCTACCTCGTGCGTTTCCTCTCATCTCATCGATCTCATCATCTTGCACTGCACTTCTGATCATCTTGCACTAATTACTTGATGAATGGATGGATGCATGAATGCAGTGGCATCGAGGCCCCGGCAAGAGCGGGTCGCACTTCCACCCGGGCAGCGAGCTGTTCAAGGAGAAGGAGAAGGAGATGAGGCGGATGGTGATGGTGTCCAGCGCCTCCTGCTGCCTCATGCTCGCCCTGCTCGCCGCCATGGCCCTCCTCCTCGGCCCCGCCCTCCTCCTCAACCTCTACGGGGCTCCATACCTTGTAACCATCCATTCCATTCCACCACTGCAACTGCTACTGCATAGATCCAATCCAATGCATGCATGCTCGTCTTCATAGCATGCATGCATGCTCAATGTCAATGTCAATGTCATGATCTTGTTTTAATTTGCTGGAGCATGCATATATGCATGCAGGTGTTCGTCATGTGCCTTGATCTGGTCACCTATCTCCACCACCACGGTCACCACCACCTCCCTTGGTACCGCGGCCAGGTACATCATATTCATATCATATCATGTGTATATATGCTTCAATCCACTTAATTCCTTACAACGACCGATCAGTTTCTGCTGCTCCCTTTGCTTACTGTTGCTGCATGTATAATGTTGCATGCATGCGCGCAGGAATGGAGCTACCTCCGTGGTGGCCTGACGACGGTGGACCTGGACTACGGCTGGATCAACAACATCCACCATGACATTGGAACCCATGTCATCCACCACCTCTTCCCCCAAATACCTCACTACCACCTCGTAGAAGCAGTAAGCCCACTGCACCACCACTGCCTACCACTGTATATATAACACATCTACATGCATGATGCATCATTAACTGTATATGTAATTGTACACTGTTTTCTGAATTTTTTTTTATGAAAAACAGACCAAGGCAGCAAGGCCAGTGCTGGGCAGATACTACCGGGAGCCGGAGAAGTCAGGCCCACTGCCTCTTCACCTCCTGGGCGTCCTCCTCAGGAGCCTCAGAGCCGACCACTTTGTCAGTGATGTGGGAGATGTTGTCTACTACCAGACTGACCACACCTTCAACACCACCAGCAGCTGGTCGACCACCCAAGCTCACAAGCACAAGTGATCAAGTACAGTCATATATGAAACTAAGCTTCAAACTCAATTGCTGATCAAGATGCTGCTATATATGCTGGTTTCAAGAGATGCTGCTATATGTTCAGGCTAGGAGCCAGAAGGCTTAATGCTAGATCTTAGACAGACATAGATAGCACAGCGTGTGTGCTAGCTGAATTGCTGAAAGAGAAATAAGAAACGGGCATGATGTATGCTTTGACCGGTTTTGATCATGCTGGTCAGATCATGTCTGTCGCTAGAGTACCATATGTGCTCCCCAAACTGTGCCTGGACCGAGCTGTTGTTTGGGTTTCAGCGAAATTACGGATATGGAGTTACCTGTGCACAACATGCATATGTAACCTTCCTTCTCAACTGAGCTACTTGCTATTGGATGCTGATATGTTTGTGCCAGACTGACAAGATGCATTCCTCAGGTTGCTTGGTTAATTTCATGTATTCTGCGCCGTGCTTGCTTGTTTACCACAGTACTGTACATGGCATTGTGCAGTAAATACAGTGATAGATACTGCTATCAATAGCAAGCTTGCCTCATCTGATGTCTCCTCATTTTTTTTGGGAAGGCCTCTGCTTGCTTGTCGTAACATTCAACCAGCACCCGAAAAAATGGAGCAGGCAACAGATTTCAGAAGCAAACACTGACTACTCACTGCCAAACATGCATCCATCCTTGTGGCTCTAGACTTCCACAAGTACAAAAAACACCTAGTAGGTAACACAGATTGATAGATAGATATAAAGAACAATCATGTACATATATATATTGGCAAATCCACAGTAGGTACATTGATAAAATATACACGCCCAATATATATGGATTGGAACAGGCCCGGGAAGACGACACCATTAGAACCCATGGCAATGCAATGCATCAACTAAGCAGGCTACAATGCAACTTATTTCGCGACGAAATAATTTAACACTATACTAGTGTGGGCTACAAGTAATTACAGCTATCCCTATACAGATATCATCAGCAATCTACAAATATTCTTGAGGGGAGCAAAACCTTAAAACTGCCGTCTCTTTTCGCCGGTACCAAGTCCTCACAAGCCACCAGTCTAAGAGTAGAGTTGCTCACATGCTTACACTTGAGCTTCAACTCGTCAAGGCTGCTGCCAAACACCTGTTCCAGCCATGTCTGCAGAGGTCTCTTCTCCTCTGATGCCCATGCTGCAGCAAGTAACTGCCCCATTGCACCGATGTCGACCTCCAACATGCAGTCTGAGCCCAGAATGTTGCTCACTGTACAGCTCAGCTCCTGCAGCACGTCATCAGCAAGTTTGTCAAAGTCAAATGGCTTGAAATCAATTGGCTCGTCAACTGAACACAGAAGGCTGTCAATGGATCTCTCTGGATTGTCGGATGAATTGTCGTTGCTGCCACATTCATCATCGGCATCATTGGTTGCATCCTCATCAACAGGGAGGTTCAAGTCGAACGGCATGCTAGATGTTCTGTGCAGTCGCTTGGAAAAGCTAGGTGATTCTTGCGGCTTTTCCTCGTCATCAGAGTTATTGAGCTTCCGCTTACTGACATAACCAGAGTACAAAGATGCTTGAATTCTGGCGAGAGGGTTCCTTTGGGAAACTACCGCCTTACCACCTGGGACTCCAGTGGTGATCGCCATACCTGATTCTGTGAAGATCTTCAGTTTACATCCTCGAACCGCCAGGATCCTTTCTTCAGAGAAAGTATGTCCCTCTTCCACCCCAACAGATATGTTTTTGCAGTCTCGGTTCTTTCTTGTTGACAATATCACAATTGAGTCACTAATGTCAACCACCTTGCCACGCAAGTCTTGGAACCTACCAGTCTCAATGGCAGACAACAGGCTGTCCAGGACAAGGCAGTCAGCTCTATCGATGTTGTCAAGAAAGATAACTGATTGCCGCTTCTTGCTCAACTCCTCAATGATGCAGTCTGTTCCAGTCTTCCCTCTGAAATTCGAGTCACCCCAATCCTGGAGGCTCAGGTCCAGATAAATCAAGTTATCTTTGCTGCCATGCATGAGCTCTGCAAATGCCATGGCCACTCTCTGCTTGGCAATGCTATCAGGACCATGAAAACTAAACCAGATGTCACTCTTCCTGTTCAAACCACGGCGCCTCTCCATTGACTGGCACCGAACAAGGGCTTCACAAATAGCACTCAAGGCTTCCTCCTGCCTTCCAACTACCTTGAACAGGCGTTCCACAAGTAGCTTGTAATTGCTCAAATCAGAAGGTTGTGGTGCGAGGTGTGGAGGTCTCTGCCATTGGCCAAAGGCAGACATGCCTCCTGAGGTCGCCGGATGAAGAGCACCAGGTGACTTTTGGCCCACATTTGCGGAACTCCTGGGGCAAGAGTAAGGATGTTCAAAGAACTGTGAAGGCTTCAGATTCAAATCATCCATCTTCTTGGGTATCAAGTGGATAGACCTGCCCTCTACATCCTCTACATGTTTCCGAAAGGCAGAATTTGTACCCTTGGAAGAAGGTTCAGAGGGTGTACCCAAAACCAAGTCAGTTGCCACAGGTGCAGCAGATGATGGTGAAGATGACAGGTTTTCCTGCCGGGATTGCACCCCCCTATCTTGAAGGTGTTCATCACTCTTTGAATGCCTGACTGGAAGTTTAAAGACAAGGTCTTCACTCTTTTGGTTGGATATAGACAGAGATGAAATACTCTTTGTAGCTGCGTTCATATGTGAAGCAGGCATCGCAGAAGGTTTAATAACCTCCCTTCGAAGTGCGACTGGCTCGGAACCTTTGCTCAGATTTTCTGCTCTTTCTTTTTCGGCTGGAACACCAACAGAATGTGAAAATAAACGGTAAGGATCTTTGTTGATCCTCTGTGAGCCTTGGTGGAGCTGCAGGCAGTACTCATTCCATTTCTTCTGTAGATTCAATATTTTTGAATTCAACACCATCTGATCACCTCTAGCCTGCACTGAAGAAAAACTGTGCATCTTTTATACCAATGATATGCAAAAATTAGTGATCTATCAACACACTGTGCATGTGCACCCATCATTTAAATCACCTCCCCCCCCCCCCCAACAAAAGGCATAAGTAGCTTCACACCTTGAATGGGTCGAATCCATTACTAGGGCTCATCATGGTGCCATTCTGCAGCAGGGAAGGTAGATCTCCAGGGTGATGGTCTTCAGCTATAGCGCCACTTCCTCTAATGATAGTTGCAACTTCTTGTTCATATCTGTCGTTGCAATGTTGACACTGGAGGGCCTGAGGACAGGGATTTCCTGTGAGGCTGTTTGCTTCATAGGGATCGAAGACATGTTCTCCAAAAGGAACGAATGGTTTCATCAAGCTGCAAAAATTTAAAGTTTGAAATGGCCTGTTAGGTCCAGTTGAGCAAAGCAAATGCAGTACATGATACAAACCATGACACGACCTATATAAATGCGCCTATTCTGATTTTGGAGCTACTTAATAATAGCAAATACATACAAAATAGTAAAATGCATACCCTTTTACACTTTTGACCCCAACTACAGCCATAGTTGGAAGTCTGGAGTTAGAAACTTCCAATTGCTCATGTGGATTAGTAGAAGACTATGCTTCTAAGGTCATGAAAATGCATTCCCTTATGCACACATCCTCCTTTATTTTCTCTTCCTTTGTAGTTTCTCTTTTACCATTTTTATCAAGCTTTTATAAATCGTAGCTATACGAATGCTGGGGCAATAAAACTCTGCTCTGATGCCATATGTGTAAGTAGCAACAAACACTCAAAAAGATCAAATGAATAGGGGAAATCAAAATTGACAAACGATTCTTTCAGATATCCAAAAGGATTAGACAACACGCTATGGGATCATTAAAATGCAGTTGTAGCAACCGTCAAGAATACCATTGAAGAAAATACAATGGGCTGAATAGACCAAGCATCGTGATTAGCAACCCACTCTCAGAAAGCAGCAACATCTAGTCATGTTGCAATAATCAAATCGAACTGATCATGTACCAAAAAGAACATGGAGTGCAAACACTCGAGATCTTTAGCACAGGTAATCAAAGGATATAGATATATCACCGGCAATCTTAGATGCAACATTTACAAACTTTGGTTCACTGATTTATACTCCCAAAATCTCCTCTTTTTTCCCACTGAATTGAAAAAAAAAGGCATTTTGAAATAACCAAAAATAGCCAGGTCGGAAGTGGCCACCTTATTTCAAGTCTATAACAACACACTTAAGCAAGTAATCGATCAAGTTTCAACAAAACAGTTTGACTTCGTGGACAAGTAAAACCATTAGAAAACGAACAGGTGGGGGAAAACATTCTAGCCATACAGCATATTTAAAGACCTTCGTGAACAACCTGTGCTACTACTAATTACAGTATTACACTCAAATCAATCAGACATGGCAGAAAACCATCCATGCTACAATGGGCAAACACACAAATCAGCGCCCAAGACATTAAATTAGTCAAGAACATAAACTAATCAAACCAGTACTACTGACCATACGTCAAAGAACCATCCTGATAATAAACAAAGCACACCAACCACCAAATAGATAGATAGATAGATAGATACAAAGGGCGAAAAGGCTCCACCTTGCGGGCTTGGAGAAGGCTGCGGCCGTGGCTGCCGGAGGCATGGCTCCGGCCGGGCTGCCACCGGCGGCGGCGGTGATTGGCAGAAGCTGGAGACCCCAGTCCTTATCGACCAAGGGGAACTTGGACAAGAAGGCGAGGTAGGTCTCGTACGTGGCCGACCACCCCATCACCCAGACGCGCCCCAGCTTGTACGTCTCCAGCACTCGCGTCACCTTCGCCACCACCCGCCGTGCGCCGTCCTGGAGGTCGCCGTCGTCGGGAACCAGCTCCTTGAGGTCTCCGATGTTTACGACAAGGCCTGAGGTGGTGCTGGCCATTGCCGCTGCCACGCCGAGCTCTGATTGCTCGATGGTGGCGGGCCCGACGTGGAGGACGCGGCACGGGGATGCGGCGCAGAAGGCGGCGACGGCGGGGGCGGCCCCGACGCCGACGAGCATGGGGTTGCGTCCTCTGGAGAGGATCTCTCCGATGCGGCGGCAGTTGTCCTCCCCGGCGCCGGCGAGGTTCCCTGCGGCCGCCGGCGAGGGCACGTCGGCGTCGTCGGCTGCGGCGAAGCTGCAGAGGAAGAGGGGCGGCGGGCGGGTGCGCGTGGGGAGGCGGCCGAGCAGCGGCATGGGCGGCGCGGGGCGGAGGATGGCGAGCTTGATGTCGCCGCCGCGGAAGCCGGCCTCGCCGAAGACCCGGCTGACGACGGGGTCGTCGAGGATGGCGAGCAGGAGCTGCGAGAGCTCGACCTTGACCACGGCGGGGGGCTGCGCGGTGGCGGCCTGGTGGTAGAAGTGGAAGGTGTCCGGGTTGCGGCGCTGGTTGGCCTGGGAGCGCTTGATGGCCGCCATGAGCGAGTTGGACACGGGCGGCTCGTGCCCATGCTCATCTCCCCCCGAGGGCGACGACGACGCCGACGAGGGGAGCCTGTCGAGGGAGACGGCGAAGCAGAGCTCGAGGGCCTTGAGCTGGACGCGCGGGGAGTAGGCGGCGCTGCGCGCGCGCGCGAGGGCGTCCCGGAGCAGCGGCGGCGCGGGCGGCGCGAGGAGGGAGGCGACGAGGTGCAGCGAGGTGGTCTGCGCGTGCGCGCGGCGGCGCGCAGCGGTCACGGCGGCGTCGAGGGCGGTGGCGGCGGCGGGGAGAGGCACGGCCTCGCGGCGGCCACCGGCGTCGGCATGGGGCCGCGGCCGCCGGGGGGGTGTGGTTGCGATTCCCTAGTTTTTACGGGGCATGGGATCGGGGGGCAGTGTGTAAAATCCGGAGGACTGAGTTGCGAATAACGGAAACCCAGGGGCTCCGCAGCTGCAGGTCGCGTGCCTGGGAGAGCTCAGAGACTCAAGAGTTCAGAGGAGGCGCGGCTTATTTATATATTTCATTCATCTCTTGCCCTCAATTATAGATTATATAGTGCTCCACTATGTAAACGTAATTATGATTATGACTATATATTCTTCTAGTGGGGTTAATTATTTTTTCACATTTTTTTTTCCTGAGTGAGAGAGGAGAAGGAAGATATGCTGCTGTGCTGGTTTGGGAGGAGGTGATCTCGTGGGGACCACCCACAGTGAAGGCACCCTGCTGCATCAGCATCAGCATCAGCATGTTGCCACTGCAGTGCAGATTCTCTCTCTTTCTTTCTTTCCATCCTATGTTGCATTGCATTGCATGCACTGCTTCCTTCCTTTTGGCTCAGCTTTTGCTGCACTGTAGCAGTTTGTAGTGGCACACAAGTTGGATCATCATCATCTACTCAGATCTTGGCCAGATGCTGCATTATTTATCTCCAGGATAACCAATTATTGACATGCTTTTCTCCTTTATTTTCTTCCTTTTGTAGGCCAGGGTTTTCTTCTTATACCAACAAAATTGATTTAGTTTGCACAACTGATTTAGTTTAAAGCATATGGTTTAACTCGTGGGAGATTAGGACATGTCCGGTGCTACCGAACTCACAATAAATAGCATTATTCAGCGCTATTCATTAGTTTTCTCCGTTATAGTCATAACATCTTAGTCCACATTAATTATTCTTCTTCGTGAGCACAAGTCATTATCGTGAAAATAGGCCTCCACTTTAGTTGGACATCGACACCTATTCATTCACTTCTCCTTCCATTATCAACATGTGTCTCATGAGGGGTGTTAAGATATTCTTCATATGTAATAAGTAAATTCAATAATATACACATATATATTTCATGTTTACATTAAGTGTATAGTTTTTTATACAAAGATATTTTTTTTGGGTTAGTTTTTAGCATTTAATTTCTTGGAGCGTGACCATGAGAGGGCAATAATGCATGAGAACAAGTAGTGGTTGAGAGATAAAGACTAAGGACACTTGGTGTAAGGTGTACCATGGGCCCACTAGGTAGTGACATGGAAGCTCATATGCAAATATTGTGCATACGTGAGTACATAATACATAGTTAATGAGTGACTGTGGATCCTCTATGTTGACGAACTTGTCAACTCCATCTAAATTATTTGTTACCTAAAAAATTGAGAAATTTTCCTAGAAAGAAGTAAGGATGGCTTTACTAGCGGGGAGGAAATTAATTAGCTATAGAAAAGAAAAGGAAAAAAAATAAAGGTTGTCTTTGCCTTTTGTCAGCTGTCAAAGGGCCTTTTCATGGATAAGCATCTCTTGTCTCTTCTCTCCTCTTGTTGTAACCATATAATCAAATTCCTATGGATGGCTTAACACTAAATCTTGCTGAGCCCACCAAGATCAATTTTAGTGTAGCACACACATATCATTAACACCAACCTTTTCCCAATTTATTTTCTTTCTTATGAAGAAAGTGCATGCACTGATACCTAAAAATTGGGGCTAATCTAGATAAAGATGAGTCAATAGGGCTTAGGGAAGTGATATAGCAAAGGCCACAACTTTTCATAAAATTGCAAACGATTATCAACACTGAAAGTGCGGACCTACTTCGCAATTTTCGAAGGCTCGCCAATATAGATCCCCAAGTTTTCTCTTCTTAGTGCTACAAAGGCCAACTATTTGCTAAGAAAATAAAAACATGATTTACATCAATTGGGGATCAATTGGGGAAGTATCTCTATTATTAAAAGTTTTTTGCCAGGAGTTACAAGTGATGTCGCACTTCATTAAAATCACCCACCATATCATACATCATAACAAACACACCCTATTGTATTGAATCTCTAAAGTTCTCGATGTGGGCACAAGAAGATTATAGAGTGTCAACCTTTCCTTCAGCATGGTTGCTCAGTGTATAGCAGCAATCACGTGTGACGAAGCCGAAACATACTTAATTGCTTAAATTAAGGAGTATCGCTGACTCACTTATAACCAGATTTTTCTCATTGTAAGGTGTGAGCATTTGGCTAGTTAAACTTTGAGTTGTTACATGCACATAAGATGCCAGATATAGGTGCATTATTTTGAAATTTGCAATTTGGATTTATAAAAGCAGTGGGACCTCATCAATTGCATAGTTTGCATATAAACTTGTCATACTTGTGTTGGATCCTCCAAACCAAAGATAGTAGATCAAAACCTAAGTGTGATGTAAAAAATATTAGCCATGACTGACCTAACTTGGCGAGTCACCTTTTTGCAAAATGTTCCAAAGCCAAGCTAGTGTGCCCATCTGTTGGCATTGTTGCTTTCTTTTCGGTCTCTATCATGATGACCACACCAATATCATCGTGAATGCATTCGGTTAGGCGCGCCTCAAAAGATTAGATTTTGCGTGACACTTAAAAATGGTAGCCATATTGACACACACACACACATATAAAGATTGCTCTAACAAGTTGTTTTCTTAAAAGCTAAAACAAATGGCAAGATATTCATGGTGTTCCATTTATATTTGCTTGTTTTTTTTTCTTTTATTCTTCTGTTTCTTGGGGCTACACGTAACCCTGATCTTTTTGGATGCATCCACTTACACATCAATGGAAAAGAAAAGATCTTTACGACTTTCAGAGAATCTATATTTTTTTTTCTTACACAGTTAGTTAATTAAATTTTGTGTTGCTTGGGCAAGAATTAAATCTGCCACCGCAAACATCGCCATCGTGCCTTTACATTCCAAAAGCCATAGATGCCGACATTTGGCCCTACATCATTTTCACACACTCGGTATCAAATATGTCATAAACTGCACCCTTCATCACCATAAAATGGGATACTATTAGCAAAATGATAAACGAGTACTCCAATCTATAGAAGGATGATAATATATAGTATATATCAATTCGAGATTTTAAATTTTGTCGAGAGAGAATAATTCTTTATGGTGAGCCATCCGCTAGTAGCTAGGACAAATAATTAAACAGTGAACCATGCAACACAACACTCCTCCGGCCTTTTGGAGAAGGTGATGCTCTATGGGAACTTATTTTCTTCTTTTATTTAAAGAGGGGCCGTCTCCTCTTCTTTTGGTTAATCTCCCAAAAAAACACATGGCTTACATAATTCAATATATTTGAGAAGTCTTTGATTATGTTGGCTCTCTATTACACCACCTAAAAAATTAGAATTAATGGAAAGGAAATGAACAGCAAACAAATTAACCATCCGTCTGAGATTGTTCACCAGCCATTTCGTATCTAATTATCTACATATGTTGGTGAGATAGATGTTTTTGAGAGCTTATAGAAGTGAATGTAAGAAGTCGATCCGCTTAGCTTCTATTTTTTTTTAAAAAAAACTTCCATTAGTTGCTTCATGATTTTTTAAAAAATTGAAATCAATGAGTCGAATAATATAGTTTTTCAAACATCTAATCTCATCAATACACGTAGATAATCAAATATGGAACGGCACTTAAAAAGCACCATCATAGCTATGACTGGTTTGATTTTGCTAGTGTCGACACTTTTCCTTGAAGGCGACATATATAAAGACATACAGCAGCTGGTTTCTCGTTACATGCTCAGCTAATTCCATTTCATGCTCCTGCAGTTGTATCAGTAATGCTACTGCAGCAGCATTTCTTCCTGATTCACTGCCACTTGCATATGTTGGGGACATGATTTGTTCTCTGTTAAACCTCAGGCTAGCTGCCCATTAATTTGACTGTGACACAAGTGGACATCAGACACATGTACACCTTGTAGTAAAACAAACCCCAGGATTATGAAAAACAACTATAAAGCTGTATATATATATTGATGTTGCGGTTCTTGATATTTGCCTACTCAAGTGTTGGAGCAGTCGACTGCACTAAGGCGAGTATTCAAGAATGGAGGGAGCAATTTCTTCGTACCTACGCAGGAAAAGAAGCAGAAAGTGAAGCGGAATTAATGCATGAATTGAGTCAGCTGGTTAGCTTTCGCACAAATGCTTTCCCCAACCAAAATCCTTCTTTGCCTCTAGGAGAGTTGGAATAGCCGGAACATGTTTCGCTGTTACTCCCATTTCCATTTTTTTAATTAATGAAGTTCTAGGGGCGGTTTAAGACTGAGCTGCAAAATTATCACAACCAGCTCAGCAATTTATAGGCTGTTTGGTTGGCTTCTCAGTTGAACCAGGTTGTATGAACCGAGCCAAGCTGGTTGGAGCCAGACTGAGATGATGCAAATGGTTATTGTTTGGTTAGGTGTATGAGATTGTACAGGCTGCGTAGAGATGTTGTTTGGTTGACTGCACTAAGGAGAAAATGGCATGGAGAAATTCAAAAAAGGGATGAAACGTGTTAAAAAATAAATTCTAGAAAACCAAAATAACAAAAAATCAATTACAAAAATAAAAATATTCAAAAAAAGTCTCATAAATAAATAAATTCAAAAATGAAAATTTTAAACTTTTAAAATTTATATGGCAAGTGTGGTCTCGTTTTGTTCGAAAAAATATTAATAACCCATTTTTGAAATCGGTTCGGTAATCGAAAATACTAATCAAAAGATATAGCAAATAAATGAATCAAATGTGTCGCGCACGTGATTGTTGCTGCATCCGTAGAGCCTGGCTATGGGGAAACACCCAATTTTGTCGTATCTCCAGAACCTGGCCCGGAGGGGGTAATTGCATCTGGAGAGCCAGGTTCAGATGGGTGAGAAGACAACCAAACACCATCTTTAGATGCAAAACTCGTTGGATGCAGGTAACCAAACAGCCTATTAGGGTCCTCTCCCTTCCTTCTCCTCTGAAACCTAATGGATCGGATATTTTCATATTTGAATCGAAAACTTATCAGACATGGATAGTTTTTCTTTAGATTCGGATTCGGATTCGGTTCGGACGATATTTGTAGGATCGTAGGCGCTAAATACCCCTAATTAGCTGAAGCAAATCGATGAAAGTAGATACTCATGCAAGATTAGAAAAACATTACGAAAGACGCACACGTTTGATAACGCAGTTCGACACCTGCCTGCATCTGCGGGGCAATGATTCCGGGCGTTCCTCCCCAATCAAATCCTTTTACAAAGAAATAAGATCTTCTCTGATTTGAATTACCTTGATCTGCAACAGTTCCTGGCTACGCCTCACCTAACGTCTACTGTCCTGCTACAGCTTCTGCAAGCCTAACATAACTCCTCGCTCATCTGTCTCTCTTCCTTGAACAAATCTCTTCTAATATTTCTCTAATCTTCTCTAATCACCTCTGGAATTTTTATAATTTTCGTAGCCGTCGTTAACATATGAAAACCCTAAAACTCGCTTTAATCCCGACCCTCTCGTCCCCTTTTACAGTAAAAACAATTCTATTCTTCCTCGGCCTGACAACCCCACCTGGGCCTCACCCCCACCTGCGCTCCTGGTTCCAGCCCACACGGCGCCCTGGGCCTCCCTCCTGGGCCACCGCCCTGCGCTGGCTCCAGCCTGCCTACACAGCACGCACATCATGCATGCAACGCACGTTCTCTCTTTTTCTTCTTATTTTCTTTCTCCTTTCTTCTTCCTACAAAATCAATCTCATATCTGTGTGTGTGTATGTATATATCTCACAAAAAATTATTAGTCCAATAAATCATAAATCATCTCAAATCTTCATCCAAAATTATCTTTTTCTTTCAAAAATATTTAAATAAATTAGAAAATCATCTCATCACACAATATTAAAATATTCACTCAACAATATTCAATGGATTTGAATATGTATATCTGAAATTATGCAAATTAATATCCTTATTCAGATATCATCCCATCGGCCCAATACAAAGGCTCAACAATCAGATCTGAAAAGTAAAGGGGATATTTAGCCACTCAGACCTATAGTCAACTAGCCCATTACCCACCAGCCTGATCATTTAGCCTCATGGATTAGTCGAAAGTGTAATTTATAATAATATTTTGTTTAGCTAGATCATTTATATGCTATAATTGATTTTGAGACTAAAATTTATAATTTATAAAATTTAAATGTTCCGATTAGCATCCTAGCCATATTCAATGCATTTGGCAAGGGACAGTGAAGCGGGCGGATGCATTCGGCAAAACTTTTGCCGATGAGAAGAGAAGAGAGGAGTGGATGGATCATCAACTGCATGCACGTACGATACGGACGCGAATCCTTTGTCGTATGACAGAGTAAAATTACTGCCACTGACATGTGAGCCCCACTCGCTATGGGCCCACATGTCAGTGAGCCTATCCCTCTGCCTTATGAAAGAGGATATGCTTTCGTACCGTACAGGGATGTGTCAGCTGCAGCTGTAGGCTAAGTTGATGTTGCAAAGTTGCCCACCGACAGACCGAGCGTAGCATAGCCACTGTATTAGCCAGCCCTTGACTTGATTCCAAGCTCTTTGGGGGAAATTGACATCATCGACACTCAATTCGAAAGCCTCATTCGAAATGACATTAAGTTCAATCGTCTTATCGCGTATGATACCAGGCACACGAATTTGTGATCTCAGTGACATTCTTTCTATTTTTCTTAGTTTAACATTGATTTTCCTCGTTTTTTCTCTAGTGGTGTGCCCATTTTGCTCCATTCCTGCCTCCTCTTCTCTTCCCAGTGCCAACCACGGCTTCAGCTGGGAACCCGCCACCGCCCCCATCCCCGTCGGCACAGCTTCCACCTGCTTCCATCATGCCACCGCCGTCGCGGCCTCCTTCGGCTCCCACTACGCCGCTGCCATCGGATCCTGCGATGCGGCATGGGCGGCGGCGGCGATATGGCGACCCTCCTCGGCTTCGGTGACGTGATCTGGCGGCGAGACCCGACCATGTTCTACATGCTGGCTACGCCATTTCGGCTTCCCGATGCAGCAAACTGCGTGAGGGCAAAACAATAAAGTTGCTTGAGTAAAAAAGGTAAATCAACAATATATTTCGAAAAATAGAGACACAAACGGTGCGAAAATTCCATAGCAAACATAGCAGAAACTCTAAAATTTGCTGCAAATAACTGTGCTGCAAATTTTCTTCACACTCTACACCGCACTCTAAAAGATTCTTTCGTTCTACCGGACACTATATTCAATGCAGCGACTTTTACACCTAACTTTGCTCTTGGAGAAAGTCCCGGCGGAATTGGAAACACGGCGATCCTGTCATCATATATGCGTGACCGATGACGCGACGCTGCGGTAGCATACAGATACAGGGATGGCTTTGAGATCCGCGCTGGTAAGTACACGTGTCGCTTCCAGGCCCCCTGCCTCCTCCTCCTGTACTTACCTATCCCCTCCGACGCCGCCGCCGCCGCCGCCACTGCGGCTCTTCTTCTCCGACCCAACCCGACCCGCCGCCTTCCTTCTCCGTCTGCCCCCGCCATGGCGCCGGCGCCACGGCCCACCGACGATCCGGTGCTCGCTTGCAAGGTTCGTGCTTTCCGGCGTTTCCTGCCCTGCTCTCTTGCTCCTCGACTCCGGCGCACTGCCCTGCTTCATTGCTGCTCCTCGTAACCTAGCATCGTCTGCTTTTGATTAGACTCCTTGTCCTCAATGTTGATTGCTCCTTCTGGATTTCTATCCGCTAGTTAGATCAGGGTCATTGAGACCGTGGATTCGTTGTCCGAATACCCAAGGCAACCCCGTCCCCCTTTTCCCGATCCCCAACATCACCAGAAGCAAATGAGCTTCTGCATTGCTCGTTGATTTTGTCCTACCAAGATTGCTCGATGGAATGCATTTAATAACTGCGTTGTAGATTTTTTATATCGGTCCAAAATTTATTGCTTTGCTGTGCCGGCACAGCTTCATCTTGGTTCTATTTAGTATTCCTACTTGGCAATTCAATATAGTTAGTATGGACTCTTTTGCTCTAGCATTCAATAACATTCAACAATAGTCCCTACATTAAACCTAGCACCATCTTACTAAGCATGGTATGCATTGCATACAGGCAGATGATACCAATATGGCGATATCAGCAATTCGTGTTAGAGTTGGTGTCAAATATGTATACAAGTAGGGTTGCAATTGGACTAGGAGTTGTAATAGGCAGGGTAGGTTAGAGTTTTAGTCGGACTTGTATCCTGGGCCCTACATAAAGGAGACATCCCTATTGTAATCCATAACGACAAACAGTAGCAGCATAGGCTCGCAGGGGCAGTCGGCTTGTGGTTGTGACCCGGGTGGTCGGTATGCTATGGTTTGGGGAGGACCGCCCATAATCATTGCCCCGTAGATGTAGGTGAGATCCAAACTGCTTTGCCAAACATCATGCCTCCGGTATCGTCTAGATATTGCGTGTCATTAAATTCCAAACAATTCGAAGACTTACTTCTTGTTTGCAGTATTCTGTACACCTATACCTAGAATCAGTAGTAAACAAAGTATACGTAAACTTCTTCATTATAAACATCAAATTTTCCTTTTCTGTCAGGATGCTCCTATTACAAAGTAGAGGGATGAAATGAACTTTGTTATCTGGCCTCGTTTTTGTGCATGTCTTGGTCATTATAAAATGATAAACCCAAGTCGCGTACTTATCCATTTTATCTTGTCGACAATCGAAATGCGTTGGTGCAGAACAAACTGTATTACTTCAGAATAAAAGAGCTTAAGGATGTCCTGCATCAGCTTGGACTGTCAAAGCAAGGAAGGAAGCAGGTTTGTTCACTGGTAGTTTGTATATATATACTTTTTTCCCAAATGAATTCTTTTTAATGCTTTACTGTTCTTGTTCATATGTTTTGATGCTCTCTTTTTTTGTGCAAACATGTGGAATTGGTTTCATTTTCATGGACCCTCAACATATTTCTGAAATTAAGTAGCTTATCTGTGCTTCTGGGTATCATACGTTGGACTTCTCTATGCTTTTAGGTATTATATTATATATTGGAAACGATTTACTTACAAACCATTTGGCTTTTGTGTTTTTTTCTATTGTTCCAGGATCTACTCAACAGAGTTATAGCATTATTGTCTGATGAACATGATCAGGGTACATGCACTTTTTAAATGATCTTTTTGTATTGATGTATTTTCGTGGAGGGACATGGGGACTGGTGAGTCATTCTATTTTGTTCTTGTAGTCTCCAAAATGAACGGCTTACCAAAGAAAAAGATGGATGGAAAAAAAACAGTGGTGAAAATAATCGATGATACTTTTAGGTGAGTTATAATAATATTTTTCACTTATGGGCCTGTGTTTAGATGATTTTTTCTCACGACGATTTTGTAAACCACTGATTTTCTTACTTTTTTACAGAAAAATGCAATACCCTGCAAGCACTGTTGCAGCCTCTAAAAGCCAGATTGAGTCAGGACAAAATGTAGAGCCTACAAACAAATCAGTTGATTCTGCTCGGTTGGATGTCAAAGTCCGATGCCCTTGTGGTACCTCCATGACAAGCGATTCCATGATTAAGGTACAGCTTGACAAGTATGACTGTATGTCTGCTTGTTTGTCTCTCTTTTTTTAATCACATCTTGTCAATCTAATAAAATTTTAGTGCTTGTTTGTTGATCCAATCGATTGATTCGATCATGTGTTGAATCGTCGATCTTCTTTCCATATTATGAAACTTGGAGGCACTGATTGTTTTGGATTACTTTATCTTTTATAAAGGATACCTGAAGCCTTAGTTGTAGGCTATAGTGTATATATTTCTCCCCTTTTTGTGAATGCCAGTTTTTTTTTTTGTGAAATGTAGTATTTATAAGTTTCATGCTATTCCTTTTTTTTTTGGGGGAAAATTTGTGGAATTATGTTATTTCATTCCCAAATGTTCTCTTGCATCTGTTTTCTCCTTAGTTTTTTACTTTTCTTTGCTTCTTTTCAGTGCGATGATCCTCAGTGCGATGTATGGCAACATGCTGCTTGTGTTATCATATCTGAGAAGCCCGCAGACAGCATTCTTCCAGAATTACCTCCCCATTTTTATTGTGAGATGTGCCGAATTACGAGGGCAGACCCGTGAGTTTTCCTAAATTTTCATGTTATTGCAAACTTATCCTTACTGAACCACCCAATTGTTCTGTGATTACTTGCTTAATTGCTTTCAATTAGTCCTTTAGTTTCAGTATTAATATTGCATGACCTTATTGTTCTGATATAGTTTCCTTCTGTAACTTGCAGATTTTGGGTCACTATTAACCATCCATTACGTCCATTGTCAATGGCTCCCTCTAACATACTGGAAGATGGGTGAGTTATTTGTTATTTTGTCACCAAAGCACATGTATTTATTCTTGATGAATTTCATTGGAGAGTAGAATGATTAATATGGGTCTAGGGCCAGGTGGCCTTTGCAATTCTTTCTCCACTTTTCTTTTTCTTCCTTTACTATTAATTTTACAAATATTTCTCTTCATCCTTTTTAAATCATAGGCACATTTTTGTTGGATCAAATACTATTACGCAAACTTTATATCCTAAGGATGTCATCAATATTTCTGTTTTATGTGCTCTGAAATTTCTTTGAAATCTTTATGGATGGTTTGAATTGTGCCCTGTTACAAAATTTATAAATAAGTGAAATAACTGGCTTATTTTATAAAAATACTTTTGCTAACCACTATTATAATGCCTCTGATCTGTACTTTCTGTAGATAAACCCAAAAACATTATAATATTTTGGTCCAGAAAATGGGGGAAATGGTTATATCATGACTCAACATTTATGCTTCCTTTTGAACACATTTTTTAATACTAAAGGGATATTCTAACTGTGATGCCAAATATTTAGAAAGTATTCATGATATTTTTGTTATCAACGAATTTTGTTGATTCATCTTCGAATGTTGTTTGTTTTACATTTTGTGTGCTGTGAAATTGTTCTTTGTACTGAGAACTCTTGTATCAATAAGTAGAACTCG
Organism: Raddia guianensis; assembly: GCA_036346415.1. Classification (NCBI taxonomy): domain Eukaryota; kingdom Viridiplantae; phylum Streptophyta; class Magnoliopsida; order Poales; family Poaceae; genus Raddia; species Raddia guianensis. Next base: position 44,224,403 of record CM070544.1, read on the forward strand.
AGTGCACGAAATCTTATTCGTTAACATTATGTATAATTAGTGGTTTGTACGTCATCTGTTGCCTTTGAACCTTCACGGTTTTTGTTCTCATGATAATTCCTTTTTTTTTGTCCGTATAAAGTAAACATGATATGATTTTACATCCGATGACATCTTGTTATCTTGAGATTTGAGTAACTAGATGACATGTTGTTATCTTGAGATTTGAGTAACTAGATGACATCTTCTTATCTTGAGGTTTGAGTAACTAGATTACATCAGAAATCTTTCTCAATATAGTACAGATTTAGTTAACTATATCATGATTTTGCAATTTGCGTGTTTTTTGTTTGTGATATAGTTAACTATATCATGATACTTCTGCAATTTGTATGTTTTTTTGTTTGTGATTCATGCTTATGTCCAGGTCATATACTGTACAGTATGTCGATAAAACCTTTCCACTATCAAGAGCCAACAGGGAAATGCTACAGAAAGATGAGTATGACCTTCAGGTTTATTTCAATCCTTTTTTCATTTTCTTAAATTGTTAGGTTTGTTCAGGATCATCATGAATAGCCATTTCTTTGGTCATACATTAAGACAAATTGTCAATTCCACTTACAAATATATGTTTTAAGCATAAGCTATGATCACTGTACCCAATTCCTATTTATCTTATGTCACATTAGGGAATATTGTGCTACTGTGTTGTCCATTTTTTTTACCTTGATTTTCCTTTGCATTGTTTATATTCTTGCAGGTTTGGTGCATCCTTCTCAATGACAAAGTTCCTTTTAGGATGCACTGGCCCTTGCATTCTGATATGCAAGTTAACGGTATATGCATTTGGTTACTATATACAGCGAGGCATATTCTCTGCTTGTGTTTTAAAGGAAATTTATTCAGTTAAAGAAACAGTTCTTCAAGTTCAATGTGGTGGTTTTTTTTTTCAAGTTTAATGCTGTGGACTGTGGTGTGGTTTATTTAAAGTCATGTAATTGATAATGTTTCCATGGAAGACACTTTTTAAAATGTGCCCCTTCATAATCAGTCTATAACTTGTCAAAGACATGGTCACTTGGACAGTGGTGTTCTGTACCACGCACCTGATTTGAGGCTTTCGTATTCCCCCGTCTCATCAAGTTTTCATTGTTAGGATAGCTTGAGCTTTAGTTTTTGTGTAGCATTTTAGCTTTCAACCTTTACGTGGTGTTACCTGGTTGGGCTTGGTTTGCTGCCCTGAAAGCGGTTTGTGTCTTTAGCTCTTCTGTTGCATTGCCAGTGTTATTTTCAACCTTTTTTTTGCCTTATTATCATATTACGGGTGATATGCGCATGCACATCTGTCTGCATCTATGGATTCATGCACATGCACATACCTTTATATTGTTGATTTTGGAATGTAGTATCTTAAATCCTTATAGAACTAGTGATAGCTATTAGCCTATGGTTTATCCTTATCACTTTATCAGATTTAATTACATGAAACATGCTGTGGCAACTGGCAGCTGTCCTTTCATAGTGGATAGTAAGTCAATTATTCTAGATATGAACTATTCATGTTGGTAATTCTTTTTCCCTCAGGTATTCCTGTTAGGGTTTCCAACAGGCAAGCTACACAGCAGTTAGGGGCAAATGGTAGAGATGATGGCCTTGTAGTAAGTGCTTTACTGTAATGGGCATTCTATTCTCTTACTTTCTAGCGTCGCTTCTTTTAAAAAAAAGGAGAGTCACAATGGCTGGCCCAAACATTTGTATATAAGATAGTCCTGCTTTGATTTGTTACAATTTCTGTTTGAATATTTCTCATTTGCTGATCCTAATCATTTTTCTGTACCCAGTTAACACCATATTTGAGAGAGGGACCTAACAAGATTGTTTTCTCTAAAATTGACTCTCGCACATTCTGCATGGGTGTCAGAATTGCCAAGAGGAGATCTCTGGAAGAGGTAACTTCTTTCTGCACACTGTGTCACAGTAAGCCTTTTCCATTCGTAATCACAGTATCCTTCAGAAACACACATCTAGTAAGGTAAGGCTATTTTAATCCGCAAACAGTTAAAAGATATCTTAGATTGTTATTGGGCATGTGTGATGCTTTTGAATATATTTCAAGGATATTAATTTTTCCATATTTCAAGGATGTTAATTTTTACATTTCACAACAAATGCTAAAGACGCTATACCTTTTCCCTATATTTTATACCTTTTATGCTTAACCCTGTATAGATTATCTCCCCCGAGTGAGCTTTACTGTAAGGCCTCAGTAGGATTGCTATTTTATGTGATGAAAGGTGGCGCATAAAACTGGTACCCTGTATGGATTTCAGTTGGTTCATGGCCAGGGTTTCTGGTTTACATTGAACTTAGCTGTTCAAAAAGCAGTTTCTTCCCAAGTTCCACGAGAAGGCCAGAGACTGGCTTGGTTCTCTCAGCAGTTACAGCAAACTGATACATTTGAATCATTCAACACGTGAGGTTTGGAACCCTTCTTTATTGTTCTTTTAAATTTTTGTATTGGGCAGGTCCTAAATTTGGTGCCAAAGGAACAGGATGGTGAGAAGTTTTCTGATGCTGTTGCTCGTGTGCGTCGTTGTGTTGGTGGTGGAACTGATGCAGGTAATGCAGACAGTGACAGCGATATTGAAGTTGTGGCTGATTCTGTCTCTGTCAGTCTCCGATGCCCTGTAAGTACTCTGACCATTAACATGAATACTTGAATCCTTAATGATATGGCTCACCTTCTGCTACTTGCTCTAACATGGCCTTTAAGACTAACTTCATGTTCATTAGAATATTAGCGTTTAACATGTAACTTGCTCTATGATGCAGCCATGACATACTTGGTTTAAATTTACTCTTTATAGAATCATCAGTAACGTTATTGTGGATTTTAACCAAGATGCTTTTCTACAATACCATTTTGTCAATAAGATGATGTTTGACTGATTATGTTTTGCACTCCTTAACACAAAGCTAAGCCATTTTTTCTGTCTGCAAAACATTTTTTCCTTATGTAAAAGATCATTTATCTTGGCAGTTGACTGGTTCAAGGATTAAGATAGCTGGTAGGTTCAAACCCTGTGTCCACATGGGTGGTTTTGATTTAGAAGCTTTTGTGGAACTCAATCAACGTTCGCGGAAGGTTTGATTGTTTTTCTCACATCAGTTAATTCGTATTCTCTTTTCTTTCTCTAATCAAACAATGTTTCATTGCCTGCAGTGGCAATGCCCAATTTGCCTGAAAAATTACTCGCTGGATGACATTATCATTGATCCTTATTTCAATCGCATCACTTCACTGGTGAGTGGTGACTTGTACTTTATAGTGGAAATGCTTTTTTCGACACGATTTCGTCATGCATTATTTGCTGATATGTCGCAATTTGGTGGTCTAGGTCCAGAGCTATGATGATGCTGCATCTGAAATTGATGTCAAACCTGATGGTTCTTGGAGAATTAAGGTGCGCCTGAACTGAAGGATCTTTCACAGTGGCATTCACCAGATGGCACTCTCTGTTCTGCCAGGGATATAGGATCCAAGCTCAATATGAGTGTTGTAAAGGACGAGATTAAAGAAGAACCATTGCCTGAAGAGTTTGGTTCTCTTCTGAAGTTGGGAATTAGAAAAAACAACAATGGCCAGTGGGAAATTAGCAAGAGAGGGGATTTTGCCTTGATGCCATCTCCTGATGATGATGATGATCAGAAAGGAAACATTATAAATGAAAACTGTGTCACCCTTGCCAGCAACGCTGATCATAAGAACATTGAAGATGGAATAAATTTGGAACAAGGGCAATTTGATCACACTAAGAGCAATGTCCACGATCTTGATTCTTCTCCTGTGGATATCATAGTTTTGAGCGACTCAGATGATGATAATGTCATGGAACTATCTCCTAGTGCTGCAAATTGTGGTTCTACACATAACACTGAGAGTACATTTCTACCCAACCCACCTGAAACTTCAGGAATGCGCGGGGAACAACCTGCAGGACACGCTGATGAAACTTCATTTCTTGGGTTCAATGAAGGTTTTGGTGATCTGGGACTGTCATTTTGGGAGTATCCTTTGAGTCCCCGAGATAATCTAGGTGAAGCGCAAAAATACCCTGCCAACCATCAACCTCTGCACGAGCAAGGTTCTGGATATAATTTGGGGGTAGCAGCAGCAGCGGTAGACTTGCTGAAATATGGACATGATGGTGGGTTGCAAGCTTGTACATCAAGTGAAAGAGATGGAAGCATGGGCCAGGCCAACATGGATGGCCGGTCAGAAATATGCCATGATGGAAATGCTGACAAGTGGACATCTCTTAGCCTTGGCGGTGCTGATGAAAGCTTAATCCATGCCCAAAATGCTTCTCAGAAAAGGATGAACACTGGAGGCGAAATAGCAGCTTCAGATGGTATGGTAGCATTCACAACCGGTCCTTTTTAGATATGATGAGTTGAAATATCATTTGTCGCCATTTTTTAAGATTGCGCTGCCTTTGCAAATGTCAACACATTAGCATAGAAATATTGTGCCTTTTTCCCCCTTACATAATCATTCCCCGGAAGATGTGATGTCTGATTCCCTTTTGTGCAGCTTCAGTCCTCAGGAGTGGGAACGACGGTGGCTTGAGTGGAGAGATACCTGGGGGTCCTTGTTCACCAGATTGGCCGCAACGTTCAGTTCGACCAAGATTGATACTCACAATCGACTCAGATTCTGATTAGTGTCTATATAAGTTATGCCGTTGTCCTCCATTCCATGGAATGAGCCCTTGGGATTTCCAGGAGTGGTTGGTTATACCTGATGGTGGAGGATGAATGTATCTAATTATATTATATGTATACCATATACAACAGGTTTTGGTGGGCCTGCGTTCTCTGTTAGGCACCATAACCATAACTTAGGGTATAGAGCTCCATGGTATAGCCAATTTTGTAGCTGGGATTGATTTGATGTATATATCGTGCCCAACCAACTCGTTGATGGCTTTACAAAGCTTCCATTCCATTTTGTGTCGAGAGACATTGATGCAAATCGCTGGCCAGGTTAAATGCAGGATGCAGCGGGCTGTGTAGCTGCATTGCATGACAACTGTGTAGTAGGCTAAATTTCATCGTGCGAAAATTTTGGCCGCTAACCGAAATTGCCGGATTTCATGGAATTTCAGCGAAATTTGTCAATAAAATAGACATTCTAAATTTTAAATTAAAATCTATAAAATAGCAAACAAAGGAGTTAAACCATGTACCTCATGTTTGGACTACTCACCAAGCTATCATAGGTTCTCAAAATAAGGATATTATGGCTTCTTTTTTATATGTTAGTCTCAAGTTTTATAAAATCATTTGAATTCAAAAAATTTGGGAGGTGATTTAAAATTCCGTTCTAGACCAAAATTCATGAAATTTCGGAATAAAAATCCTGGGTGAGGTGTAGCAGAGAACAAGACGAAGATGGTGACATCATCGAAGAGCGTCAGAAACTAGTCAATATTTTATTTTTAACACTTTATTAATCATCAGGTGACTAAGACTAATTTAACTTTCGATCGATTCTCTCATATACCTGGATGTTTTCATGAGATCTTTTATGTGCTCTAACCCTAGTCAATAGTGATGGTGGTGCTCCACAGGTGGGGCAGGGCAAATGAGCTGCAGCAGAGAACAAGGAAGATGGCAGTATCATCAAGAGACTAGTCAATCCTTTTTAAAAACCATAGCAGCATTATTTTCTTTTGTGATTGCAGATAGGGACGGATCCATAATCCTAAAATACTATAGTTTGTAACTCAAAACTAACATATATGTATATATATAAGTCAAATTTGTTAAATAGAGAAAATATTTCTATTTTTTTTAGTATGGTTAAATTGGTAGGTAAATCCTGTCAGATAAAGAAGACAAAAGTAATGCAATTTTCCTAACGGCTTATCCTGTGAGGGATTCTGTCAAGTTATTAGTCAATTTGCAACCCTCTAGAAATACAGGTAATTAAATTATCAATGCAATTTCTATGAAAAAACCAGTAGACTACCGCATATAAAAAAAATCTAACTAGGAACCACTACATGGGAAAAAAACTAATCATTGTGGCCACTGCTCAAAGACACCCAACTGTTAACAATACGCAAGCAAACAGGCCAGTAATCTAAAAAAAAAGATGGTGTAAATATGTAAAAATATAAGTCTTGTTTAGACTATCTTTAATGATAAAAACAAAGCATAACAAAATACATGATACGTAAATATTTTTTAATAAGATAAATAGCCTGAAAGGTATGCATAGAAGTCAACGACGACGAATAAAAAAAAAAGAGATAGTCTCTACTATTATAAAACGGTTTATGGTGGTGGCGCCGGTGGTGGTAGTGTCAACTTAGGATCTAGACCATCCATCTAGATCTGACGTCTCACATGCATTATCAGGGCAGCAGACGACCATCCCACGGTTCCCACCCATCACCCGTACCTATTTGCTACATTAATAAAGTTCATTACTTAGAAGCATATATATGTGCATCACTGACCACTATTTGCTACATTAATAAAGTTGGTGATTTGTGATGTTTTGCCAGGATTGTGTTTACCTTTGCCTTGTAAATCTTAGAACTATCAGGCATGCTTTTCCCAGTAGATGTAGTAGTAGTATGCAATAATTAAAAAAATTGCACAAGCATTGTAATCTTATGGATAACACCACAGGTCAGAGCTTACTGAATAAAACGATAGTACTAACCTGTTTCACATCCGGCCACTAGGATTTTGGCTCAGTGTGATACTCTAAAAGGTTCTAACATCCGTGTTTCAGAAGATGCAGCAACGAATCAATCTGGAGTTAAGCTTCATGAACCGGATTATACTCCAGAAGGTTCAGATAATAGTTATGTTTCAGAAGATGCAGCAACTGATCAATCTGGAGCTAAGCTTCAGGAATTGGATTCTATTGCAGTTATCCAGAATCTTCTATTACGTTCATATATGATCTTCTATTGCATTGAGAATCTTATCTTGCTTCAAGGGCTTCCTATTTTGCAGATTGGATATGACTTGCCATGTTTCGATTATCTCAATTACCTTATCTTCTAGAGATCTTGACAAACACTCTCCTAGGTATGGCTGATGTGCATATATCCGTGAATAATTATTTAGAATTCTTGGTGGTGCACAATTGCTTGTAGCGCAATATATTGGCGTGACTTTTAATGAACTTTGCACAATATTGAATTGAGGTCGAATTACTAATTTTCGAAGATGGCTATTGGATAAATGGATCGGAGGAGCCTCAAGCATTCCATGTGGCAAAAGTAGGCACTATTTCTCCCGTTGCAACGCACGGGCAGTTTTGCTACTTACATTTTAGAGTTTGTATAAATCCATAACTTATCTATAATTCTACATCTTTATGCTCCCTGATGTGATCTAAACATACTTTGTCATGGTCATTGATTGTAGGGGTTTGTAATATCGGACTGGCTAGGAATAGACCGGATCATCTAGCCTTTTGTTGCAAATTATACTTACTATGTGCAAGCTGGAATAAATGCTGGCATTGATATAGTACTTGGATTTATTTGGAGAAAGTTATTTTTTCATATTAGCTACAGAGAGCACAATTATTAATTCTTTGTTGAAAACAGATTTGACTTTAGCGAGAAGCACCAATGGCATATCGTGCTGCTTCTAATATTGATTTTTTTCCTTCATAAGTAAATGATTAATCTGTGAATCGAACATATTAGTCATTCTGACCTTCTCCAAACAGTGTGCTTGTCCATCTGATCTTGCTACCGATCTCCTTTCGTGATTGCAGTCTTATCAAGTCATCGGCAATGGCCAGACCTCTCCAATATTTATTATAATGAATAAAATTTTTTAATATGCACTATGGAAATATGAAGGATTAATATTCTTTCCGTCTAATAGAAATCTTGGCATTAATAATCTTTTCATCTGATTCAAATCGGCTGATGGACAGTGTATTTCGATTCTTGGATCCTACCTAAACGATCCAAACTACATCACGTCATGTGCCATACTCTCGACCTCAAATTAGTTCCCATATAACGTCTTTCTAATAAATCACCCTTGATGCTTATATATTTTTCTATAAATTATGTTTTTCTTTAATCCATTTATGCTCCGTGGAAGAGCACGGGCATTGTACTAGAACAATATAAAAGGAAATAAAGATTTTTATTTTGTGAGCGACTGACCGGTGGGACCATGACTACCCATGAGATCCAGCTCCTCCAAGATCCCGACAAGCGCCTTGGCGCCATGGCGCTCCTCCTCCCCATCCCAGATCCTCCGTCATGGCCGCCGCCCCCGGACGCCTTGGCCACCGTGAGGCCCTCACACGCCGCCATTGCTATGGCCGGCTGCTGTGCCGGCGCCGCACCTCCGCACAATAAAGTTTGCCTACTGAAACAATAAAGTTTGTCCGTTGGAACAATGAGTCTAGCCTCCCGGAACAATCTATCTTGCCTGTTGGAACAATGGGTCTAGCCTCTCCAAACAATCAATCTTGCTCTTTGTAACAACTTTTATACTGTTGAAACAATGTATTTGGTCTGCTTTGGATCAATAGGCTAACCAATTGGAACAATATGTCTAGTTTGATGAACCACAACTTGTATATCTCTTGAAACAATCTATCTTGCTTGCTAGAACAATAAGTCTAGCCTTCCGAAACAATCTATTTTGCCTGATGGGACAATTGTACCGATAAAAATAAAAAATTTTAAAAAAATAAAAAAATAAAAAAGTATTAAAAATGAGTTCGTTAGGAATTTAGATGAATTATGAAATTTGTATCTTGCGATTTGGACTCGGATGAAAAAGATACAAAAAGAGAAATCAAAATTAGCATAATCAAAAAGGTTGGTGCGACACGTCTGAGCAGCTAGCTAGCGTGGGTTGTCTCCTCAGATGCAAGACGCTGGCTCTTTGGGCATGGCGTCCGACTCCAGTCGGACGTACGTTTTGGAGCATTTTCCAATTAATTAAGAGACTTTTGAGGCGCAAATCAGACACAGAAGCTAACGGAAGGGAATTATACGATGTAGGCGGGCAAGTCAACTGCCATTTACCAAACATACTGAATATTATCACTCAACATGACGAAGCAAACATAAACCGAGTAAAAACATCTCATCGTGCGCAAAATATCTATACCTTCGGTATACCATCAACAAGCCGCCCCCATCATGCACCATGTAGTAAATTAATCGCACTTATTCAGTGAGTTGCAGAGGAAATCATACGAAATTAATCGCACTTATTCAGTGAGTTGCAGAGGAAATCACACGATATGAAAGAAAGAATCATCTCTAGAAGATTTATCGAGTAATAGCAAACAGGCTGACGTCAAAAAATTAGTTAAGAATATCTAATAGGGCACAATCATCAAGGAAAGTAGAAGCTCGGTAGATTTTTACAACATTGATCATCATGAAATATAGGCACAGCTATAAGCCATAGAATTCTTGCAGCAGCCAGATACCTCGGTGTAATATATCCATCACATTACATATTGAAGAGTGGCTCGACAGGGGAAAAAAACAATTACATACATAAGCAAAATGCAATACTGCAGCAAAGGTTTTATGATGGCAGCTTGAAATTTACTTCTTGCAGCAAAACATCTTCTGCTAGGCAATTGAAGCTTCTGTTTAGGTAGAGTTGAGTGGCACTGAAAAAGGGGAGATACATCTGCTCTGCTTGACAAAACAAACATGTCTGCAAAGAGAATAATGTTCAGTCAAATTATATATTACTTACAGAAGCAAAGATCATTACACACTTAGGAGAGGGGGGTGTGATAAGTGCATAAGCTTGACAACTTCAGAAATAATACAAGCATGTTTTTATTTGCAACAGATCAAAGCAGAAAATATACAAACAGTTGCAGAAAAGGGTCTCTTACAACTTCGCATATGATGTGTTCAACGATGCCTCCTGTCTCTATGCTCATCTCTAGAATAGCGGTGTTCATAATCCCTCCTTGAATGGTGATAGGAGTCATCATATTTAGACCTCTTGGAATCACGGCTATCTGCATCTCTACTTCTGTGTGGTAAATGCTCCTCATGCCTCCTTTCATACCTGTTTTGGCTATCCCTATTTTCATCTTCTCTAACTTTACTTGAATTTGGGTCATACCTATCTTCTCTAACTTTTCTTTTGCTGTATCTCTCCACATCATTTCCACCTCTCCTCCTGTCATGTTCTCTCTCCTGTTGTCTCTCTTCCTCCCTCCCTCTCTGCCTTTGCTTCTCCAAATCATTTCTCTCTTTGTCCCTCTGGTTTTGCTTCTCCAGCTCCTTCCTCTTTTCCTCCCTCTGCATTTGCTTCTCCAGCACCTTCCTCTCGTCCTCCCTCTGCCTTTGCTTCTCCAGCTCCTTTCTCTCTTCATCCCTCTGCTTTTGCTTCTCCAGATCCTTACTCCTTGCCCTTTCTGCCAACTTATTGGTGTGAGATGCCTTTCCTGCATATTTCGCATCATTACCATTCTTCATCCCTCTATTGGTTTCCCTATTCTCACGGCTGTCAACACTTGAATCTGATTCACTACTGCTGCTGCTGCTGCTGCTGTAATATGAACTCTCACTTGAGCTAATCACCCTTCTTTTTTCTTTTACTGTCTCCTTTACCTGTGCACCAAGTTGTCTCTTCTTGTCATGAGCATAACCATCTGAATCTGAATCAGTATCATGTCTCCTGCGCTTATCAGCAGCAACCCTCGTAAAGTTGTCTTCCTTCTGTTTACCCTTTTGAGCTTGGTCAACATCCTTAGAATCCTGGTGGCAAGACTTTGCAGGCTTCTTCTTTTCTTTCGCATTAGTCTCCGAATCCGTCTCTGATTCATCACTGTATTTACCCTTTCGAGGGATCTTCTTATGTGGCTGCTCATCTTCAGAGTCATGACGAAAGCTCTTCACAGGTTTTTTATTTTTATAGTCATCACCACCTGAGTTACTCTTCGATTTACCATGATATTGGTCCTTTCTAACAACATCAATGCGGGACTTAGCAAGTTCAGAATCATGGCGGGTAATACTTCCATGTTTCGATCTCTTAACACTGCCATCATCCGAGTCACTCTCTGATGCATCAGAATGCTTTCCCTTCTTAACAGCTTTGCCTCGAGGCTTATCATCTTTAGATTTACGAGAAGACCTTTCTTTAGATTTCTGCGTTTTGTGATTGAAGTCGCTCTCCAAGTCACTGTATGACTGATCGCTCTCTGACTCACTGTATGAGTCATCTTTGTACTTGCTTCTCGAGACATTCTTGTAGCGAGAATCCCCATGCCCCTTCTTTCCCTCATCGCGATTGTGCTTCCTATGTTTTGTTTTCTTCTTGCCATGATCACTATCTACATCAGCATCCGACTCATCTGAATCATGGCGAGAGGTCTTTCCACGTTTTGCCTTCTGACGGTCAGTCTCAGTATCGTCATATGCATCATGACGAGATTTGTCAACCCTCTTTTCCTTCTTTCCCATCTTTGCATGCTTGCTGTGATCCCTTGAGGTCTTGCTATCTCTCTTTCCATCAGTATCCAATTCTTCGAAATCCTTTCCAGGAACAAGCTCCCCGGACTCCACATCACTTTGGACATCCTCTTTCTTCTCCTTCTTCTTCGGTTTACCATCGGTGTCGAGCCCAAGCGCATCCCTCATCTTCTCAAGTTGCTTCTGCTTCCGAGCCGCGACATGGTGGCTCTGTGTGCCCATAAACCTGAGGAGAATTTATCTTCTTGTCAGAAATCGGTTAACGTCCACAAACTGCTAACAAACGTTCACAAGTAGGAACCGATGCACATGACATGACAATATGCCGTGGTAGGAAAAAAAAAAAAAGATGAGCTACAGTTCTCAAATGAAGTGAACCCTTAAAGATACAATTGTGTTTTGGAAGAGGGCTGGGCATCTCAGAACATTAAATAAAGATGATATCTAGACAGAAACAAACGGACAATAGATGAAGATGCTATTTTTTATGTGTTCAATAGTGGCACAGAAAGAAGGAAGGAGGTGTTGGGGATCCATACCCTTTGGCGGGGCCCTGGTCGTCGCCGGCGACGGCAGCGGCAGCAGCCTCGATCTCGGCGGCCTTGCGCGCCTCCTCAACGCGCTCCTCGATCTCGGGCTCCGTGTAGCCCTGATCCTCGAGCGCGTCCCGGAGGACGAGCAGGCGCAGCTCCACCTGGCGCTTGCGGTCGTGCTCGAGGATGTCCTTGTTGGGCCTGCGCATCCCCGCCGGCGCGGCGTCCTGGGGCTTGGGGGGCCCGCCGGCGCCGGGCGCGGAGGAGCGGGGCTTGACGAAGAACTTGTTGGTCTGGATGTAGCCATTCGTGCCGGAGCCCCTCGCGGTCTGGAGCCCGATGCCGTTGTACATGGCGGCGGCGGCGGCAGAGCGCGGCGAACCGGGCGTCGGCGACGGTACGGTGGATTGGGGAAGAGTAGAGGAATCTAGGGCTTGAGGCGTCTGCCCCCGAAAGGCCGAAACCGAAGAGACGAAGAGTAGACGAATCTAGGGCTTCACTGCTTGAGGCGAAGAGAAGTAGAGGTGGCCAAACGGGCCAGGCCAACAAGGCCTGACCGGTGGCCCGTCTTGATTCATCGAATCTTGTGTGAACCAAACCCGCCAAGAGGCGCAGTGTAATCGATTCAGCGCGAAGAACGAACCAACGGTGAGCAAGTAGTACCGTTGAGAAGAGAGTGCCCCACACCAAGTCGGTAGGGTATAAAAGACTCTCCTCAACTCCTCATCCGCTTCGGTTTCCTAATTCAATACTGTGGCCTGTGGCCAGCATATTTAATTTTAAATATATATTCATATGCCTATTTTTCTATAATATATAGTTTTTCCTTTATGTTTTATAACATATATATATATAATAGAATCTTTTTTTAATCTTATATACATCTATATTTTGCAAAATTAGTCATCGGTTCGTCACGTTTGAGTCGAGACCTCAGCTCGTCAGAGTAGTAGTTCGTATAGTCAACTGGACCAACTAGCCTAGCCTGGCCTAGTTCGGTGCATTTAAGCTTCGCTCGCCTTGTTTTATATAGCTTTGATATAAATTGTAAGAATAATGCATATATAGTCTGGTAGCACGTACCTTTTACACGCATAAGATCATTCTATTTTTTTCAAAGCTTTTAAAACATTTTTAATAATTTGTTTGATCTCTCCAGACTTTTTGTCGAGTGTCTACAACTTTTTTAAAATATAATCCACGTCAGGTTAATCGAACAGACCATCGAAACTACAGTAGAAACTAACCGATAGTTTTTTGCTCCATGCCTCCGGTGGTTTATGGACAAAAAATAGGCTGTTTTTAAAAAGTTTGATTGAGCCAATGCCATGCGTAGAGCAGCGCAAATCAAGTATGACCTTGTTTTTTAGCTCAATCCAGTTAAACTTTTTGTGTAAGCAAATTACCTATAAAAGCGTGCAATCATCTCTACTATTGTACATGCTCTAAGGCATAGATGTGAAAAATAGTAGCCAAACATCTCTGTCACATGGAATTGAAAGAACTTTCAATTTTAAAGCAATTGGAATTGGAAACGCTTACGAATTTTAGGAGGAGATTAATGCTAGTAGCAGTACATTGCTGGCCCTGGGCCTAGGCAACTAGAAATTAATGTTGAACAACATAAAGATATGACCAGTGGGGGGATGTGATGGTCATCGTCCCAAGTCAGTCCTGGTGGTTCACATTAGTAGTTTAGTACTACGTTGTATAGATCATTAGATCTCGATCATGCTATGAAACGCAACATCCCACATGTTGATTAAACATAAAGATCGGCCTTGGTTTTTTTAACGTATTGTTGCGTTGGCGTAATACTGTAGCAAATTTGAGAGCCACAAAAAGAGATCTAAATATTATAAAAAAATAATTAAAAAATAGTTTTAGAATTTTTGGAAGGACTACTAAAAGTCACAAAAAAATCGTTACGAATTATTACAACATATAGACTCTATATATATATATATTTTTTTTGCTACAGTAATACGCAACTTACTTACGCCGAAAAGAACAAGCGGCGATCGAGTCGGACATGCAATGCACTACGTTGCTACCATCCATGCTTACCAGCCCTCGAGCCATCAACTCCGATTGTTTGCTCACATCACATACCAAATTAATAAAAGAAGAGGAGACAAAAGAAAAACCAAGTCTCCTTTCTTTAATACATGCATGGTAATGTTTATTCAGACTTGATGCCATGACTAGCTTCACGTCTTCTTTAATACTTGAACCCCAAAAACAACAATACAGTTGACCTCTCGCATTCCTTGGAGTTCTTTTTTTTTTTTTCAAATCAACCCTCGACTAATCGTTGGCCCTACAAATTGGCCCATCATCCTCCCAGCTGTTTGATTTCTGCCGTCATGATCCATTGTAGAGTATTGTTAAGAGGCTACAAAATAGGACCACGACCATTGTACTGTACTGTTCACTTTACAAAGGTGTAAAGGGCAAAAAAGTTTGTATGTATGTACATAAGTGTGAAAAGTAGAGAAGGGCTAGGTTATTAGTACGCGGGTAGAATTATTTGCATTGCAGGGCGTTTATCATGTGGAAGCTAGTAGGAAGGGAAGCAGCTAGCTTTGTGATGGAATATAGTACTAGTATTTAGCTAGATAGAGATGCTCGTTTGGTGGGATTAGTAGTTGGCCTGCAATTGCAAATTTCGTGTAGAATCTTGGTCTAGCTATGCAGCCTACCATGAAATTTCCAATCGGTTAATCCTTTTGGGGTTTTCTTTCTCGCAATTTTACGCACAGAGGAGCAGGGGCAGAACATATTCGCCGTTCAAGAATAGATACAGCTGAATAAGTTCCTTTTATTTTCTCCTTAAGCTGAATAAAGCTAAGTTATGGAGCAAGCAGCAAAACCAGAGCAGAGATGAGACTTTTTCCCGTGAAAAAAGATTATTTTTTTAATAAAAAAGATTAGTTTTTTTGCGGGTTCATTCGTCAAGTTCAAACCGGCCTTTCCCTTTCCCTTGCGATCGGCATCTTGCAACTGCTCCAATCAAGAGACGAGTCGAGTCTTCTCCCTCCGCCATTATTCTGCTCTCGGCTCTCCCTTTGGTTTAAAGAATCACCAAGGCCAGCGGTCGCCTGCTTCGCCCTTCGTCTTCGTCTTCGTCTTCTCGCGCGGGGAGGGGGAGGAAATGGCGGAGACGGCAGTGGGCACGAGCACGAGCACGAGCACGAGGCAGCATTAGGGAGGAGGCGTCAGGCGTCGTGGTCGCCAGCTTGGAGTTGGCGGGCACCATCTACCATGGGCAGCTACGCGTACAGGTACTGCATGTGCTTCACCCGCAAGTTCCGATCCCCCGACGCGCAGCCGCCGCCCGACGTCCGCGCCGCCTACCAGCGCGCCGCCCCCTCCCTCGGCGACGATGGCCTCCGCCGCTTCCTCTCCGAGGTCCAGGGCGAGCCCCCCGCCGAGGTCGACCGCGTCCTCGCCATGCTCACCGGGGCCGCCGCCGCCGGAGGGATCTCCCGCCTCGTCGGCAGGCCCCTGCTGCCCCGTCACGCTCGACGACTTCTTCAGCTTCCTCTTCTCCGCCGACCTCAATCCGGCCATCAACACCCATGTCAGTACTCAGTACTACCGCTGCACATCTCCTACTAATCAAAATCAAGCTTGCATTTTACTTCCTGCCACCTTTCCTCTACTTGCAACTAAGTGCATCTTCTTAATCCGCGTCGCATTGCGTTACTTCATCTGATTGTTCATGAGACTACGGGAGGGAGAGCCGGAGAGGAGATCTGTATCCCGGATTCGTGCAATGTCCGAGCCAGGCGGGGTTGGTTTCCACATCTGTGCCTCATTTCACTTGGGTCAACGGTACCCGGATTCTACTCTGGAAGAAAGGGACGGCTACCTATTACAGTTAGACTTTGTTGTCATCTGCCCAGCGTATCATTTCGTGCAATGTTCTCATCTTCCCTGAGGCTGCTTTTCATGCCATTTTTATGCATATATATGATTTAGTGATACTTATGCGATTGCTGTGTTTAAATGCTCCCAACAATGTTAGCTCCTGGTTCCACTTATATTGATCTGTGCCTTGTTGTTTACGGTAATGATATCCATACATATCTGGCTCATTGCTGTGAGCTCCTTGTTCCACTTATATTGACCTCATGTCTCATCCTTGCTTTAACTCTTCGTCAGGTTCACCACGACATGTTAGCCCCGTTTTCGCATTATTATGTATTCACTGGGCATAACTCCTACTTGACTGGGAACCAGCTAAATAGTGACTCCAGTGATATTCCAATTATAAAAGCATTGGAGAGAGGTGTTAGAGTGATTGAACTTGATATGTGGCCAAATTCCGCAAAGAACAATATCGATATTCTCCATGGAGGGTAGGGCTTCTGCTTCCTCAGCATATTGTCATTATGAATGCTTTCCTGTTTTTACATCGCAAAACACTGAGAATGGTTCCAACATATCTTATATCATGGTGCCCCTTTTAGAAATGCCCTTCAGAGCTTAGCCCCATCTCAGGGGTGTACTTGTTAATGCTAGTGACTAGGTGCTTATGCTGTAGAGGGCAATTTGATACATATTGCCGATGAACCTGTGGACCTATTCATTAGGATAAATCTTACTCAATTAGGGGTCTAACAGAAAAAGGTCAAATTAGCCAACTATTCTTCAAGAAGTAATATAATTGACACAAAATACATTGTTGTGTGTATAAGGCAGAATGTGACACCAAAGATCATTAAGAAAATCAAATTGTGCTTAGTATTAATTATTGAGTATCATACATATTCTAGGATGCTAAGGGCCGGTAGAGTTGTTTCCTGAAATAAAAACTCTGCCTGTGAATATAATTCAGTGTTGCATATTTAAGGTGTTAGGGCTACATGTTTTATTTTTGGTCAAAAAGATCAACTTGTGCTTACCATTAAACATTGTAAAAAGATAGTGAGAATCTGAGTTTAATTTTGGAGACCATGCCAAGTCAACAAGGCGGCGGCTAGGGTATGGTGGATTGGGGAAGAGTAGACGAATCTAGGGCTTGAGGCGAAGAGAAGTAGAGGCGGCCAAACTGGCCGGGTGGCCGAGCCAACAAGGTCGGTTCGTACAGTGACAGGCCGGCCCGGTTCGGTTAGTATAGTGACAGGCCGGCCCGGTTGTGGCTGATTCTGTCTCTGTCAGTCTCCGATGCCCTGTAAGTACTCTGACCATTAACATGAATACTTGAATCCTTAATGATATGGCTCACCTTCTGCTACTTGCTCTAACATGGCCTTTAAGACTAACTTCATGTTCATTAGAATATTAGCGTTTAACATGTAACTTGCTCTATGATGCAGCCATGACATACTTGGTTTAAATTTACTCTTTATAGAATCATCAGTAACGTTATTGTGGATTTTAACCAAGATGCTTTTCTACAATACCATTTTGTCAATAAGATGATGTTTGACTGATTATGTTTTGCACTCTTAACACAAAGCTAAGCCATTTTTTCTGTCTGCAAAACATTTTTTCCTTATGTAAAAGATCATTTATCTTGGCAGTTGACTGGTTCAAGGATTAAGATAGCTGGTAGGTTCAAACCCTGTGTCCACATGGGTTGTTTTGATTTAGAAGCTTTTGTGGAACTCAATCAACGTTCGCGGAAGGTTTGATTGTTTTTCTCACATCAGTTAATTCTTATTGTCTTTTCTTTCTCTAATCAAACAATGTTTCATTGCCTGCAGTGGCAATGCCCAATTTGCCTGAAAAATTACTCGCTGGATGACATCATCATTGATCCTTATTTCAATCGCATCACTTCACTGGTGAGTGGTGACTTGTACTTTATAGTGGAAATGCTTTTTTCGACACGATTTCGTCATGCATTATTTGCTGATATGTCGCAATTTGGTGGTCTAGGTCCAGAGCTATGATGATGCTGCATCTGAAATTGATGTCAAACCTGATGGTTCTTGGAGAATTAAGGGTGCGCCTGAACTGAAGGATCTTTCACAGTGGCATTCACCAGATGGCACTCTCTGTTCTGCCAGGGATATAGGATCCAAGCTCAATATGAGTGTTGTAAAGGACGAGATTAAAGAAGAACCATTGCCTGAAGAGTTTGGTTCTCTTCTGAAGTTGGGAATTAGAAAAAACAACAATGGCCAGTGGGAAATTAGCAAGAGAGGGGATTTTGCCTTGATGCCATCTCCTGATGATGATGATGATCAGAAAGGAAACATTATAAATGAAAACTGTGTCACCCTTGCCAGCAACGCTGATCATAAGAACATTGAAGATGGAATAAATTTGGAACAAGGGCAATTTGATCACACTAAGAGCAATGTCCACGATCTTGATTCTTCTCCTGTGGATATCATAGTTTTGAGCGACTCAGATGATGATAATGTCATGGAACTATCTCCTAGTGCTGCAAATTGTGGTTCTACACATAACACTGAGAGTACATTTCTACCCAACCCACCTGAAACTTCAGGAATGCTGGGAACAACCTGCAGGACACGCTGATGAAACTTCATTTCTTGGGTTCAATGAAGGTTTTGGTGATCTGGGACTGTCATTTTGGGAGTATCCTTTGAGTCCCCGAGATAATCTAGGTGAAGCGCAAAAATACCCTGCCAACCATCAACCTCTGCACGAGCAAGGTTCTGGATATAATTTGGGGGTAGCAGCAGCAGCGGTAGACTTGCTGAAATATGGACATGATGGTGGGTTGCAAGCTTGTACATCAAGTGAAAGAGATGGAAGCATGGGCCAGGCCAACATGGATGGCGGTCAGAAATATGCCATGATGGAAATGCTGACAAGTGGACATCTCTTAGCCTTGGCGGTGCTGATGAAAGCTTAATCCATGCCCAAAATGCTTCTCAGAAAAGGATGAACACTGGAGGCGAAATAGCAGCTTCAGATGGTATGGTAGCATTCACAACCGGTCCTTTTTAGATATGATGAGTTGAAATATCATTTGTCGCCATTTTTTAAGATTGCGCTGCCTTTGCAAATGTCAACACATTAGCATAGAAATATTGTGCCTTTTTCCCCCTTACATAATCATTCCCCGGAAGATGTGATGTCTGATTCCCTTTTGTGCAGCTTCAGTCCTCAGGAGTGGGAACGACGGTGGCTTGAGTGGAGAGATACCTGGGGGTCCTTGTTCACCAGATTGGCCGCAACGTTCAGTTCGACCAAGATTGATACTCACAATCGACTCAGATTCTGATTAGTGTCTATATAAGTTATGCCGTTGTCCTCCATTCCATGGAATGAGCCCTTGGGATTTCCAGGAGTGGTTGGTTATACCTGATGGTGGAGGATGAATGTATCTAATTATATTATATGTATACCATATACAACAGGTTTTGGTGGGCCTGCGTTCTCTGTTAGGCACCATAACCATAACTTAGGGTATAGAGCTCCATGGTATAGCCAATTTTGTAGCTGGGATTGATTTGATGTATATATCGTGCCCAACCAACTCGTTGATGGCTTTACAAAGCTTCCATTCCATTTTGTGTCGAGAGACATTGATGCAAATCGCTGGCCAGGTTAAATGCAGGATGCAGCGGGCTGTGTAGCTGCATTGCATGACAACTGTGTAGTAGGCTAAATTTCATCGTGCGAAAATTTTGGCCGCTAACCGAAATTGCCGGATTTCATGGAATTTCAGCGAAATTTGTCAATAAAATAGACATTCTAAATTTTAAATTAAAATCTATAAAATAGCAAACAAAGGAGTTAAACCATGTACCTCATGTTTGGACTACTCACCAAGCTATCATAGGTTCTCAAAATAAGGATATTATGGCTTCTTTTTTATATGTTAGTCTCAAGTTTTATAAAATCATTTGAATTCAAAAAATTTGGGAGGTGATTTAAAATTCCGTTCTAGACCAAAATTCATGAAATTTCGGAATAAAAATCCTGGGTGAGGTGTAGCAGAGAACAAGACGAAGATGGTGACATCATCGAAGAGCGTCAGAAACTAGTCAATATTTTATTTTTAACACTTTATTAATCATCAGGTGACTAAGACTAATTTAACTTTCGATCGATTCTCTCATATACCTGGATGTTTTCATGAGATCTTTTATGTGCTCTAACCCTAGTCAATAGTGATGGTGGTGCTCCACAGGTGGGGCAGGGCAAATGAGCTGCAGCAGAGAACAAGGAAGATGGCAGTATCATCAAGAGACTAGTCAATCCTTTTTTAAAAAACCATAGCAGCATTATTTTCTTTTGTGATTGCAGATAGGGACGGATCCATAATCCTAAAATACTATAGTTTGTAACTCAAAACTAACATATATGTATATATATAAGTCAAATTTGTTAAATAGAGAAAATATTTCTATTTTTTTTAGTATGGTTAAATTGGTAGGTAAATCCTGTCAGATAAAGAAGACAAAAGTAATGCAATTTTCCTAACGGCTTATCCTGTGAGGGATTCTGTCAAGTTATTAGTCAATTTGCAACCCTCTAGAAATACAGGTAATTAAATTATCAATGCAATTTCTATGAAAAAACCAGTAGACTACCGCATATAAAAAAAATCTAACTAGGAACCACTACATGGGAAAAAAACTAATCATTGTGGCCACTGCTCAAAGACACCCAACTGTTAACAATACGCAAGCAAACAGGCCAGTAATCTAAAAAAAAAAGATGGTGTAAATATGTAAAAATATAAGTCTTGTTTAAACTATCTTTAATGACAAAAACAAAGCATAACAAAATACATGATACGTAAATATTTTTTAATAAGATAAATAGCCTGAAAGGTATGCATAGAAGTCAACGACGACGAATAAAAAAAAAAGAGATAGTCTCTACTATTATAAAACGGCTTATGGTGGTGGCGCCGGTGGTGGTAGTGTTAACTTAGGATCTAGACCATCCATCTAGATCTGACGTCTCACATGCATTATCAGGGCAGCAGACGACCATCCCACGGTTCCCACCCATCACCCGTACCTCGCTAATAACCGCACCACCACCTCCCTCCCCCTCCACTACCACCCGCCTCCCGTCGGCGTCGTCCTCCCCCACCCGCGCCGCCCGTCCCCCGCCGGCGCCGTCCGACCCCGCCTGTGCTGCGCTCCCCCATTGGCGCCACCAGTGCCCCGTCGGCACCGCCGTCCGCATCTACGCCGGCCATCTACCGCCGGCGCCGCTGTGTCCTGGCGCCACCCGCCTTCCCTACTTGCGCAGCCAGTCCCCCGCCGGCCCTGCGCTCCCCCACTGGCGCCGCCCGTGCCCCGCCGGCACCGCCTCCCCCATCTGCGCCTCCGCCGCCTCGGCCTCTGGTCGACGCCGCCGCCGCCAACCAGGTCCGTCCCTGGCTCTCCGCCGCTCCCTCAGCCGCCACCGCGCTCACCCCTACTGCCTCTGCCTCTCTCCCCTGACCGCCTTTCTCCGAGGCCTCTCTCTCGATAGCTCAGCTCCCCATGAAGCCTCCCTCTCCAGCGTGTCCTCTCCGTGAATCTGATGGGAGCGACACCCATGACAGCTTCCCGGAGTTCTCTGTGATCAACTCTACTCGGTGAGCGAGTGGGACCTGATGATACTGAACTACATCTCCGGCACGACGTCGGCGCCCAAGGGGGTGGTGCACTGCCACCGCGGCATCTTCTTGATCACCGTCGACTCGCTCGTGGACTGGGCGATGCCGCTGCGGCCGACGTACCTGTGGACGCTGTCCATGTTCCACGCGCCAACGGTTGGAGCTTCCCCTAGGCCTGGGGGATGGCCGTCGTCGGCGGCACCAATGTCTTTATGTTTCCCTTTCCTCCCCTCCCCGAGCCGTTTGCCATGTAACAACGATTTAAGTATGTTTGTGTATGGAAGTATTTTTATCGATGCTGTTAAGTTCTGCTTTTTCTCATTGAAGAAATGGTTAAGTCCATGGCATAATAAAATAAACCAATTTTGAGTAGTGGAAAAAGTGTATTAAACCGCCGGTTCACATTTGTTCCATGCTTCACTTATGCGTTAATATACCGTGATACTTGCATTTGCTAGCTTTCAGTTAGGCTCTAGCAATTAATTAGTTCATTACTTAGAAGCATATATATGTGCATCACTGACCACTATTTGCTACATTAATAAAGTTGGTGATTTGTGATGTTTTGCCAGGATTGTGTTTACCTTTGCCTTGTAAATCTTAGAACTATCAGGCATGCTTTTCCCAGTAGATGTAGTAGTAGTATGCAATAATTAAAAAAATTGCACAAGCATTGTAATCTTATGGATAACACCACAGGTCAGAGCTTACTGAATAAAACGATAGTACTAACCTGTTTCACATCCGGCCACTAGGATTTTGGCTCAGTGTGATACTCTAAAAGGTTCTAACATCCGTGTTTCAGAAGATGCAGCAACGAATCAATCTGGAGTTAAGCTTCATGAACCGGATTATACTCCAGAAGGTTCAGATAATAGTTATGTTTCAGAAGATGCAGCAACTGATCAATCTGGAGCTAAGCTTCAGGAATTGGATTCTATTGCAGTTATCCAGAATCTTCTATTACGTTCATATATGATCTTCTATTGCATTGAGAATCTTATCTTGCTTCAAGGGCTTCCTATTTTGCAGATTGGATATGACTTGCCATGTTTCGATTATCTCAATTACCTTATCTTCTAGAGATCTTGACAAACACTCTCCTAGGTATGGCTGATGTGCATATATCCGTGAATAATTATTTAGAATTCTTGGTGGTGCACAATTGCTTGTAGCGCAATATATTGGCGTGACTTTTAATGAACTTTGCACAATATTGAATTGAGGTCGAATTACTAATTTTCGAAGATGGCTATTGGATAAATGGATCGGAGGAGCCTCAAGCATTCCATGTGGCAAAAGTAGGCACTATTTCTCCCGTTGCAACGCACGGGCAGTTTTGCTACTTACATTTTAGAGTTTGTATAAATCCGCAACTTATCTATAATTCTACATCTTTATGCTCCCTGATGTGATCTAAACATACTTTGTCATGGTCATTGATTGTAGGGGTTTGTAATATCGGACTGGCTAGGAATAGACCGGATCATCTAGCCTTTTGTTGCAAATTATACTTACTATGTGCAAGCTGGAATAAATGCTGGCATTGATATAGTACTTGGATTTATTTGGAGAAAGTTATTTTTTCATATTAGCTACAGAGAGCACAATTATTAATTCTTTGTTGAAAACAGATTTGACTTTAGCGAGAAGCACCAATGGCATATCGTGCTGCTTCTAATATTGATTTTTTTCCTTCATAAGTAAATGATTAATCTGTGAATCGAACATATTAGTCATTCTGACCTTCTCCAAACAGTGTGCTTGTCCATCTGATCTTGCTACCGATCTCCTTTCGTGATTGCAGTCTTATCAAGTCATCGGCAATGGCCAGACCTCTCCAATATTTATTATAATGAATAAAATTTTTTAATATGCACTATGGAAATATGAAGGATTAATATTCTTTCCGTCTAATAGAAATCTTGGCATTAATAATCTTTTCATCTGATTCAAATCGGCTGATGGACAGTGTATTTTCGATTCTTGGATCCTACCTAAACGATCCAAACTACATCACGTCATGTGCCATACTCTCGACCTCAAATTAGTTCCCATATAACGTCTTTCTAATAAATCACCCTTGATGCTTATATATTTTTCTATAAATTATGTTTTCTTTAATCCATTTATCTTTCCGCAAGAAAGAAGCGGGCGTTATCTTGTAACAATATAAAAGAAAATAAAGATTTTTATTTTGTGAGCGACTGACCGGTGGGACCCGCAGCTACCCCGCGAGATCCAGCTCCCTCCAAGATCCCGACGCGGCGCCGGCGCCATGGCGCGCTCCTCCTCCCAGTCCCAGTCCTCCGTCGCCGGCGACGCCGCCTCCGGACGCCCGGCCACCGTAGGCCCCGCGGCACGCCCGCCGCTGCAGCGGCCGGCCTGCGCCGGCGCCGCACCTCCGCTGCCGGCGGCGCCGGCGCCGGCGCCGGCGGGAGCAACATGCTACGCTTCTACACCGACGAGGTCCCCGGGCTGCGCCTCTCGCCCACCATGGTGCTCGTCATGTCGCTCTGCTTCATCGGCTTCGTCACCGCCCTCCACGTCTTCGGCAAGCTCTACCGCTCCCGCACCGCCGCCGCCTCCGCCTGATCCCCTCCCCTCATGGCTGTCGGGGAAGGAGGAGGAGGGGCATCTCTTGCTTGATCCCTCCTGAGCTGACCTACATCTGCGAATGAAGTTTATGGCGCCCTTTCCTGTTTCCTTTTTTTACCTTGTTGCAAAGAATTGTGGCTAATCTCCTGTGCTTGTCCAGGCACTGCATTTCTTCTTCGTAACCTGGATTGGTTGAGGATTCCTAATGCAATTTTGCGTCTTGATAGCTCCACCTATTGCCCAATTCCCTGTTTGCTGCGTCCAGTCTCTGTTACTTCACATTGATTAATTACTGTCTCTCTTACTGTATGGTGAATCGATTAGCTCTCGCAGTTCTTGCTCCAACTTTGCTCTGCTACTAGAAAATTCCACACCTAATAATGCTGCGCTTCTATATCATGTAAATGGTGGTTGCTCCTTTTCCGAGGGTATTCATGATCATTTAGGACTTGGGGCTACTTGCTTGCTCGGTGATCATAGGAAGATGGATACGAACTTTACTTTAGGGTGGCACTTTAGTTAGAAAGTTAGAACTGACCAGGCCAGGTGTTCCTTGTGATAGGACAGCACACATGATTTTGATAACTGGTATTAGTGGGAGTTGTAGACTAGTTTTCAAGGAAGCTGACACTCGTTGCAATTAATGGCTTTACTATATTTAGAATAATAGTTATCCCATGTTAAGCATACTCAAAATGCTTTGACGCCTTTAACTGTTAACAGTGGGTTGGTTTCTCTCTTGCTGTGAGAATTCTGCTTCAGTGTCACCTTTTGACTCAATAATAAATGATGGGTGATCAAATTGCTTAACAGTTGATCAGGAGATAACAAAAGCTTACTTGAGTAATTTGGATATTTATGTACCTATTAGAATTGTTATTTCGTCCATATCTGATCATTGCTAATCATCACGGTACTTTGATAATCAAATTTGCGTGTTTAACTGTCTTATTTGCCTATTGCCAATAGTCTGAATTTGTGGTTTCTAAATTTGTTCGAACTGTCTGTATTTTTTAAAAACACCTCAGCACTTTGATTGCTGTTTCTGGATCATTGAGGAGAAGAGAGAACCTATAGTTAACTTGGCTGAGTGAGAAGTTTTTATGTCATGAATTTGGAGGGGGCACCTTTTCTTTTCCCAAAAATGTACTTACAAACTGAAGGGATACTATTTTACATAACTAGAGTGTTTTGTCTCAGATTCATTGTGAAAACTGTCTGTTTATGCATATGGAAGTTTATGTGCAGTCTACTTATTTCATTGTAGAGGTGAAGTGGGCACAGTTGCATGATGGATTAACTTATTTCACTATTTTTTGAAGATGTTCTTCTGAAATCATGTTGTATTTTGGAAGAACTCTTTCCTGCCTCCAAAATCTATGATGATAATATTGACGGACCTAGTGGTAGTCACGTTAAATTCCATGAGGCATGAGCTAAGGATTTTATTTTTACTTGTATGGTTAGCTTATGTTTGCCCCTGGGTGTCTTGGACATCTTATGATGCGCTTATGAACTCCATGTTTAATGATTATAAAGGGTGGGCTTGTGCCTGAGAAATGTGGCTACTTCATTTGTGATGTTGATCTTAGGGAATTTCGTGGGGAAAACAAAATAATGGTTCTTTTGAAGGAGAAAATGGTTTAGTAATATCTTGAAAAGATTTGGGATTGGAATTTTCATTGAAGGCATAAATCCTGCTGCTGCCAGGATAAGGTAAGGCGATGGTGCCTATGAGCAAAAGGGGAGATAGTGGAGGCAAAAAGAAGCAACAGCATCCTGTGTACTGGAGTGATCATTGATGGTAGGAAGATGAAGTGAAGAAAAGAATTGAACGGTCATGGATGACTCACGTCCTCTACCATTCACATGGTAATAAGGTTACCATGTAACACCATCCATGATGTAAGGTTACCATTCACATCATCACAAAAGAACTCGCATTCAGATAAATCTATCCACTATTACGCCACTTTTAAGCTGTAACCAACCATCATAAAAAAAAATAATCATACTTGTGGTATTCATCGTGATCAATAGTGAGTAGTGACGGCTCAGGTTTTACGATCTCTACACATATCGCTGTGGCTAGCTTGAGAGCGAGCTAGGAAGAGGGGAGTGCTTTTTCTAGACTGCAAACTCATAATATAAGACATGATTTAAACTTGCACGGTATTCATAATTATGCTTTAATGTTTAATTTTTTAGTAATAACAAAGTTATGACCATTAGAACATCTCTCGTCGGTTCTAAGTTTGTCATAGTATTATAGTGAATAAAATGTTATGGCCATTAGAACATCTCTCGTGGGTTCTAAGTTTGTCATAGTATTATAGTGAATAAAATATAAGACGCAAAAATGCAGATCAATAGTAAAAAGACGGATGCTCCTAGAAAATGTTTTCAAATACGAATTCAATAATATTATTCATGCATCATAAAGTACATATTTATCAATATTTTTTTATTAAAAATAGAGAAGTTTGAATAATAAAATACGTATTTTCGAAGAGAGGAAGTCTTTTCAACAGAAGGAGCATTGAATAGTAACATCCATATGCATGTTCAACAAAGTAATTTAGGTCGCAAATGTTACGGTTAATTATCCTTAATCATTTAAGAGATAATTAATGGGACCTACTACTGTTCGGACGTCCGAACAAAACCTTTCCGTCGGACGCTGCAGCCCAAGGCCCAACTAAAACGCGCAGCAACTCTTTCCAAGTTTGCATATTACAGCGCACATGCATGCTACAGTACACATGCACGGAGGTTTGCATGCGCTGACGTAAGCACGACGTCAGCAAAGATTCCATTTTCGTTTTTCTTTAAACGGTCATATTTTTTGACTGGGAGTTCCAATCCACAAACCGTTTTCACCAACGTGTTTCTCGCATTTTTTCGAACAAAACAAGACCCATGTTGCTATATAAATTTTTACTGGAACAATTTACCTATATTAATGGAACAATTAATTTGTACTATTGGAACAATACGTCTAATACGATGGAACAACTTGGTATTTGACATGCTGGAACAATAGGCTAAGCCCAATTGAAACAATGCATTTGGTCTGATGGAACAACTTGTATACCTATTGGAACAATTTATCCAGTCTCTTTGGAACAATGAGTCTAGCCTTAGGAACAATATATCTTTTCTTTGGAACAATGAGTCTAACCTCCCGGAACAATGAGTCTTACCTGCTGGAACAACTTATATACCTATTGAAACAATGTATTTGGCCTGCTGGAACAATAGGCTAAACCCAATTGGAACAATGTATTTGGTCTGATGGAACAATAATTTTTTCCTCTTGAAACAACAAGGTTTGTCTCTTTGGAACAATAATTTTTGCCTCTTTGGAACAACAAGGTTTGTCTACTGAAACAATAATTTTTACCTACTGGAAAACAGCAAGGTTTACCTACTGGAACAATAATTTTTGCCTGCTGGAATAGCAAGGTTTGCCTGCTGGAACAATGAAGTTTCCTAATGAGAGAATAAGGTTTGTCCTACTGGAACAGTTCAACTTTGCCTACTGGAACAATAACTTCTGCCTTCTGAAACAAAACTTTTGCCTTCTGGAACAAATAAAGGTTTTGCCTACTAGAACAATAAAGCTTGCCTACTGGAACAATAAAGTTTGCCCTAACGGAACAGTTGAGCTTGCCTACAGGAACAATAACTTTTGCCTTCTGGAACAATAGCTTTTGTCTTTTGAAACAAATAAGGTTTTGCCTACTGGAACAACAAGATTTGCATACTAGAACAATAATTTTTGCCTACTGGAACAACAAGGTTTGTCTACTGGAACAATAATTTTTGCCTACTGAAAAACAGCAAGGTTTACCTACTGGAACAATAATTTTTACCTGCTGGAACAGCAAGGTTTGTCTGCTGGAACAATAAAAGTTGCCTAATGAAAGAATAAGATTTATCCTACTAGAACAGTTGAACTTTGCCTGCTGGAACAATAACTTTTGCCTTCTGAAACAATAATTTTTGCCTTCTGGAACAAATAAAGGCTTTGCCTATTAGAACAATAAAGCTTGCCTACTGGAACAATAAAGTTTGCCCTAACGGAATAGTTGAGCTTGCCTACTGGAACAATAACTTTTGCCTTCTGGAACAATAACTTTTGTCTCCTGAAACAAATAAGGTTTTGCCTACTGGAATAATAAAGTTTGCCTACTGAAACAATAAAGTTTGTCCGTTGGAACAATGAGTCTAGCCTCCCGGAACAATCTATCTTGCCTGCTGGAACAATGGGTCTAGCCTCTCCAAACAATCAATATTGCCTGCTGTAACAACTTTTATACCTGTTGAAACAATGTATTTGGTCTGCTGGATCAATAGGCTAACCCAATTGGAACAATATGTCTAGTTTGATGAACCACAACTTGTATATCTACTGAAACAATCTATCTTCCTTGCTAGAACAATAAGTCTAGCCTTCCGGAACAATCTATCTTGCCTGATGGGACAATTGTACCGATAAAAATAAAAAATTTTAAAAAAATAAAAAAATAAAAAAGTATTTAAAATGAGTTCGTTAGGAATTTAGATGAATTATGAAATTTGTATTGCGATTTGGACTCGGATGAAAAAGATAAAAAAGAGAAATCAAAATTAGCATAATCAAAAAAGGTTGGTGCGACGACGAGCAAACTAGCTAGCGTGGGTTGTCTCCTCGTACAAGACGCTGGCTGTTCTTGGGCAGCGTCCGACTCCATCGGACGACGCTTTTGGAGCATTTTCCAATTAATTAAGAGACTTTTGAGGCGCAAATCGATACGAAGCTAACGGAAGGAATTATACGATGTAGGCGGGCAAGTCAACTGCCATTTACCAAACATACTGAATATTATCACTCAACATGACGAAGCAAACATAAACCGAGTAAAAACATCTCATCGTGCGCAAAATATCTATACCTTCGGTATACCATCAACAAGCCGCCCCCATCATGCACCATGCAGTAAATTAATCGCACTTATTCAGTGAGTTGCAGAGGAAATCATACGAAATTAATCGCACTTATTCAGTGAGTTGCAGAGGAAATCACACGATATGAAAGAAAGAATCATCTCTAGAAGATTTATCGAGTAATAGCAAACAGGCTGACGTCAAAAAATTAGTTAAGAATATCTAATAGGGCACAATCATCAAGGAAAGTAGAAGCTCGGTAGATTTTTACAACATTGATCATCATGAAATATAGGCTGTGAGCATCGTTGAGCCCTAATTTTTATTAGTGGCATTGATGATAACATTAATCAATATAAAGGGCTAGGGGGTTTTTGGACTTCTCGGAACCCTAGCGAAGACTCTGCGCTTTTGAAAACCCTAATTGAGCGACATAAATTTTCCGAAATGCTCCAAGATTTCAAAGTGCGTGACCAAGCGAGAGAAGAGGTCACGATAGATTAGAGTAGTTAGGTTTATTTCTGTTTTTCGCCGGATTTCAAAAGGGTTCGAATATCTCGGACTATGCGGATCTTTGCAAATTCTAAAACTTCGGTTTCCGTAGTCCACCTCTTCTAAAAATACCCAAATATCCTTTGTGAGATTTCTAGAGAGAGAAACCCACCTAAATTCCCCACAAATTCTAGCTCGAATAATTCCTCTCTTGTCGGACGGCGTCTGGAAAATCCAGACGGCGTCCACCACCAAATACCAAAACAAGATACTCTCTGCCGGACGGCGTCGTCGTTATCGGACGGCGTCCGTAAGGTTATAATCCGAGGCACTTTCGGTGGACGGCGTCTGGTGGCCGTCCGGTCCCTACATACTCATTGTCGGACGGCGTCCGTAGTTACGGACGGCGTCCGATCAGTTTAATTTCGAGGCTTTCATTGCCGGACGGCGTCTGAAGCGTCCGGTAGCTCAGCGTTTGCGGATCTTGCTTTGTCGGACGGCGTCCGTGAGGGACGGACGGCGTCCGATAAACTGTTCTTCTTGCTGAGCAAGACGCTCTGCCGGACGGCGTCCGGAGCTCGTCGGACGGCGTCCGTAGAGTGTAACGGCTAATCTTTTGTCCTCTTCCGAGGGACAACGGCTAGTTTTGCTCTTGGGGCTATAAATACCTACCTAGTGGTGGCTACTTTGAGGTTTCTTGCTCCACTTCACCTACCACATTCATAGCTCATCAATTAGGTGATCTAGAGCCATTCCTCCACCCACAAATCATCGAACTCCACAATCCATCAAACCCCAATACCGAGCTTCATGGAAGTCCTTCGATCCGCATGATCGGGCGTTTGGCTTGTTACTTCGAAAATATCCTTCGTGAGGCGAGGGCTTGGGAGTAGGCCTTGGCGTGTGGCTACTCTCGAGTCGGTGTACGGTGATTGAGTCCACCTCGCCGGAGTGGCGGAACGACTCACGGGAGTGAGTGAGGCGGTAGGCTCGAGAGCGAGCCGGTCCTTGCGCAAGGGTAGCCTCAACGGAGAGTAGGAGTTGCGGCTCCGAACTTGTCAAACAAACACCGTGTCACTCTCTCATTTAATTTCCGCATTTACTCTCTCGCATTGCTTGTGTTCATTTGAATGCCATGTCATAGTTGCTTTGTGATTTATTTATAGCTTCCGCTTACTTGACTTGCAACTAGGATTGGGTCATTCTTAACTTGTTGCTTAATTAAGAATAATTTAAGAAAAGAAATTAAAATTGCCTATTCACCCCCCCTCTAGGCCTTAGGATTCTCTTTCAAGTGGTATCAGAGCAAGGTTCTCCGGTATTAGCTTAACCGCTAGGAGATGGCTCAAGAGGGGCCTAGGATAGAAATTGGAAAAGCTCCTATTTTCGATGGAACAAACTACAACTATTGGAGAATTAGGATGCAATGTTACTTAGAGGCACTTAGTTATGATGTGTGGGTTGCTTGTGAGACCGGCTATCCGGACCCTCCGGCCGGAACAATTGCTCTTGATGAAGTTCATGCTAAGTACAAACGCTTTAATGCCATTGCTAGAAATGCTTTACTCTCTAGTGTATCCTCCGAAGTTTTTGATAGCATTGGTAATCTTACTAAAGCTTATGATATTTGGAAGCATTTTAGGGAAATTCATGTTGGTAGTGCCGAGATGCTTGAGGAGAAGCTATCTCGAGCTAGAAAAAGGTTTGATCAATTCAAGATGCTCCCTAATGAAAGTGTTAATGAAATGTTTCTTAGGTTGAACCCCATCGTCAATGAAATTGCCGGATGTTCGGAGAAGAAGGTCTTGGAAGACATTGACATTTGTCGGAAGATGCTTGATGTTGTGCCATTTAGCTTTAATCCACTTGTGACCTTGATTCGAGCATCCAAATCAAAGCTCAAGAAAATGACACCGACAAAGCTTCTCGGGCAACTCAACTCATATGAGATGCGGCTTCTTGAAAGTGAAGAGTCTCCGCTCAACAAGAAGTCAATCGCTCTCCCCGCCAAAGCCAAAAGTGGAAAGAAGAAAGTTGAAATTGAAGAAGATGATGAAGACTCGATGATGCAATTCCGGAGATTGAAGAATTGGCCCTCCTTGTCAAGCGGTCAAGAAAGTTGATCAAGAAGATGAGCTTCATGCGGATCATCCTCTTCAAGACGAAGACCTATCTCCGAGATGCGTTGCTATGAATGTGGAGAGAAGGGTCACTTGGCGCGGATTGCCCAAAAGGTAAAAAGAACAAGCTCAAGGCAAAGAATCAAGAGGAAGATGAGGAAGATGACAAGAAGAAATATCGTCACTACCGCAAGAGTGATCACAAATCAAAGGATAAGAAGAAAGCTCTTGCGGACAAAAGACTAAGAAGGAAGATAGCTCAAGCTCATCGTCCTCTCAATCCTCCTCCGAAGAAGAAGATACTAGAGCTCATGGGCTAGCCGGACTTGCGATCAAGGAAAACTCCTCCGGCTCTTCCCAAGCAAAAGCTTTGCCTCACCGCAAATATACAAGAAGAGGTGATTGGGGAATGGATCACCGATGATGAAGGTTCTTGGGCGGACTCCTCCGATAATGAAAACACGAAGATATCCGAGTCGCCATCGACAATCTCTCACCTCCCATGTGTCTTATGGCATTAGAGGAGAAGGTAACACATGAGCACCTCTCTAAAAGTGAGCTTAAACTTTTGATTGATGATTTGAATAATGCTCTAGAGAAAGAAAAGTCTAAAAGAAAGAAGCTAGTGAAGGTGCATAAAGAGCTTGCAAACGAATTTGAGAACTTGTTAGAAAAGCATGAAACTCTAGAAGATGACTATGAAGCTCTAAATTTGCAAGTTGAAATTCTAGAAAATAAACTTGCTAGCTCTAATGTTGATGTTGAAACTTCGCTGATTGCTCAATTGAAAATGCAATGTTGGTGTGACGTGTGACTTGATTGACACTATAGATGGCTCACTTAGCTTATCGCATGACACATCCTTTACCATGTCACCCACTCACACACCCAATGCTAGCTCATCTTCATCCACTAGTGCTACTCCTTCAATTGAAAATGTTTGTTTTATTGGTACTTGTGGTATTGCTAAATGTGCTAATGAGCTAGCTAAGGAAAATTTCCTTCTAAAGGATAGAATTGAGCAACTAGACTCTAGTTTGGCTAAATTGCTTGTGGGGAACAACTCTCTTGACAAGGTGCTTGGAGCAAAGGTACACCTTGGTAAGCATGGTTTGGGATTTCATCCCGGATTTGCCCAAGGGCGGTTGGGGTAAGCCAAGCTAACTTTTGTCAAGGGAGGACCCCTGCCATATTTGCAAAAATGATAAACACAAAGCCATTGCTTGTCCTCTTGCT
This sequence comes from Raddia guianensis, assembly GCA_036346415.1. Taxonomy (NCBI): domain Eukaryota; kingdom Viridiplantae; phylum Streptophyta; class Magnoliopsida; order Poales; family Poaceae; genus Raddia; species Raddia guianensis. The sequence continues at coordinate 44,257,359 of CM070544.1, forward strand.
AAAACATCTCAATTCATGTCTAAAACTCAAGTGCTTGATGCTAGCTACATGCTTATGAGGAAAATGGCTCTACTTATGCTAAGTATGTTGGTGCACCAAATAATAAGAAGAATGTAAAAGCCATTTGGGTGCCCAAATGTTTGATGACTAACTTCAAAGGACCCAAGATGAAGTCTTGGGTACCTAAAACCCAAGCTTGAATTGTGTGTGTAGGTGAACTACAAGAGCTGGCGGCGGCATTGGATATTCGATAGCGGTTGCACTCAACACATGACCGTAGCTCAAGTATGTTCACCTCACTAGAGGAGGAGAAGGACCCCAACACAAAATCACATTTGGGGATAACTCCAAGCTTAAAGGTAAAGGGTATAGGTAAAATTGCAATATCTAATGACCTATCCATCTCTAATGTGCTCTTGGTGGAAGCTTGCAACTTTAATCTCCTCTCCGTTGCTCAAGTGTGCGATTTGGGTTTTGATTGCTTCTTTTCGATCAACGGAGTTCGTGTTGTTTCCACTAAGGATCAAAGTGTTGCATTTGAAGGCACCCGGTTTCAAAACTTATATTTGGTTGATTTTTCAAACCGTGAAACTTCTCAAATCAAGACTTGTCTTATCTCTCAAACCACTCTTGGTTGGTTGTGGCATAGACGTCTTGGACATGTTGGAATGGGCACTTTGAAAAAGGTTTTTAAAGATAACTTGGTTGTTGGAGTGAAGGATGTCAAATTCGAGAAAAATCGTTTATGTAGCTCATGCCAAGCCGGCAAGCAAGTAGCCAATTCTCATCCAACTAAGACTTTTATGTCTACATCCCGACCACTTGAACTTTTACATATGGATTTATTTGGCCCAACCACCTATGCGAGCATAGGCGGTAATTCTTATTGTCATGTGATTGTCGATGATTTCTCTCGCTTCACTTGGGTGTTTTTCCTTACAAATAAATCTCTTGCCGGTGATGTGTTTAAAAGATTTGCTTTGAAAGCTCAAAAGGAATTTGACTCTTTTATTAAAAAGGTGAGGAGTGATAATGGCACCGAGTTTGCTAAAATGTTGAAGAATTTTGTGATGAGTTAGGTGTGAAGCACGAATTCTCGGCGGCATACACTCCCCAACAAAATGGAGTGGTGGAGAGGAAGAACCGTACTTTGATAGAGATGGCAAGATCAATGCTTGACGAGTACAACACGCCGCATGCTTTTTGGGCGGAAGCCATCAACACGGCGTGCCATGCCATCAACCGCCTCTACCTCCACCGACTCCTTCACAAGACCTCATATGAATTACTAGTGGGACGAAGGCCCAACATCTCGTATTTTTGAGTCTTCGGTTGCAAGGTATACATCTATAAGAAAAGGACTCATTTGGGTAAGTTCCAAAAGAGGTGTGACGTTGGTATTATGTTAGGGTACTCCTCTCGGTCAAAAGCTTTTCGAGTTTTTAACAATTCTACCGGAATAGTTGAGGAAGCCTATGATGTCAAGTTTGATGAAACTAATGGCTCGCAAAATGAGCAAGATTTGATGAGAAATGTAGGTGATGAGCCACCGCATGATGCTATGGAGTTGGGGGAAATTCGACCCTCATCGGAGGCACCAAAAGATGAAGTAATCACCCCACCACCTCCATCGATGATCAAGATCAAGACACCTCTCCAACAACTCAAGATCAAGCGGTGGACGGAGATGCGAACTTTGAAGTTGATCAAGCTCAAGGGAGACGTTGATCTACAAGTACCGCCCAACAACACCGCACTCTCTTCAAGGATCATCCCTAGATCAAGTCATTGGCAATCTCAATCAAGGCGTAAGAACCCGTTCTCATACCGCTAATTATTGTGAGCATCACGCTTTTGTGTCTATTGTTGAGCCTAGGACCATTGATGAGGCATTGGCGGATGCGGATTGGGTGAACGCCATGCATGAAGAATTGAACAACTTCACCCGCAATAAAGTTTGGGAGCTTGTGGAAAGACCAAAGGATCACAATGTTATTGGAACCAAATGGGTCTTCCGCAACAAACAAGATGAGAACGGTGAAGTGGTGCGAAACAAAGCAAGATTGGTGGCGCAAGGTTTCACACAAATTGAAGGACTTGACTATGGAGAAACCTACGCCCCCGTTGCTCGACTTGAAGCTATTCGGTTACTCTTGGCTTTCGCTTCTCTCTATAACATAACTCTCTTTCAAATGGATGTTAAGAGTGCTTTTCTAAATGGTTTTATTGATGAACTCGTTTATGTCGAAAGCAACCGCCCGGTTTTGAAAACCTCAAACACTCAAACCATGTCTATAAGCTCACTAAGGCGCTTATACGGTCTCAAGCAAGCTCCTAGAGCATGGTATGAGCGTCTTAGGGACTTCCTCTTAGAAAAGGGATTTAAAACGGTGCGATTGATTCCACATTGTTTCTAAAGCCAATTGAAAATGACTTATTTATTTGTCAAATATATGTGGATGATATTATTTTTGGATGCACTAACAAATCTAAATGCAAGGACTTTGGCGAGATGATGTCCAAGGAATTTGAAATGTCTATGATTGGAGAGCTCACCTTCTTCCTTGGATTTCAAATCAAGCAACTTCGAGAAGGACCTTCATTTGTCAAGAGAAATATACAAAGGACCTTCTCAAGCGTTTTTCAATGGACGATTGTAAATCGATCAAAACACCAATGGCCACTAATGGGCATCTTGATTTGAACGAAGATGGAAAGCCCGTGGACCAAAAGCTTTATCGCTCCATGATCGGTTCGCTTTCTATCTTACCGCTTCTCGACCCGATATTATGTTTAGTGTGTGCATGTGTGCTCGCTTTCAAGCATCCCTAAAGAAGTGCATCTTATTGTCAGAAACGATTTTGAGATATCTAAAATCTCTACTAGTCTAGGTCTTTGGTACCCCAAGGGAGCGTGTTGAGCTTCTTGGCTATTCCGACTCGGATTACGCCGGTTGCAAAATTGATCATAAAAGCACCTCGGGGTTGTCACTTGTTAGGACGCCACTCGTGTCATGGACTTCGAGGAAGCAAAACTCCGTGGCGCTATCTCACATGAAGCGAATATGTAGCGGCGGGGAGTTGTTGTGCTCAACTCTTGTACATGACTCGGATGCTTAGTGACTTTGGGCTAAAATTTGAAAAAGTGCCACTTCTATGCGATAATGAAAGTGCGGTGAAAATAGCCAACAATCCGGTCCAACATTCCCGTACAAAGCACATCGACATCCGACATCACTTCATTCGTGACCACGTGGCAAAAGGTAACGTTGTGCTCGCTCACGTGCGAACGGAAGACCAATTGGCGGATATTTTTACCAAACCCTTAGATGAGGCACGGTTTTGCAAATTAAGGAATGAACTCAATATACTAGATAGATCAAATGCGTGTTGATTGGTTTTCGTGATTTTTGGGTCTTATTTGATTTTTTCATTTGCTTATGACCCTTGTCACATTTAGGGGGAGTTTAGTTTCAACTCATGATCTCAAAACTCCCTCTAATGGTGAAAAGATAAATTTGATTTTGGGTGAGCACATTCTTATCCTATATTTCAAGCCAAAAACAAATTTGAGCTTAATAGACTATCCTTATCTTCTTACCATTTCAAACTTCTAGTTTTGAAAATCTTACCCCTTTGAAAAATTTGCTCCATATGCATATTTGTTCTCTTGAAAATCATATGGCATCAAAATTGTTGAAAATATTTGAAAAGAAACCAAAATTCAAAAACATGTGCCTAAACTCTAAAGTGAACCCCTATGCTCGATTTTCATGCCTATATGAGAAATCAAGGCAAAATTCGGTTCGACACTTTGTTGATCTCTAAGATCAAAATTTGGGTTTTGAATTTGACTTGATTTCATTTGTCAACTTAGTATCTTATCCTTCAAAATTAAAATTTTAGAAAATCACTTCAAATTGCTCATATTTGAATCTTCCTCTGAATTTTGAGCAAAATGGAGATCATCACTTCAAAATATTATTTCTATATAATATCTCTCGCTTTGGTGGGGCCCTCTCGTCGAAGTGCAATTGCTGCGTTTCGGCCCTCTTCGACGCCGTCCGGTCACTCTCGACGCCGTCTGTTCGCGTGTTGAATACGCCGATACGTCTGTCTTGACGTTGTCCGTAGCTATCGGACGCCGTCCGACAGAGCGTTATCGCGCAGATCTCACTGTCGGACGCTGTCGCCTCTCCGCGACCCGTCCGACGAGGTTCCCATCTTGCTGCACTTTTGTTGTCGGACGCCGTCCGTAACTGCTGGACGCCGTCCGACAGGACCTAATCGCGCGGAACTGCTTATAACTTACCTCTCCGCCTCCCTCTTTCCTCATTCGATCTCCTCTCTCCTCCCAAACCGGCGCCGCCCCTGCTGCTTCTCCTCACCGGGAAGACCTCCGGCGACCTCCGCGATCTCCACCACCACCGGCGGCCTCCTCGTCGTCCTCTTCGATCCCTCGCGCGGATTGAAACGGACGGCCCTGTTAAATCGCCTCTCCTCCGTCGAGTTCCCCTCCTTTCCCCTACCGGGAAGGGCCTTGGGGGCGATCTCCTCGCGCACGGCGTCTTCCTCCTTCGCTTCAAGGGCTCGGTAACGGCTTCCCGCCTTTCTTCCCGTCAAATTTCGTTGTTTACCGAGTTCTAGGTTTTGAATAGGTTTTTCCCACGTTCGTATTCAGGGTTGGACCGTGGTGGGTGGGCACCGTGTCAGTGGATCATTGGTCAGTGGCAGTTGGCAGCGAGGTTGTTCTAGTCAGTGGTTTCATTGTCAGAGGAAGTGTTTCACCATGTCGAAATCCTTGAAGAAATTCGGAAGGCTCTAGGCAGGACCCTCAGTGGTAGGCGCGACAGCGGCAGTAAGGGCGATCCAGATTATATCGATGAGACGGCTAGTAGTGCCGCTCCTCCTCGCCCGAGCAAAGTGACTAGAGCAAATATTCAGCAGCAGCGTGATCAGGGAATTCATTGGTCTCGGATGGCGGGATCTTCTTTTGCCACCGCAGAGGATGCCGACGATGACTCTATGCCGAGGACCCCATAGATGAGGATGTTATTGAGACAGGTGGTCGCCGAGGGACGACCACGTGGATGATGAAGTTCTGAAATTGTCTATGGAGACACTAAGGAAGAAAAGGTCATCTCATATGCCGATGGTTCCCTCGTGGCGAGAGGATACCGAGGATTTCAGGTTCTACACTAAGTTTTGAAACAATTGTACATGTGCTTCTCTGCTCCTCGACCGGTCCTAGGGACCCTCACCGTAGATCGGATGAGATATCCATGATGGCGAGGACCAGAGGTACACTCTATATTCACTCCACTCTGGTTTGGTGAATTGATTTCCAACAAGAAGTTGACACAGAGTAAAGAGAGGAACTGTGAGTTCTTTGCCACTCTTCTAGTTGTCAAGATGGGTCGAGTAAAGCTATTATCATTGATTGATGGATGTGTTCGGGGATCACAAGTGGCACAGATGAATCTTGCTTTGGGCACTCGATTCGCATCGATTTAAATGAGTTGGCCTATGATGATGGTTTCTGGAGGGGCAAATATCCTCCTCTTGAAGAGATAAGGTTCATGTATATTGATATGGATGAGGAAGATTTAAATATAGAGAAGGCAAATCAATCTGCGCCAGAGCCCGCCTCGATAAATCTTATTCTTTGAGCACTTTATTTGTTCGCGGTGGCAACCGCGACAGGATTTTAGCTATTTGCAGTTGGTTTATGCTATACCTCCTGACAGGCAGAGTTATAAATATTGGAGCCACCCTCATGGGAGAGCTGGATGATACAATCTTCAGAGAGGTCAATAGGGCACTTCCTCTAGCTCCCTTCGTTTCTGCTTCTTTCCGGTGATGAGCGTGTAACCAATGATGAGTTCAGGGTTGGGACAACAAAATTAAGAAGCATCAGATGAAGAATTTCTTAAATTCCCTAGGAAGCAAGCCCAAGTTGGCTAGACCTGGTGATGATGCTCCTCCACCAGCCTCGTTTTACTCCTCGCTGCCTAATGCAGCCTTTTGTGCCAGCACCTGGTGCAAGCTCCTCTTCAGCAGTCCCTCCTCCGTGGTTTGATGCTTTGATAGGTGAGATGAGGGGGCTGCGCACAGATATGAGAAATTTTCACACTGAGGTGAAAGAAGAGTGGTGACCACCCGCAGAGAGATGCCAGACTTGGCGGTATGCAGACATACTTGGCGAGATGAGTTCGCGAAATTCAAGTCACTGCTCAAGACATGGGGCGATGTTTATGCAGTGCTGAAGGGCAAATCCATATGCTTGGTATTCTCATGCCCACAACAGTTATCAAGCTTATGAGCGTCGGGAGTTCCTCGCCCACCGCCTACCCACCACCATTCATTCTTGGGTGTACCCTCCTTCTGCCGGGCTCTGCACCTTCTTTTGTGCCTCCACCAGTCATATCCTCCTCCTGGTAAGATTCATTTTCTTGGTGGAGAAAATCGCCATCTCAACTTTTCTTTGCAAAATCCTCCTCCGACCCAGCTCTTTGATGATCAATCTTCTCCTCGGTCGGTACCCTCTGCAAGACATATGCCTTTGTACAAGCGTCGCAGGGATCTGGGTTCTTCTTCAGGCGGCGGACATAACGGAGGCGACGACATGGATCAAGATCAGCAAGAATAGGACCTTTTTCCCGTTTGTGTCACTTGGTGACAAAGGGGGAGAAGTTAGAGAGTAGTAGAGGGTTAGTAGTGGGTAGTGAGATCGATGTTGCGTTTACCTGTAATATTTTTTATTGCCTCGATACTCGTTGAAATTTGTGGTTGATACCTTGGTTGGCTTTATGACATTTGAATCTTGTTGGCTTCTGAACTTTATTTATGCATGAATTTAGGGAGAGCTTCCTTTATTTGCACACCCTTGTGGTCGAGTTGTGGTTTCTTAATCATTAAAATTGCTCGCATATTTGTATTGCACTAACCCTTTTGCGACTCAAAATTTTATTCCTTTTGGGTTGTCATCAAGTGCCACAAAGGGGGAGATTGTGAGCATCGTTGAGCCCTAATTTTTATTAGTGGCATTGATGATAACATTAATCAATATAAAGGGCTAGGGGGTTTTTGGACTTCTCGGAACCCTAGCGAAGACTCGGCGCTTTTGAAAACCCTAATTGAGCGACATAAATTTTCCGAGCTGCTCCAAGATTTCAAAGTGCGTGACCCAGGCGAGAGAAGAGGTCACGATAGATTAGAGTAGTTAGGTTTATTTCTGTTTTTTCGCCGGATTTCAAAAGGGTTCAATATCTCGGACTATGCCGGATCTTTGCAAATTCTAAAACTCGGTTTCGTAGTCCACCTCTTCTAAAATACCCAAATATCCCTTTGTGAGATTTCTAGAGAGAGAAACCCACCTAAATTCCCCACAAATTCTAGCTCGAATAATTCCTCTCTGTCGGACGGCGTCTCGAAAATCGAGACGGCGTCCGACCACCAAATACCAAAACAAGACTCTCTGCCGGACGGCGTCCGTCGTTATCGGACGGCGTCCGTAAGGTTATAATCCGAGGCACTTTACGGTGGACGGCGTCTGGTGGCCGTCCGGTCCTTGCATACTCATCGTCGGACGGCGTCCGTGAGTTACCGGACGGCGTCAATCAGTTTAATTTCAGGGCTTTTCATTGCCGGACGGCGTCTGGGGCGTCCGGTAGCTCGGCGCTTGCGGATCGCTTTCGGACGGCGTCCGTGAGGACGGACGGCGTCCGATAAACCTGCTTCTTTGAGCAAGACGCTCTGTCGGACGGCGTCCGAGCTCTTTGACGGCGTCCGAGAGTGTAACGGCTAGTCTTTTGTCCTCTTCCGAGGGACAACGGCTAGTTTTGCTCTTGGGGCTATAAATACCTACCTAGTGGTGGCTACTTTGAGGTTTCTGCCCACTTCACCTACCACATTCATAGCTCATCAATTAGGTGATCTAGAGCCATTCCTCCACCCACAAATCATCGAACTCCACAATCCATCAAACCCCAATACCGAGCTTCATGGAAGTCCTTCGATCCCGCATGATCGGGCGTTTGGCTTGTTACTTCGAAAATATCCTTCGTGGAGGCGAGGGCTTGGGAGTAGGCCTTGGCGTGTGGCTACTCTCGAGTCGGTGCACGGTGTGTGAGTCCACCTCACGGAGTGGCGGAACGACTCACCGGGAGTGAGTGAGGCGGTAGGCTCGAGAGCGAGCCGGTCCTCAGCGCAAGGGGTAGCCTCAATGGAGAGTAGGAGTTGCGGCTCCGAACTTCGGTCAAACAAACACCGTGTCACTCTATCATTTAATTTCCTCATTTACTCTCTCGCATTGCTTGTGTTCATTTGAATGCCATGTCATAGTTGCTTTGTGATTTATTTATAGCTTCCGCTTACTTGACTTGCAACTAGGATTGGGTCATTCTTAACTTGTTGCTTAATTAAGAATAATTTAAGAAAAGAAATTAAAATTGCCTATTCACCCCCCCTCTAGGCCTTAGGATCCTCTTTCATAGGCACAGCTATAAGCCATAGAATTCTTGCAGCAGCCAGATACCTCGGTGTAATATATCCATCACATTACATATTGAAGAGTGGCTCGACAGGGGAAAAAAACAATTACATACATAAGCAAAATGCAATCAGAGCAAAGGTTTTATGATGGCAGCTTGAAATTTACTTCTTGCAACAAAACATCTTCTCGCTAGGCAATTGAAGCTTCTGCTTAGGTAGAGTTGAGTGGCAATCAAAAAGGGAGATACATCGCTCCGCTTGACAAAACAAACATGTCGCAAAGAGAATAATGTTCATCAAATTATATATTACTTACGAAGCAAAGATCATTACACACTTAGGAGAGGGGTGTGATAAGTGCATAAGCTTGACAACTTCGAAATAATACAAGCATGTTTTTATTTGCAACAGATCAAAGCGAAATATACAAACAGTTGCAGAAAAGGGTGTCTTACAACTTCGCATATGATGTGTTCAACGATGCCTCCTGCCTCTATGCTCATCTCTAGAATAGCGGTGTTCATAATCCCTCCTTGAATGGTGATAGGAGTCATCATATTTAGACCTCTTGGAATCACGGCTATCTGCATCTCTACTTGATGTGGTAAATGCTCCTCATGCCTCCTTTCATACTGTTTTGGCTATCCCTATTTTCATCTTCTCTAACTTTACTTGAATTTGGGTCATACCTATCTTCTCCAACTTTTCTTTTTTGTATCTCTCCACATCATTTCCACCTCTCCTCCTGTCATGTTCTCTCTCCTGTTGTCTCTCTTCCTCCCTCCTCTCTGCCTTTGCTTCTCCAAATCATTTCTCTCTTTGTCCCTCGGTTTTGCTTCTCCAGCTCCTTCCTCTCTTCCTCCCTCTGCATTTGCTTCTCCAAAGACCTTCCTCTCGTCCTCCCTCCGCCTTTGCTTCTCCAAAGCTCCTTTCTCTCTTCATCCTCTGCTTTTGCTTCTCCAGATCCTTACTCTTTGCCCTTTTCGCCAACTTATTGGTGTGAGATGCCTTTCTGCATATTTCGCATCATTGCCATTCTTCATCCTCTATTGGTTTCCCTATTCTCACGGTTGTCAACACTTGAATCGATTCACTCATCACATCGCTCATCGCTATCTGCACTTCATTGTAATATGAACTCTCACTTGAGCTAATCACCCTTCTTTTTTCTTTTATCGTCTCCTTTACGTGCACCAAGTTGTCTCTTCTTGTCATGAGCATAACCATCTGAATCTGAATCAAGATCATGTCTCCTGCGCTTATCGCCAAACAACCTCATAAAGTTGTCTTCCTTCATTTTACCCTTTTGAGCTTGGTCAACATCCTTAGAATCTGGTGGCAAGACTTTGCGGGCTTCTTCTTTTCTTTCGCATTAGTCTCCGAATCCGTCTCGATTCATCATTGATTTACCCTTTCGAGGGATCTTCTTATGTGGTCGCTCATCTTGAGTCATGACGAAAGCTCTTCATGTGTTTTTATTTTATAGTCATCACCACCGAGTTACTCTTCGATTTACCATGATATTGGTCCTTTCTAACAACATCAATGCGGGACTTAGCAAGTTCGTAATCATGGCGGTAATACTTCCATGTTTCGATCTCTTAACACCGCCATCATCCGAAGTCACTCTACGATGCATCGAATGCTTTCCTTCTTAATGACTTTGCCTCGAGGCTTATCATCTTTAGATTTACGAGAAGACCTTTCTTTAGATTTCTGCGTTTTGTGATTGAAGTCGCTCTCCAAGTCTTCAGATGATCGATCGCTCTCGACTCATTCAGATGAGTCATCTTTGTACTTGCTTCTCGAGACATTCTTGTAGCGAGAATCCCCATGCCCCTTCTTTTCCTCATCGCGATTGTGCTTCCCATGTTTTGTTTTCTTCTTGCCATGATCACTATCTACATCAAGATCCGACTCATCCGAATCATGGCGAGAGGTCTTTCCACGTTTTGCCTTCCGACGGTCGGTCTCGATGTAGATCGCCATATGCATCATGACGAGATTTGTCAACCCTCTTTTCCTTCTTTCCCATCTTTGCATGCTTGCTTTGTGATCCCTTGAGGTCTTGCTATCTCTCTTTCCATCAAGATCCAATTCTTCAAATCCTTTCCAGAACAAGCTCCCGGACTCCACATCACTTTGGACATCCTCTTTCTTCTCCTTCTTCTTCGGTTTACCATCGTGTCGAGCCCAAGCGCATCCTCATCTTCTCAAGTCGCTTCGCTTCCGAGCCGCGACATGGTGGCTCTGTGCCCATAAACCTGAGGAGAATTTATCTTCTTGTCAGAAATCGGTTAACGTCCACAAACTGCTAACAAACGTTCACAAGTAGGAACCGATGCACATGACATGACAATTTATCTATATTAATGGAACAATTAATTTGTACTATTGGAACAATACGTCTAATACGATGGAACAACTTGGTATTTGACATACTGGAACAATAGGCTAAGCCCAATTGAAACAATGCATTTGGTCTGATGGAACAACTTGTATACCTATTGGAACAATTTATTTGGTCTGCTGGAACAATGAGTCTAGCATTCCGGAACAATATATCTTGCCTGCTGGAACAATGAGTCTAACCTCCCGGAACAATGAGTCTTACCTGCTGGAACAACTTATATACCTATTGAAACAATGTATTTGGCCTGCTGGAACAATAGGCTAAACCCAATTGGAACAAGTCTGATGGAACAATAATTTTTTCCTACTGAAACAACAAGGTTTGTCTACTGGAACAATAATTTTTGCCTACTGGAACAACAAGGTTTGTCTACTGAAACAATAATTTTACCTCATCGGAAAATGACAAGGTTTACCTACTGGAACAATAATTTTTGCCTGCTGGAATAGCAAGGTTTGCCTGCTGGAACAATGAAGTTTCCTAATGAGAGAATAAGGTTTGTCCTACTGGAACAGTTCAACTTTGCCTACTGGAACAATAACTTTTGCCTGCTGGAACAATAACTTTTGCCTTCTGAAACAATAATTTTTGCCTTCTGGAACAAATAAAGGCTTTGCCTACTAGAACAATAAAGCTTGCCTACTGGAACAATAAAGTTTGCCCTAACGGAACAGTTGAGCTTGCCTACAGGAACAATAACTTTTGCCTTCTGGAACAATAGCTTTTGTCTTTTGAAACAAATAAGGTTTTGCCTACTGGAACAACAAGGTTTGCCTACTAGAACAATAATTTTTGTCTACTGGAACAACAAGGTTTGTCAACTGGAACAATAATTTTGCCATCAAAAAAAAGAAGGTTTACCCATGGAACAATAATTTTACTCTTTGGAGCAAAGAAGGTTTGTCTCATTGGAACAATAAAAGTTGCCTAATGAAAGAATAAGGTTTATCCTACTAGAACAGCTTGAACTTTGCTCTTTGGAACAATAAATTTTGCCTTCTGAAACAATAATTTTTGCCTTCTGGAACAAATAAAGGCTTTGCCTATTAGAACAATAAAGCTTGCCTACTGGAACAATAAAGTTTGCCCTAACGGAATAGTTGAGCTTGCCTCTTTGGAACAATAACTTTTGCTTTCGGAACAATAACTTTTGTCTCTCAAACAAATAAGGTTTTGCCTCTTGGAACAATAAAGTTTGCCTCTTGAAACAATAAAGTTTGTCCGTTGGAACAATGAGTCTAGCCTCCCAAACAATCTATCTTTCTTTGGAACAATGGGTCTAGCCTCTCCAAACAATCAATCTTGCTCTTGTAATAACTTTTATACTGTTGAAACAATGTATTTGGTCTCTTTGGATCAATAGGCTAACCCAATTGGAACAATATGTCTAGTTTGATGAGCCACAACTTGTATATCTCATCGAAACAATCTATCTTCCTTGCTAGAACAATAAGTCTAGCCTTCCTAACAATCTATCTTGCTCGATGGGACAATTGTACCGATAAAAATAAAAATTTTAAAAAATAAAAAATAAAAAAGTATTTAAAATGAGTTCGTTAGGAATTTAGATGAATTATGAAATTTGTATCATGCGATTTGGACTCGGATGAAAAAGATAAAAAAGAGAAATCAAAATTAGCATAATCAAAAAAGGTTGGTGCGACGACGAGCGGCTAGCTAGCGTGGGTTGTCTCCTCAGAGACAAGACGCGGTCATTGAGCATGGCGTCAAACTCAATGGACGACGCTTTTGGAGCATTTTCCAATTAATTAAGAGACTTTTGAGGCGCAAATCGATACGAAGCTAACGGAAGGAATTATACGATGTAGGCGGGCAAGTCAACCGCCATTTACCAAACATACTGAATATTATCACTCAACATGACGAAGCAAACATAAACCGAGTAAAAACATCTCATCGTGCGCAAAATATCTATACCTTCAGATACCATCAACAAGCCGCCCCATCATGCACCATGCAGTAAATTAATCGCACTTATTCAGTGAGTTGCAGAGGAAATCATACGAAATTAATCGCACTTATTCAATGAGTTGCAGAGGAAATCACACGATATGAAAGAAAGAATCATCTCTAGACATCACTTTGGACATCCTCTTTCTTCTCCTTCTTCTTCGGTTTACCATCGGTGTCGAGCCCAAGCGCATCCCTCATCTTCTCAAGCTGCTTCTGCTTCCGAGCCGCGACATGGTGGCTCTGTGTGCCCATAAACCTGAGGAGAATTTATCTTCTTGTCAGAAATCGGTTAACGTCCACAAACTGCTAACAAACGTTCACAAGTAGGAACCGATGCACATGACATGACAATATGCCGTGGTAGGAAAAAAAAAAAAAGATGAGCTACAGTTCTCAAATGAAGTGAACCCTTAAAGATACAATTGTGTTTTGGAAGAGGGCTGGGCATCTCAGAACATTAAATAAAGATGATATCTAGACAGAAACAAACGGACAATAGATGAAGATGCTATTTTTTATGTGTTCAATAGTGGCACAGAAAGAAGGAAGGAGGTGTTGGGGATCCATACCCTTTGGCGGGGCCCTGGTCGTCGCCGGCGACGGCAGCGGCAGCAGCCTCGATCTCGGCGGCCTTGCGCGCCTCCTCAACGCGCTCCTCGATCTCGGGCTCCGTGTAGCCCTGATCCTCGAGCGCGTCCCGGAGGACGAGCAGGCGCAGCTCCACCTGGCGCTTGCGGTCGTGCTCGAGGATGTCCTTGTTGGGCCTGCGCATCCCCGCCGGCGCGGCGTCCTGGGGCTTGGGGGGCCCGCCGGCGCCGGGCGCGGAGGAGCGGGGCTTGACGAAGAACTTGTTGGTCTGGATGTAGCCATTCGTGCCGGAGCCCCTCGCGGTCTGGAGCCCGATGCCGTTGTACATGGCGGCGGCGGCGGCGGAGCGCGGCGGACCGGGCGGCGGCGAGGGTACGGTGGATTGGGGAAGAGTAGAGGAATCTAGGGCTTGAGGCGTCTGCCCCCGAAAGGCCGAAACCGAAGAGACGAAGAGTAGACGAATCTAGGGCTTCACTGCTTGAGGCGAAGAGAAGTAGAGGTGGCCAAACGGGCCAGGCCAACAAGGCCTGACCGGGCCGGCCCGTGCTATTCATCGAATACTGTGTGAACCAAACCCGCCAAGACTCTACCAATAATCTTGCTCACACAAGAACGAACCAACGGCTCAACCAGCCTACTATTGGAAGAGAGTTTCCACACCAAGTCGGTAGGAAGCAAACCAAGACTCTCCTCAACTCCTCATCCGCTTCGGTTTCCTAATTAATCATGTGGCGCGTGGCACAAGATATTTAATTTTAAATATATATTCATATGCCTATTTTTCTATAATATATAGTTTTTCCTTTATGTTTTATAACATATATATATATAATAGAATCTTTTTTTAATCTTATATACATCTATATTTTGCAAAATTAGTCATCGGTTAAATCACGTTTGAGTCGAGACCTCATTTCGTCGAGTAGTAGTTCAGATAGTCAATGGACCAACTAGCCTAGCTTTGGCCTAGTTCGGTGCATTTAAGCTTCTTCATTTTGTTTTATATAGCTTTGATATAAATTGTAAGAATAATGCATATATAGTGCAGTAGCACGTACCTTTTACACGCATAAGATCATTCTATTTTTTCAAAGCTTTTAAAACATTTTTAATAATTTGTTTGATCTCTCCGCACTTTTTTGTCGAGTGTCTACAACTTTTTAAAATATAATCCACGCCAAAGTTAATCGAATGCACCATCGAAACTACAAGAGAAACTAACCGATAGTTTTTTGCTCCATGCCTCCGGTGGTTTATGGACAAAAAATAGGCTGTTTTTAAAAAGTTTGATTGAGCCAATGCCATGCGTAGAGCAGCGCAAATCAAGTATGACCTTGTTTTTTAGCTCAATCCAGTTAAACTTTTTGTGTAAGCAAATTACCTATAAAAGCGTGCAATCATCTCTACTATTGTACATGCTCTAAGGCATAGATGTGAAAAATAGTAGCCAAACATCTCTGTCACATGGAATTGAAAGAACTTTCAATTTTAAAGCAATTGGAATTGGAAACGCTTACGAATTTTAGGAGGAGATTAATGCTAGTAGCAGTACATTGCTGGCCCTGGGCCTAGGCAACTAGAAATTAATGTTGAACAACATAAAGATATGACCAGTGGGGGGATGTGATGGTCATCGTCCCAAGTCAGTCCTGGTGGTTCACATTAGTAGTTTAGTACTACGTTGTATAGATCATTAGATCTCGATCATGCTATGAAACGCAACATCCCACATGTTGATTAAACATAAAGATCGGCCTTGGTTTTTTTAACGTATTGTTGCGTTGGCGTAATACTGTAGCAAATTTGAGAGCCACAAAAAGAGATCTAAATATTATAAAAAAATAATTAAAAATAGTTTTAGAATTTTTGGAAGGACTACTAAAAGTCACAAAAAAATCGTTATTTAATTATTACAACATATGACTCTATATATATATATATTTTTTTTCTTCTGATGTCGCAACTTACTTACGCCGAAAAGAACAAGCGGCGATCGAGTCGGACATGCAATGCACTACGTTGCTACCATCCATGCTTACCAGCCCTCGAGCCATCAACTCCGATTGTTTGCTCACATCACATACCAAATTAATAAAAGAAGAGGAGACAAAAGAAAAACCAAGTCTCCTTTCTTTAATACATGCATGGTAATGTTTATTCAGACTTGATGCCATGACTAGCTTCACGTCTTCTTTAATACTTGAACCCCAAAAACAACAATACAGTTGACCTCTCGCATTCCTTGGAGTTCTTTTTTTTTTTTTCAAATCAACCCTCGACTAATCGTTGGCCCTACAAATTGGCCCATCATCCTCCCAGCTGTTTGATTTCTGCCGTCATGATCCATTGTAGAGTATTGTTAAGAGGCTACAAAATAGGACCACGACCATTGTACTGTACTGTTCACTTTACAAAGGTGTAAAGGGCAAAAAAGTTTGTATGTATGTACATAAGTGTGAAAAGTAGAGAAGGGCTAGGTTATTAGTACGCGGGTAGAATTATTTGCATTGCAGGGCGTTTATCATGTGGAAGCTAGTAGGAAGGGAAGCAATTAGCTTTGTGATGGAATATAATCTTAGTATTTAGCTAGATAGAGATGCTTCGTTTGGTGGGATTAGTAGTTTACCGCAATTGCAAATTTCGTGTAGAATCTTGGTCTAGCTATGCAGCCTACCATGAAATTTCCAATCGGTTAATCCTTTTGGGGTTTTCTTTCTCGCAATTTTACGCACAGAGGAGCAGGGGCAGAACATATTCGCCGTTCAAGAATAGATACAGCTGAATAAGTTCCTTTTATTTTCTCCTTAAGCTGAATAAAGCTAAGTTATGGAGCAAGCAGCAAAACCAGAGCAGAGATGAGACTTTTTCCCGTGAAAAAAGATTATTTTTTTAATAAAAAAGATTAGTTTTTTTGCGGGTTCATTCGTCAAGTTCAAACCGGCCTTTCCCTTTCCCTTGCGATCGGCATCTTGCAACTGCTCCAATCAAGAGACGAGTCGAGTCTTCTCCCTCCGCCATTATTCTGCTCTCGGCTCTCCCTTTGGTTTAAAGAATCACCAAGGCCAGCGGTCGCCTGCTTCGCCCTTCGTCTTCGTCTTCGTCTTCTCGCGCGGGGAAGGGGAGGAAATGGCGGAGACGGCAGTGGGCACGAGCACGAGCACGAGCACGAGGCAGCATTAGGGAGGAGGCGTCAGGCGTCGTGGTCGCCAGCTTGGAGTTGGCGGGCACCATCTACCATGGGCAGCTACGCGTACAGGTACTGCATGTGCTTCACCCGCAAGTTCCGATCCCCCGACGCGCAGCCGCCGCCCGACGTCCGCGCCGCCTACCAGCGCGCCGCCCCCTCCCTCGGCGACGATGGCCTCCGCCGCTTCCTCTCCGAGGTCCAGGGCGAGCCCCCCGCCGAGGTCGACCGCGTCCTCGCCATGCTCACCGGGGCCGCCGCCGCCGGAGGGATCTCCCGCCTCGTCGGCAGGCCCCCTGCTGCCCCCGTCACGCTCGACGACTTCTTCAGCTTCCTCTTCTCCGCCGACCTCAATCCGGCCATCAACACCCATGTCAGTACTCAGTACTACCGCTGCACATCTCCTACTAATCAAAATCAAGCTTGCATTTTTACTTCCTGCCACCTTTCCTCTACTTGCAACTAAGTGCATCTTCTTAATCCGCGTCGCATTGCGTTACTTCATCTGATTGTTCATGAGACTACGGGAGGGAGAGCCGGAGAGGGAGATCTGTATCCCGGATTCGTGCAATGTCCGAGCCAGGCGGGGTTGGTTTCCACATCTGTGCCTCATTTCACTTGGGTCAACGGTACCCGGATTCTACTCTGGAAGAAAGGGACGGCTACCTATTACAGTTAGACTTTGTTGTCATCTGCCCAGCGTATCATTTCGTGCAATGTTCTCATCTTCCCTGAGGCTGCTTTTCATGCCATTTTTATGCATATATATGATTTAGTGATACTTATGCGATTGCTGTGTTTAAATGCTCCCAACAATGTTAGCTCCTGGTTCCACTTATATTGATCTGTGCCTTGTTGTTTACGGTAATGATATCCATACATATCTGGCTCATTGCTGTGAGCTCCTTGTTCCACTTATATTGACCTCATGTCTCATCCTTGCTTTAACTCTTCGTCAGGTTCACCACGACATGTTAGCCCTGTTTTCGCATTATTATGTATTCACTGGGCATAACTCCTACTTGACTGGGAACCAGCTAAATAGTGACTCCAGTGATATTCCAATTATAAAAGCATTGGAGAGAGGTGTTAGAGTGATTGAACTTGATATGTGGCCAAATTCCGCAAAGAACAATATCGATATTCTCCATGGAGGGTAGGGCTTCTGCTTCCTCAGCATATTGTCATTATGAATGCTTTCCTGTTTTTACATCGCAAAACACTGAGAATGGTTCCAACATATCTTATATCATGGTGCCCCTTTTAGAAATGCCCTTCAGAGCTTAGCCCCATCTCAGGGGTGTACTTGTTAATGCTAGTGACTAGGTGCTTATGCTGTAGAGGGCAATTTGATACATATTGCCGATGAACCTGTGGATCTATTCATTAGGATAAATCTTACTCAATTAGGGGTCTAACAGAAAAAGGTCAAATTAGCCAACTATTCTTCAAGAAGTAATATAAATTGACACAAAATACATTGTTGTGTGTATAAGGCAGAATGTGACACCAAAGATCATTAAGAAAATCAAATTGTGCTTAGTATTAATTATTGAGTATCATACATATTCTAGGATGCTAAGGGCCGGTAGAGTTGTTGCCTGAAATAAAAACTCTGCCTGTGAATATAATTCAGTGTTGCATATTTAAGGTGTTAGGGCTACATGTTTTATTTTTGGTCTAAAAGATCAACTTGTGCTTACCATTAAACATTGTAAAAAAGATAGTGAGAATCTGAGTTTAATTTTGGAGACCATGCCAAGTCAAACTATCCCCTATAAGAACCAACAGCTGCAGTACATAATTCAGAACATTTAAAACTGGTAGAATTATGGCATGATAGACCATAGAACCCCATGCACTTGATATAATATTTTTATATTTTTATGCCCTTCAAAAGAAAGAAAGGAAATGAAGTCCCTCTGCCGCCCTAACACACACACACAAGATTTCTGAAATGAAAAGGTCCACTTGTCTGTTCTTCGTTTGTTGACTTCTTGATTCATCCTTGTGTTGTCGGTTTGTTGAGTAATAATCTACTTTGTTTGAATGTGCAACCATCCTCTCTTTTTGTTGTTTTTATATATTTCCTAACTGTTCATTTTATTGGCATTTCAAAGGACATTGACTGCACCTGTAGAAATCATCAAATGTTTAAAGTCCATCAAAGAACACGCCTTTCGTGCTTCCATATACCCTCTTGTCATTACTCTAGAGGATCACCTCACATCAGATCTACAAGCCAAAGTAGCTGAGGTAAATTTTATATTTCTATATATTCTTGCCTTACATTGTTTTGTTTAAATCCTCAATTCTGACCCCAAATCATTATAGATGCTCACCGAAACATTTGGAGATCTGCTTTACGTCCCTAGTTCAGACACACTAAATGAATTTCCTTCTCCAGAAGCTCTAATGAGAAGGATAATCATCTCAACTAAACCACCACAAGAATACCAGGAATTTCTTAAAGCTAAGGATAATCCGAGGATCAGTGGCAACATATCTAACTTGGCAGAGGAAGGAAGCTTGAGAAGAATAGATTCAAATGCTGAAGACTCTGATGGAAAGGTCTGCAATATCGCTGGCTTTTGAGGCATGCACATACTAACAAAAGTCGAAAGACATTAAATAAACAAATTTATATATTCTTTTTGCCACAAACAGGATGAACAGGATGAGCAAGATGAGGAAGATTCTGAGGAGGATGATCCCAAATTTCAGCAGGATACTGCCTGTGAGTATAGGAAATTGATCACCATCCATGCTGGAAAACCGAAAGGCCATTTGAGGGATGCACTTAAGGTGGATCCTGACAAAGTCAGGCGCCTTTCTTTGAGTGAGACACAGATAACTAAAGCTACAGCTTCTCATGGTGCTGATGTCATAAGGTAATTTGCCTGAACTGATAGCACATTATATCAGAATTCAAAAGTTCAGTGCACAATAGCATTATAATTTTTAGAGTTGGATAATTGGAAATGACAGGTGTTGTGGGGTTTATGAACCTAAGGATTTTATGTTTAGTTTTAGGCTTTTAGTTGTAAACGTGCCCATAAAACCGTTGCTAATGTAATAGCCTGGCTTAAAACAAGATTTTATTTAGGCTGAATTGCTGTTACTGTTAGTCTTCACAATGTTATGAATCAGTGTTGAAAATACTATAAGGATATTTAATGTAAGAAAAGCAATGCATAGTTGAGTGCTTTCAGTTACAGTTATGCATGCCTTGGTTCAAAAGTACAATTGGGCACACCATGGTAATGATTGGATACTAGTTATCACATAGATCTGTAGAGAATTTGATTGCAAGTCAAGTGTGAACATTACTGTATCTGTGTTGCTTGATGTTCTCTCCAAAAGTGCTTATGTGGTTATGTTCACCACTGAAGCTGATACACTGCTGAAGCTTGAACTGTTAGATGGTCTAATTTGGCTGACATATTAATAAAATAAAGTATTAATCCAAAAGTGCCTATGTGGCTATGTTCATGATTGAAGCTGATACTCTCCTGGAGCTTGAACTGTTAGATGGTCCAATTTAGCTGGCATATCAAAAAAGTAAAGTTTCTATAATTCCTTACATTTCTTGTAAACGTTTATCTCATGCCCTTAAAAATATGACTCAGGTTCACTCAGAACAATATACTGAGGGTGTATCCAAAGGGTACAAGGATTAATTCTTCTAACTATGAACCAATGAATGCCTGGATTCACGGTGCTCAGATGGTTGCATTCAACATGCAGGTTGGGTGTCAGTTCTTAAATTTCATGAATCACTCTTTTTATCTGTTTCTGCTTTGCTTTTATCCTTACATAATTGCACTCGTTTGAGTGTCTCACATACTTAGTGAATCTCTTGGTCATGGGGACAGCACTTGGTATCTAGTTAAAAAGCGAAATATGGGTCTGGCCAATAGGGAAAAGGTAAATATGGAGAGAAAAAATAATGTAGAATGGAAGCACAATAATATTTAGAGTTCAAACCACCAACTCTACATCTCTGCTGGAAGTCACCTACATGGGAACAAGTTTCTGCTTCTTGCTCACCTGGTAGGCTAGACATCAGAGTGCATTTAAAAGTTTGAAATCGATCTGTTCTAACATAATACACTACCAAAATCGATATCCAATGTTGTCTCAGAGGATTATACAATCAATGTAGTGCTCTAGAAGTAGTTAGGCCCTTCAAAATGCATTCAGCTGTTACAAAATAGGAACAGACAGCAGCTAGCAACAAGTTATCCATACACTTTGTTTGTTTTGATTAGCCTTTCATTTCTCAGGGCCATGACAAAGCACTGCGGTTGATGCAAGGATTTTTTAGAGCCAACGGGGGTTGCGGATACGTTAAGAAGCCTGACTTCTTGCTAGAGACAGGTCCAAATGGCGAGGTATTTGATCCTAAAGCGACTTTGCCAGTGAAGAAAACTCTGAAGGTAGACATACTTCTGAGGCTAAGAGAATTGGCGCTCCTCGAATTGCAATCAGGGCGCTCTGGCCTAGTTAACAGCTGACCTGATGTTGAAACAGGTCAAAGTATACATGGGAGATGGGTGGCGCATGGACTTCAGTAAAACTCATTTCGACGCCTTCTCTCCACCTGATTTCTATACCAGGGTATGTCAGCGAGGCCATGCTGGTTTTCTTTACTGTAGTGATGACCCATGCATGTCATGAAAAGCGAAAGAGATTGTGGCTCTCTGTAAACAGCAGTAAAATTGGCGGTGGGCGCAAGTAATAAGGCTGGATTTGCATGATGAACAGGTAGGGATAGCCGGGGTGCGGGCTGACAGTGTGATGAAGAGGACTCGGACGATCGAGGACCAGTGGGTGCCGGTGTGGGACGAGGAGTTCACGTTCCCGCTGACGGTGCCGGAGCTGGCGCTGCTGAGGATAGAGGTGCAGGAGTACGACATGTCGGAGAAGCACGACTTCGGCGGGCAGACGTGCCTGCCGGTGTCGGAGCTGAAGCAGGGCATCCGCGCGGTGGCCCTCCATGACCGCAAGGGCGCCAGGTACAAGTCCGTCAGGCTGCTCATGCGCTTCGATTTTGTCTAGCCCCAACTTGTCAGCTTCCATCTGGCGCACGAATGTATATCGATGTACTCACTCCCTGTGCTGGAATAATGGCGCTAGCTTGGAAGCAGCAGGGTCCCGATCTTTTTCCTTCTTCTGAAATCTTTGTGTAGCGAGGGAATCGAACCAAAACTGTAATTTTTTTCTACTGCAGCAGAAAGCCTGTGTATGGTTTCGTTTACTGGCAATTCAGATTTCAGAGTGAATGTGATCACACGAATGCGAAGAGTGGCAATAAATCGTCTGATGAGACATCCTGGACCAGAAAAAAAGAAATTTTTTTTCCCCTTCGCTGCTGCTGCTGCCTGCTGCTCGCGTCGCGGCTCGCCGCTTCTCCACCTCCCGTCTGTCTCCTCCTCCGGCTTCCTCTCCTCCCCTTCCTCGTCGACACAGGCTAGAAAAAAGAAGAGAAACAAAGCTATCGCCTTCTCCGCCGCCGCCGCCGCTGGGATGAGCACCGCCTAATCCTCAGGGGCAGGGCGCTGATCTCCGGCTCCCATTCTATCACATCCGCGCTTCCTCCGGCGAGGTGGGCCTGAGCCTAGCAAATAAATATGCGTCCATTCCCGCCGCTTGCCGGAATCCGCCGCCGCTCCACAGGAAGTGCCACCAAATCATAGTCCCGGTTCGTCACCATGGCGTCCGACCACCCCCTCGAGGCCCTCCTCGCCGCCGCCCGCGGCGTCCTCGCCCACCTCAGCCCCGGATCCAACACCAAGCAGCAGCAGCGGCCCGACTGCCTCCTCCACCTCGTCCTCACCAACTTCTTCCACAAGCCCCTCAGATCATTCTCGAGATGCTTCCGCGACGGCAAGCCCAAGCCAGCGGCCAAGCAGCTCCCGACGCTCCGGGACATTGTCCCGCAAAAGAAGCAGCAGCTCGAGCTCCTGCTCTGCATTGCCTTCGACGCATTGGCCCACAACCTGCAGATGCTGGAGGATGCCTGCAAGCAAAAAGGCGCAGAATTTGGTAGCCCTTCCCTGCAGCTCCATCAATTTGAGGTTGTCAAGAAAGTATTCAATGGGAAGAAGGCGGATTTTGACGGGCTCCTGTCCAACCTGGGGTTCGCAAAGGTTGGGGCACCACCTCCACCGGCGAGCATCATGGATGCGCCTCCCGCTTCAGCATCAGCACCGGCACCAGTCACCGATGACGAGGGCGGGGATGCAATTGGGGACATGAAGGAGGTTGATAATTCTAGTGCCACACCACAGCAGCCACAGAGATTGGCCGGTCGGTTGCTTAACATCCCATTGTCGAATGTGGAGCGGCTACGGTCAACGCTTTCCACTGTGTCATTGACAGAACTGATCGAGTTAGTCCCACAGCTTGTTGGCAGATCATCAACATCGGTTGATAGCCATCCCGACAAGAAGAAGCTTTTCTCTGTGCAGGACTTCTTTCAGTATGCAGAGTTTGAAGGTATATGTAGGAGTTTTTTTATGCGGAGGTTTTACTCGTATAATTCTTCTTTGGTATATACACTGGTGATTTGCAATGGATGAAAAAATTATGCTTTGTGGTCTTGACCTGATTTGGTCATGCTTAGTAGATATAGTTGTGAATAAGAGTTCATCAATGCCCTCTTTGAGTGACTGGAGTTAGTTAGAATATTTTTGCCTTTTTCTCATCTACTTACGCAATGGCTTTGTGGAGCCAATTAGAAATCACCAAATTGGAACAGATGTAAAATAAATAGTAACATATAAAAATATTTTGATTATTAATATGTGTCACTCGTGATGGCATTGTCTTATTCATAGAGATGTTCGTCAAGTATGTAGATTTAGAGGATGGCATTTGTGTATTAAATGGAACTCTTCTATTATTTTCTATAGTTATTATGTAGAAAACGTTTTACCTGTTAATCTGTTATTTACACATCAACAGCTCTCAACCTCATTAACCTTTGTAGAACATCATCATAATCTTTTTGTATGGTAAGATATGCACTTTAATCCTTCACATAATTAACCAGTGGTAGGCTATTAGGAGCAAGGGTATTGCATTATCTGCAGATAATACTGTTAGCAGCTTAGTTGCTGACATGGTACTTGTGAAAAGGTTGCATTCCTTTTCTAATGGAAATGGAAGTTAGCTCTTGATGTGTCACTCCTAATCTTATATATTGCTGCAGGAAAGCGATTCTTTGAGGAGTTGGACAGAGATAATGATGGCCAAGTCACTCTGGAAGACCTTGAGGTTGCAATGAGAAAGAGGCGATTGCCGAGGAGGTATGCTCGGGATTTCTTACGGCGCACCAGAAGCAACTTATTTTCAAAATCAATTGGGTGGAAACAATTTCTATCCTTGATGGAGCAGAAGGAGGCGACAATACTCCGGGCATACACGACATTGTGTTTGAGCAAGTCCGGGACACTTCACAAAAATCAAATCTTGACATCCTTAAAAAGTGCAGGCCTTCCAGCCAGTGAAGATAATGCTGCTGCCATGCTGCGGTATCTAAATGCAGATTCAGAAGGATCAATCTCGTACAGTCATTTCCGCAATTTCATGCTTCTACTTCCTTCAGAACGCCTTGAAGATGATCCTCGGTATGTCTGATCTTTCAAGTTAAAAGAATGTTGCATGTTCAGCCATTAAATATTAAATCGTCTGAGTTGACTTGAGTGTACATCTAACTATGCATGCAAAAATCTCTAATTCTTGTGTCTTGTAGCAGTATTTGGTACTCAGTTTGACATTTGTCTTATTTCTTCACTAACAACTGCATTTAGGAACATTTGGTTTGAAGCTGCTACTCTGGTCGCTGTTCCCCCACCTGTAGAAATATCCACTGGAAGCGTTCTGAAGTCTGCTTTAGCTGGAGGTCTTGCTAGTGCCCTTTCTACCTCTGTGATGCATCCTATTGATTCAATGAAGGTATAGAAACATGCTTACGTGTACCCTTTTAGTGCAATTAAATGAGTGTTTTCCAAAACATAGATTGAGAAGTGCCTTTCTTCGCTTGATCATATTCATTAGTATGGATTTCATGATTCCATGGAGATCTCTAAATCATGCTCATAATTTTTTGTACTGTATCAGACACGTGTCCAAGCATCTACGCTTTCATTTCCAGATCTCATTTCAAATCTTCCGCAAATTGGGCTTCGAGGACTGTATCGAGGATCTATCCCTGCAATTCTTGGCCAGTTTTCAAGGTCTGTTCCATCTCAAAGTTCTACATACAAATTCTTCTGTAGGGTACATATTCACATCCTGCCATTTGCAGCCATGGTTTGCGAACAGGTATATATGAAGCAAGCAAGCTTGTGTTAGTAAGCGTTGCTCCAACACTTCCAGAGATTCAGGTACATGTTCTATTTCTCGTGCAAAATTTTGCATATGGCACTCAGCATCTCATTGACTTCTGGTTTCAGATCCACCTGATCAATATCACAACGGAAGGTTTCAGTAATTTGTAGTTGGAGCATGAAGCCATAAACTCCATGTCCTGTCTATTAACTTTTGCCTACCACATTTGTTAGAACTTAGAAACTTTACCTGCATAAGCGCTGAACTACAATCATTCCTTGTTAGCATATTGATATGGCTACTGGTCAACCTTAATTCGTCAAGTAGGCTTAGCTTGTTCTTGTAAAATCCTGCCTTTGTTTCTTTCTAGTCAGGGTGAAAAACGTGGCATAGCTCTGGTAAAGAGGAAGTTAGTCCGGACAAGGATATTGGAAATTTGGAATAAACATAGTTTCAGTAATCTGGATTTGCTTTATGAAATTGCTTGATGATATGCTGTCCCTTTTGCAGGTGCAGTCACTGGCGTCCTTCTGCAGCACAATCCTGGGAACAGCAGTCCGTATTCCTTGTGAGGTTCTGAAACAGCGTTTGCAGGCTGGAATCTTCAACAATGTAGGGGAGGCCATTGTTGGTACCATGCAAAAAGATGGCCCAAAGGGCTTCTTCCGTGGCACTGGGGCCACTCTTTGTCGTGAGGTTCCTTTCTATGTTGCTGGAATGTGCCTTTATGCAGAAGCTAAGAAGGTAATACTAATTCTACAATTATTTTTACCAGACCTTCGAAATTCGAATTGCCATTTTTATCCTTATTTTGTTAAGTTTTTCAACACTAAGCCTATCAGCTCTGTAGATTTGGGAAGTTCTGTGGATCTATGTTGCAACTTTTAATGGCAGTTTCTCCCATGCATGTGTTTATACTTGAATGCCCCTATTTTTTATTTTCTTTATTGAAGCCCATAGTAAGGTGATACCAAATAGTAGGCCAGAATTTAGATGGTGTGCGTTTTAGCTACCCAAAGGTACACCTGACAGTTACATCAGCTCACCATACTACCAGATGCTTAATAGTGCGCTTAGCTGCACATAGTTATAAATGGTAGTTACATTACATCACTTGTGAAGCTTTTGCTTTTGATGGACTGAAATCTGTAGATATTTCTGGTTTGACATCAGTGCAATGCCTTGGTTTTGTAGGCGGCACAGCATGTGTTGAACAGAGACTTGGAACCATGGGAAACTGTGGCAGTTGGAGCACTGTCTGGAGGGCTTGCAGCAGTTGTCACCACTCCCTTCGACGTGATGAAGACTCGGATGATGACTGCCCCTCCAGGCACGCCCGTCTCCATGCAGCTGATAGTCTTCTCCATCCTTGGAAACGAGGGCCCTCTCGGGCTCTTCAAGGGCGCAATCCCCCGCTTCTTCTGGATTGCTCCTCTGGGAGCAATGAACTTTGCAGGGTATGAGCTCGCGAAGAAGGCGATGATCCAAGCCGAGAGCGAGAGCACAGAGGCAATGCATGAGAAGAAAACCATGGTGGGTTCCAGAGGATGACACATCCATTCACCTGGTTACCTCCATATGGTGTAAAGGAAAAAAACTGAAGCCATGCAAGGAATAGTTTTAATTTTTTTGCCATTGTTAGAGAGAAGCACGCCCCTTTTGTGACCTGGACGAATTACCCCGTGAGGAAAATTTGTCGAATTTGCATCGCCATAGGCTGCTGTATAGTGGAATATAGGAGTAGAGAGGTAGAAGAGATTTGTCGGTGGTCTCTGGTGGAGAGCTTACATTCATTTGTTTGCTATTTCTTGAACAATCCATAGTGTTGTTGACTTGTTGCCATGTTCTTTTTGTTTTTGTTTTGTTTTTACTGTGGTGGTTAATTAGGTAGCGGTGAGTTTTGGGAACCCTGGTGGGGGATCTGGGTTGCCTACAACTGAAGAAAAATAAATTGTTGATGTACGTAATTACACGATACTCAATCGTATTTGGCGTTCTGGTGGATCGAGTCATAGAGTTCTTTGGGTCATTTATCTATATCTATAAATCAATATCTATAAATAGTACAGAGCCGAGGGGCTCGTAGCCGCTGCCCCGGGCGGGCCATGTGGCTCGCCTGCCCGGCCGGCGCCGCCGCAGTCGTTGGATCGCGCGAGCCGAGCAGATCCTGCTCGTTGGTTTCGATTTAACGTCTAAAAAGTTTCCCTCCGCACGGCTTGCAGGCACGCGGCGGCTTCGGCCATTGGTTAGCGAGGGTGACTCGTGTGGGAGATGCGGGTTCGATTCCCGCCGGCTTCTCCGTATTGCGCGTTTTTCGCCGTTTTTGCGTAGCGTTTTCTTACAAGGCTAGCAGCAGCCAGTTTCATTTCGCACGCAGTAGCGCCCTTTTTTCGCGTGGGTCTTGTTGGTTGTAACGCTAAGCGCTTCCGCCCATTGGTCGCCACGCCAGAGCGCTCGCGCGCGCCATAGCGCTATTGGTTCGATTAGTTTCCTAGAAATCTATATCTCACGTAGGGGTGGCAATGGGGGCCCATTCCTCGATCCCCGGCGGGGAATTCCCCTGTTAGGGGACGGGTATGGGGTGAATTGATCCCCCGTGGGGATAGAAATGGGGAAAATCATTCCCCTGTCGAGTATCGCGGGGACGGGACGGGTAAATTTTCTTCCTGCGGGGACCCGACCTATACCCGAAATTTTTTGGCCGTTGGATCCTCATCTAACGTCTATGATTGCTTCAGATCTCAAAACCCTATCCCCCACTATTTTTCCTCCAAGCCGCCGCCTCTGTGGAGCCTCTGGCCCTCTGCCCACACTGCTCCGCCCCGGCGCCGCTCCCCAGCCGCCCGCCGCCGCTTCGCCACGGCGTCGCCCGCCGCAGCTCCGCCCCGGCGCCGCTCCGCCCAACTGTCCTGATTTTTTTTTTCTCTCTTTGGGTTTCTGCTTTATCTGCTTCACATTTCTGCCCCCTCAAACCCAAAATCACGCGGCGGCCCGTCCTTGTTGACTCGATTAAGAGTGGAGGTAGATCGAAAAGATAGGTGGTCGAGTGCAATTTCTTGGAGGAACGACACGAGCGCAGCGGGTTTTGTTGCTTCTTTGGGATTGGTTCTTGTACAGTTTGCTCTGGAATGGGGGCTTGGAGGAGGAGAGATCCGGCGGTGTGCTTCTTGTTCTGGTTCTTGATGGTGTTTGAGCCGTGTGTATCTCTGAATCATGAAGGTACCAGATTGTGATTTGGATCGCTTCTTTGGGTGGGTTTCTTGTTCGACTTTTGTTTTGACCCTGTTTTAGGGGGTTCTTTGCTGAATTGCAGGTTTTGCTCTTCTGAGGTTTAAAGAGATGATAGATGCTGATCCATGTGATGCTCTGATGGATTGGGATGGAGAGAACGCCAGCCCTTGTTCTTGGTTTGGTGTAGGGTGCTCGGATGATGGGCGAGTGATGACCCTGTAAGTTGTTTACTTGAAAGATCAGTCCTATTCATGGGCGAGTGATGACCCTGAAACCGTAAATTTGGTTGTTCAGGTTGAACCATGAGATTTTGATGCTCTAATTTGTTTCATTAGTATTCACTAGTGCCTAGTGGTATATACCATGTTTTGTTCGCATCGTGGGGATGATGATTGGCATCTTCTCATCTCTAGGAATCATTGTTTGGATGGATAATTTCTTGACCATTCTGATCAGAATCAAAGAATTGCCTCCATAAATTAGCCATGGAGCGTTATCCAACTTTCTCTGGTGACACTGTTGATCATCCACTGGCATGTTAGGGATGTTTAGTACTCTCTTCATTGAAGAATATAAGGCGTATTTTGATTTCAAAAGGTCAAACTTTGTAAGTTTTAACCAACAATTAGTCAACTTATATAAATCTTTAGTGTAAAAAAGTTGTATTAATAGATTTGTATTTCGAATAGCTTTTCATACATTATTACTTTATAGCAATTGACAACATATAATAAAAGAAATTTACAGTTAAAATCTACCTTCAAAGACTTTCTCAAATCAAAATACGCCTTATATTCTTGAACGGAAGGGGTATTGCATTTTATTGAGCTGATTTATTTTGAGCTTTACATGCCTGATTGTTCTTCTGATTTGTGATTCAACTGCAAACCATGTGGATGTAGTTCATGTAATCATGTTTTCTACTGTATAAATTTGCAGTCGTTTATTCATGCCTGATATTTGCAATATATCCCAATGCTCTGATTGATCATGTCTGTGCTGATGTTTTCCCCTAAATTTTGGTGTGCAATTGCTGTAGGAACTTAGCAAATCTTGGTCTGAAGGGTGTGTTACCTCCAGAGATTGGAAGCCTTACTCATATGCATTCTATGTAAGCATACTATGTACTTTCTTCAGTGAAACACCTTGTTTAGCTCATCATGTGCATATCACACTTTCTACTCAATAGGATATTATTTAACATTCTAAAAATACAATCGAATCAAAACCAGTTTTGAGCAGTGAAATTGGAAATTTGTAGTGTCTATGTTTCTTTGATTTTCTAGAGCATATATAACCTTAGGCTTTTCAAGTCAGGCACATCAATGGCAGTTAGCATGTTGGATATTCTTTTTGAGGATCTAGTTATATACAAGATAATCTTTTATTGTTGCCTGTTGGGTTTTAGGGGCTTGTGGGAGTACGCAACTGAAAAGAAATGATGGAATGGTTAAAGCTTTATCAAATATTTGGTTTTCGTTTTCTCCACTATTTTTCTCATACACCAACAATAGCATTTCAGTATTTTTTTTCAAACATATGATTGTTTGATAGCAAATGATTTTACCAAAGATTCACTTCTCTTTCTTTCTTAATTAAAAAAAAACCTTGTCAGTGCTTGTTCTTCATTGCATTTTTGTGTATAGCTCTCCGAGTTGCTAATTGATAAAGAAATCTTTTAGTGGAATTGTGTGTTATACATAAAAAAACATTTTATACACACGGATGTTGTTTGTGTGTATATTTGCCTAGCAAAATGGTGTTCCATCTATGTATCTGTTCTAATTTTAATTTCTTCAATGCAGCATTCTGCACAACAATTCTTTCTATGGTATCATCGCCATGGAGATAGGAAATTTACAGCAGTTGAAGGTGTTGGATCTTGGGTACAATAATTTCAACGGAGGAATTCCGTCAGAGCTAAGAAATATTCTATTTCTGGAATTTCTGTATGTGAGAACTTTGATACATTTCTTTTTCTTTGAAAAAAAACTGAAGTATAGCTTCGTTAGTTGACTGTATAGTGCTACTTGGGTGGCAGCTTTCTTAAAGGAAACAGATTTTCTGGTGGTTTACCAGTTGAATTACATGAGATAACCAGGCTGTGCGAGTCCCAGGTTCACAAAGACCCGACTTCGCTAAATAGGGCATTTACTGCTAGGTTTGTCTAAATTGTGTCTACAGACATATCTTTGTTGTACTTGTGATTTGTGGAATGCTTGAATTCAAGTTCAATTAGCAAATGAAATAAAAAATGGATTTGAACTTCTGCCCTAGACCCTACTCCTTAGTTGACTGGCTCTTTAATTGACTGATGTCAATATTATTTTTAGTTCTTGTCTTATTTATCCTTTTATTTTTGTTGTTTTTTGATATCTTGGATATGTCAATCAGTGTTATTACAACCAAAAACAAGTCAAAGCAAGCTGAACTTCCATAAAACTTGGCCTTCATAACAATTTATCTTCTATACCAAAACTTTGTAAAGTCCAACGTTATTATCTAGGTGTGGGAAATGGACGTGTTGCTTTCTGAATGTTTCTTTAACTTGAATGCCAATCACTACAAAGACCGGTTTGGGTAGTGATTAAGTTTATGGCGCATTCCATAAGCTATGTACTTTAATCTATCACATGGACTGTCATTAGCGCATTACTCAGTTAATAAGGATGTGTACCTATTTTTTTTACTAGCGTTCTTATTCAATGGAAATTATGGTGATCTAGGAGGATAAATTATGGTGATCTAGGAGGATAAATTGAAGAGTTTGCCACTTCTTTTGTATGAAACAAATTGCACCACAAACTCAATTATATGTTTCCCTAACAGTCACTTATTTTTATGTAGGAACGAGAAGAGTGCCAAAATAAGAATTCTAGCAAGCAAACAAAAACATTCCCAAAAGAACCGGATGCTTGGTTCTGAAAATGTTGTATTTTCACCAGGAGACATGATGCCTTTGCACCCTGGAGGACCCCCACCAAGATCAAGTTATCCACCACCACCACATCCTTCTGAACCCATTCCTTCCCCTGCCCCTCCTTTATCTCCTACCATAAAACCTACAAGCCAAGAAAGTAAGAGCAAGAGTAGAAGTTCTTTAACAATGTATGCATCAATTGGAGCAGCAATTTGTTTTGTGTTTTT
The DNA here is from genome assembly GCA_036346415.1 of Raddia guianensis. NCBI lineage: Eukaryota > Viridiplantae > Streptophyta > Magnoliopsida > Poales > Poaceae > Raddia > Raddia guianensis. Next base: position 44,288,725 of record CM070544.1, read on the forward strand.
AGCCTTGTCAGCTTCAATCTTCATTTGCTACCGTCGAAGGAAGTGTAGCATCATTGTGCCCTTGTCCCCAACTACAAGTAGGCAATTACAGACCATTGCCCTTGGAGGTTGGTTTCTACGCTGGTGCATTTCCATACTTCTTGGTTTTAAATTATGAATCAGGATTCTATGTGCTGGTGATTGTGCATGTTTCTTTGGACTCGCACGACAAAACTTAAGACTCTTGTAACTCCTGTATGCAGGAATAACTTTATTTAGACGGTCAGAGTGAGACAGCTTGTGAAGGTTTCAGCAATATAATTGGCACACTACCTGGATTTACAGTGTATAAGGGAACTCTTCCATGTGGAGCAGAAATAGCTGTTGTGTCTGCATTGGTAAATTATGCCTGCATTGGTAAATTATGCATGTGGGTGGTCCACTACAGCTGAAGCACAATTCAAGAATAAGGTATCTAACTTTTTCCTGTTTCATTCCTTTTTATGGTGAGCTGCTAACATATATATGATATGGTGTTCTAGGTTGAAGTCTTGTCAAAAGTGAACCATAAGAATCTCATGAATATTGTGGGCTACTATGAAGATGAAGAACCATTCACCCGGATGATGGTGTTTGAATATGTTTCAAATGGTTCACTATTTGAACACTTGCATAGTAAGAATCCCAAATTCTATTTTATTATACTTAATGCCACTATGGCTCATTCTACTGCTTGAGATGATCTCTGGAAGGCGTCCATATTCGGACGATGATGGCCTCCTTATTCTATGGGCACATAGATACCTCATTGGTGATACGCCCTTGATGGGTATGGTTGACGCAACACTCAAATCAGTCCCCGAGGGGCACATCAGTGAACTTACAGAGCTGATGAAATTGTGCTTAAGTGATGACCTCAGGCAGAGGCCGACAGTAGCAGAGGTAACCAGAAGGATGGAAAAGATCACTGGGATAACTCAAGATCAGGCGATTCCCAGAAATAGTGCGTTGTGGTGGGCTGAACTTGAAATCATCACGTCATAAAGGCAGCAATTTTCGTGCAGAAACTCTGCAGCGCTGTCCATCTGATGGGAGAAAATGTGAAAAGGTAGAGAATTGTACAGTCTAGTGTCTTTAGGCTGTCTCCAACAAGCTCCCCTAAAGCACCCTCTACCCTAAAATAGGGGATGGATTCTTCCCCTATGTGCTCCAACAGCATTTCCTATACCATTCCATAAAATAGAGTTTTTCTCTCCATCCCCTTATATATAGGGGGTTCTCTCTCCTTCTTCTATACAATTCTCTATATAGAGAACGCTGTTGTAGATGGAAGAAATATAGGGTGAGATTTTTTTTAAAGGAAACCTGTATATGAGGCTATAGGAGATCAAATTTAGGGATTTCTGTTGGAGACAGCCTTAGGCAGGGCAAACAGTTGTACAGATATGCCTGCACAACATACAGTATTCTTTAATTCTTTTGTTCATTAAACGTTAGTAAATCATACTAGTTAGCAAGCCTGTGAAGTCCAAGGATACACCAAACAATTGTGAGCAAATATGAATAGATGCTTGTTCAAGCGATTATACTTTTAAAATATTTGTTTCAAGAGCCCATTACGTCATCTCTATTCATGCTATCCCATTAGTGGCATTGTCTCGTCACTATTTACCTTCCAACAGCAGTTCCATCATTGTTTTCACTCATATTTACTATTCACTGCCACTGGTACAAGGTGCAAACATCGTGATCACTGGTTTATTACAGAAGACATGAACATCGAACAACACAGCGAAATCATCCGTATATATGTGCAGTGTAGATGTAGATGTAGTTTTGGCTCTCATGGCGATCAGAAGATCTCAATCATCTTCTGTTGTAGACAGGGTTGCTCCCGCGCGCGTGACTCGGACGGCGGCTTCAGCTGCGGCATCTTCCCGGAGGTCGCGCACTGCGCCGACGCTCCTCGTTATATCTAAAAACCAGGAAGAAAATACGTCGAAGCTCTCAAAAACAATTCAAACCAAGCTGGATGGACTCACAAAACAAAGCTCTCTTAACTTTTAACTTTCGAGCAAATCCACAGTTGGTCTCTAATCGCTGCCTCCCATTTACATGGCGCCGAGGGTCTCAAGTGTCCCACCAGGACATCTACAATGATGCCAAATCAGTTCACTACAAGGAGTCCGTCTCACCTTTTTGCTTATATGGAGGAGGGAGCAAGAGAAAAGAGAAAAGAGATAGAGACTAGCTCTTAACTCAGAGCCAGTTTATAGCGGATTACTAGGTGCATTGCACCTATTACATATGGGTTTATATTAAATTTAAGAGTCAATATTATAGCTAATCCATTGGAGGTGTTGTATACAAACTATCTATAGATGATATGAAGCTTTCTTATGTCTAGTAGTTAGCTCTACCATTGGAGATGCCCTTAGGGACATGTCAGCAGGCTATAAGCCTGCCACATCATATTTTTGGTACAGCTGGAGGAGAGAGGAGGCGGTTTGGGAAGGCATCGGCGCTAGAGGAAGCGCTCGACGCTAGGGAAATTCTCAAGGCGAGCTGGCCCCACCACAGCAACCACACATGCATTCTCTTGTTCTTCTCTCTTGCCAGCGGCGGAGCCTCCTTCACGCCGGTGCCGGCCTCCACGCCGGCGAATCCGATGAGGCGCGTGAGGGCAAGCAAGGCTTGGCTCGCCGACAATGAAGCTGGCTTCGACGCCATTTAACGGCGTGGAGGGCGGCCGCGCCGCTCGCCATCCCTCCACGCAGCGAGGGAGGAGGCGCCGTGGCGGCGGCGGGCGCCGGGAGGAGGCACCGCGGATCCCATCGCCGGCGAGGAAGCGGAGGAGGCGCGGAGCATGGAGGCCGTTCCGTCGCCGCGAGGAATCGGAGGAGGCGCGGGAGCATGGCGACGGCTTGAGAAGGTGAGGAGAGGGACACGGCGTGGGGCGGGGCGACAAGGCGAGAGAGGAGGCGGTGACGTGGGGCGGGCGAGGCGAGCGGAGAGGGCGGCGGCGTGGGGCAGGGGGTGCGTCGGCGTGGGGGCGTGGGGCGGCGGGGGTGAGAGGGGATCTGAGGGAGGAGACATGGGAGGAAGAAGGCTTTGTGGGATTTGTGGGTCCCACAAGGTTTGGAGCGGGTGCTTATAGCCAACTTATAGCCAAGCTATTAGATGAAGAAATGGTCTCTTAAGCTGACTAGGATGTGCCACCTAGATCTTATAGACAACAAGCTGTCTCTACTATTGGAGATGCCCTTAGATGAAGATAGAGCGGAAGAAGCGAGCAACTCGATCATGCATAGATCCACGCGTTGACCTCAGGCTTAGGGACATCACCTGGTCGGGATGGGATCTAGGGTTGGGGGACGATACAAAGATATGTATAGGACTCGGTGCAAAAGCAATTTGCTTGGCTTTACACCCATCCTAGGATATCATTTTTAATTTCTAACACATATGTTGAACAAGCTGCTACACATTGAGTGCATCCTATACATGTATTATAAATTTTTTACGGAATGTAATTTTTGGTTTTAACAATCATATTTATATGAATTGTACATACTTTGGGCGATGTGGAGTTCGAGGGTGACGAGGAGTGTTGCAAAATATTTGTGTATTTCATACTTTTTTATCAATTAAAACTTTTAGCTAAATTGGTCGATGCATATAGCTTAATAGGTCAAGCTCCAACGAGCTCTCGTTAGGCAGTGATTGTTGCATCGTTTTCGATGCACGGGTTGTGGAAGAGAGCTTTTTGGAGGGAGGGGTAAAGTTTGTAGGAAGAATTTAGAGATGGTACTATTGGGGTTGACGATGATAGTTGGTAGTGTCGCTTGTGTAGCTGTGTTTTCTCCTTTCATGGCCGAGGCAATTTTGTGCACACCCTTTTTAATTTTTTGGTATTGATTTCTAATCATTCTTGTGGGTTCGGCTCGAGGATGGCAGTCTGGTAGTGCCCACCACTCGGTGTCCTTGTCTTCAACGTAGGCACCAACGCGATGAGAAGGGAAAGCTTATTTAGATGCTTAGTGCTAGGGCCTTTGTAGGCCTTACTTGTATATTTTTAATTTTTAAGATGTAGGACTTATGTGATTTTTTAAAAGAAGGGTCTGGTTGATAGATGTATGAAAGATAGGAGTGAAGGGTGTTTTTCAGGTACTGACAACTAAATTCATGGTTCGATTCCCAACAGACATTAAGTTCATACGAAATTCATAAGAGACACTTGATTCGCAAAATTTTTGATTTCATGACAATTTAACCATTTTCCATTATTTTTCCACATTATACTTTTGTTTTATTGATTTTCCCGTTAAAATGATGGAATGCCCACGTCCTCGTCTTCTATGGTCGAGGCGGCTTCGAGCGCATTCTCTTGATCTTTTCTGGTATTGATATGTAAATCCGCCGGTTCTTGTTGGTGATGCTTGCTGCTCGGGGTCGTTGTCTTCAACGCCAGTGCCGTCGTGGTTAGAAGGGACAGCTTATGTAGATGCTTAGCGTTAGGGCCTTTTAATGGCTTGCTTGTAATTTTTATTTTGAAGGAGGGTCCGGTTGTTAGATGTGTGAAAAAAGATAGGAGCAAAGGGTGTTTTTTCGGTAAATTTCGTTTGCTGACATCCAATTTGTGGCTTGATTCTCAACAGTTATTAAGCTCGCACGAAATTCCTAAGAGACACTCGGTTCATAATTTTTTTGATTTCATAATATTTTAATTATTTTCCATCGTTTTTTTCCCTCATTTTACTTTTGTTTTATTGTCTTTTCCGTTGAAATAACAAAATGCCCCTGTGTTCATCGTCTTCCTCACTGCATCATCCAACTTCTCCTCGGTCACTATCCAACCATCTTCCTTGCGACCACCTCTTCCTCCTCCAACTGCCCTGCGCCTAGTCGCGCCGTCTTCAGGTTTTGTGTGCTCCTCCCACGACCTAGGAGGAGGGCGGCGGCTCCAGTTCCTGCGACGTCGATGAGCCTTCTCGGCTACCTCATCACCACTCGCCTTCTTGGCTACTTAGTAGCCGTCTTCGCCTTTCTCACCTTTGGTCGCCGCCACCTCCTCCTTTGGTCGACCCGTGCCCAGCCATGACATCTTCTGTCGTCCTGCACTCTAGCACCCTAGGAGGACGGCGATTCCAGATCTGGTGACGTTCGTGCGCCTCCTCAGTTACCTCGTCAGCACACGGCTCTTGCCTACCTCATTGCCATGTTCGTCTTCTTCGCCACCGGGCTGTATCATGGCTGTATAGGCGGAGGGGAGAGATATGAGCGAGGAGAGGTGGAGGAAGTGGGCCGATAGCGAGGGTAAGCTCCATTGTAGAGTAGACAAGGGTCGTTGCCTGTTAGGATGGGAACAACGCCGCCGCCATCGGTGGCATAGTGGAAAAATAAGTCAGGTATTTCTATCACTTCAACGGAGAAAACAAAAAATAAATTAGAATAAGTAAAAATGCTGAAAAAAATCAAAATATATTGAAATCAAAACATTTGCGAACCGAAATTTCTTTCCGTAATTTTGTGCGAACAAAAATTGGAGTGGTTTTTGATGGTGGTCGTTCCTCCCCTTCCCTTCCCGCTCGGCTGGCATTCGAATCCGCATCTCATCCCCCGCCTCCTCCTGATGGCCTCGCCGCCGCCGCCGCCGCGCCGCCTCCTCGCCGGATCCGGTCAGGCCTCCCTCCTCTCCTAATCCACTACTTACCTGCGCTTTGCCGTGGTTCGCCTAGCTAGGGTTCTTCCGACATTGCCGCCTTGGTTCGCGCCTTCTCTCCTTGGGGAAATGCCGGCGGCTTCATCCTTCCACCACTTCATATCCCAATCGATTCAATTCGTGTGATTACTTCATGTCATTGGGATGCTCCTCACCCCCTTCGATTTTTTCACACCAGCTAACGTGGGCGGCGCAGGCGACAAGGAGAATTTCTGTCAATTCCGAGAAGAAATGGCGCGGCAAGAGGGGCCTCCTCCCTCTGCAACGCGGAGGAAGCAGCCGGGGGCTGGGGGTTTCAACCTGAGGAAAAGCATCGCATGGAATCCCGCGTTCTTCACCGAGGAAGGTAGCTTCACCCACTCTTTCGCGACCCCTCTCCATACATATACCGGCGGATCAACAGATTCCATGAAACGGGATGGAATTCACAGGTGTTTTGGATAATTCGGAGCTTTCCATGCTCAGTGGCTCCCAAGTGAAGGCAGGTGGGAGCTCTGGCTCAGGGCTTGGCACCACGGTTTCCCCATCGTGCAGGTTTGCGAGATCTGGCAGCACATCTGTACTCAAGGAGGTCGCCGAGAACGCTCGCGGCAAATTTCGGAGCACAGAAAGCAAGGGGAGGAAGCTGTTTCCTTCTGCAAAAGCTCCTGAGCACGATGAACGGAAAAAACCTGCCGTGAGTTCATCACTTGGTGCATCGTTTGCTTATGGTGTTCGGTAGCCAAATTAACAAACATCATTCAATAACGTTGCTCTTTTCTGCCAATTGCAGGGGACGCATGATAAAAGATCAGCAAAGGACATGCAAAAGTGCATGCCGCCACGACCACCAGCAGGATATTCATATCCTTGTGAAGTAGGGGATGATTGGACAGCCATTGATTTTTTTCTTAACAAAAGCAGGGTTAAAATTATCTTCTATATTGTTGTCGCACAAGCTTAAGTGTTAGTACCTACAAATGCTGTTTGTTAGTCTTTAACTTAATTATACACAGAAGAAGCTGCCAAGCACAAGTGCTACAGCTCAGGTGTCAAGAGTACCAAAGAAGTCTCAACCTTCTCTTCCTATGGTCCCTAGAAGTACCTCATCTGTGACAGCTGCTTCCAAATCAAACAAAAAAATAGCTCTAGGTAACCCTATGTACATGGTTTTGTCTAAAGAAGCTGAGCTTCCTATCAAGTCAGATAATTCTTTAATTGACCTCCCTGGCTCCCAGTGGCATTAGTAATTAGTCAGTTATATAACTTAGCTTTTGGCACCATTTTATGTAATTGCTAACCATCTAAGTGCACTACTGTTTTCCAGTTAAGAATAAGACAGAGCACACACGGAGAGTAGAGGGACTCACACTTACATCCAAGATCAAGCCTACATCTATGACTACATCTTCTAAACCTAACACAGAGAAGGATGTGGTGAGTGCTTGCAATATTGACCATAAACAAGGAATAATTCTTAATACAGCACTCATATTTTTGAAGCAATATCATTCCTATCATTGGTGTTTCCTCACTTTCTTTTATATAACTGAGGATCTGAAACCATGCCTAATATGCTACTGTACATGTTGGAAAACTATGGAAATCTGAAACTGAAACCTGAAAACTAAATGAAGGGGATATTTAAAACCTGTGTCTCAATTTGATATTCTATATTTGGCATATCTGAAATTTAGATTTTCAAACCTTGTCTTTTAAAGTTTTCAACTACCTCAAATTTTGTAATAAAAACTGAAGTCTTTTGTAAAATATATGATTAAGTTTACCTTAGCCGCTTTTGTTTTTTGAAAATCATTACCAATCATATTGTCGTCTGGCAACATTAAAATCTACTGGTACTCAAAGAACAAACTGAATGGCTTCCCTTCAATAAATTCAGTATGTTGGATGATAAGGATTGCATCTCCATTTGGAAAATTTTCCGGCCTCATTTTTTCTTGCTGCATTCAATAATGTTCCTAAATATACTTGTTTACTTGTGCAGGTGTCTGCTGTTACTGCCATCCGTGAAGAAGCTTATGATTCTGGGAAATGCAGTTCTTTTCCACCATCACAAACAAGCCCTTCTAGATCTGTTGGTATGCCCGCGTCAACTCTTGCTAAGCCATCAGCACTTCGGATGCCTTCACCTTCAGTTGGTTTTTTTGCTCAGGTAGTCTATTACACTCTTCTGTACCTACCACCTGCAGTGATAGTTTTACTTCTACCTTTCTAGGAATACACCTTGAAAGGATCGAATAGGGCTAGGGGGGTTGTGAATAAGCAACTTTGAACTTTTTCTTAGTTGATGTTGTTAATCAAATTAAAAGTGACCCAAGCTACTTTAGGAAGTCCTACGCTAGGCAAAATAAAGAACAACAACAGCAAGCAAAACAAGTGTGGAAACTAAAACGAAAATGTAAACGCATTAAGTAGATGGGACAAGGTGATTTTTTTCAAGGTTCGGAGCCAAGCTCCTACTTCCTGTTGAGGCTTGCCCTTTCACTCAAGGACTGGCTCCCTCTCAAGCCATGTATCTCGTCTCCACTCGTGGTTGTCGTTTGTCTCTCCGACAAGATGGACTCCAACACCTTGTACACCGGCTTGAGGACTCCCCCAAACAGCAAGGCAAGCTCCTCAAGCCCACTCCAACAACTATCTTGAAGGCAAGACCTCCAAGAGTAATAAGCTCCAAATGGCCTTGATCACACCGGATCAAACATCTCGCATAATGCACACCGTCGGAGAGAAGATGCTCTAGCTCATGGGAAGCCCAAAACCTCACCTAGCCAGTCACAATACCCCTATTTATAACCTCGTCGAGCAAAACTGGCTGTTGGAGAAAGAGATCCTCTAAAAACTAGCAGTTATGGCTCCTTCGGACACTATCTGGAAGCCATCGGATAGAGTTTGGTGGAGTAACAACACACAGGTCCGGAGCCACCGGACCGCATTTGATGGCGCCAACCCCGGAAAGCACAACTTCACCGGATACTGTTTGGCGAAGGACCAAACCCTAGGTTCGGAGCCTCCCAGACACCATCTGGTGGTATCCGGTACCTCAGGCATCCACTGACAAGTTGGTTTATGACATCTATCTTTGAGTTACAAATAGATGGGTGATTTCATGATAAGTTCTCTCTTGCATGCAACCAAGCTTTGTGAATAAATTCCCTACAAATTTATGGAAAAATGACGGTACCTCATACATGTGATTCATTGCTTGACTCGTTGTAGGGAAAGGCTCATGTGTCACATGCTGATACTGCTCAAAGAGATTCTGAGAGGAGCATTACTGGAAAAGCTTCATCGCTTGCAAAACCTCCTCAGAAAAATGCAGAGAAGCGCTCTACTGCAAATACTTCAACACTTGTAAAACCACCCAGATGTAAGCAGCCTGGGGATCTAAAAAGCAAACTCTGTGCAAGTAAGCAGCTGCCAACCAATTGCTCTGCTGCTTTGGATCTTCCGGTGCAATCCTTAACCAGTGAGAGCACTCTCAACACCTTGGCCTCTTCAGCTCCTTGTATAGAGCATGCTAATGTGTGTTCTACAAAGGAATCTCTGTCAAGAGGTATAGAGGCACACTCATCGAATTCCGGAGATACAGATAATCAAGAAATGCCAGGGGCCAGTTGCTTATTGGCTGAAAGTGGACTTCCTATACAGTCATTTAGTTCAGAGAAGAATGATGGTGCCAGGAATGGATTGCCAAACGCCTACAATGACGAATTACATGCACAAGCCATCGACCCTACTGAGGATTCCCATTCTCTTAAAGCTAATTGCTCTTCGACCATTGAGCCTGTTGAGAATTCCTGCTCCCTTAAATCCATTTGCCCCTCAACCAAACTTATCATGGGGAGAACACTATCATCTTCTTGCATTCCTTCTCAAATGTGCACCTTTAATGATTTTGATTATCAAGGTAAGCCAGAAAACTGTTCCAGTGCAACAATTGGCTTGGAAAATTCTCTTGGAGAGACAGCAGCTGCAGTTTCTTTGTCAGAAGGAAACAACTACACTCCAATTCCTGATTCCTTGCAAGATTTTGATTCGTGCTATCAACAGAATACTGAATGTTCTACTCTAAAGAAATCAATGGAATCTGCAACCTGTGTAGATAAGGTGATACGGTGTAGTAGTTCAGGTGACACAAAAACAACTTTGGCAAACAGCAAATTTGACATGGATTATTCTTTGTGCAAGGAAGCTCAACCTACATCATCAGAAGGGCCAAGTATTGATGGTGGAAAGGAGCCTAACACAGGTAGCTCATTCATTGTAAAGGAAACTCAGTTGTTACATGTAGTTCGTGAGTTCGACCATAACTATAGGAGCTCAGAATGTTCTCCAATGCAACTGGCCACACCTATGCCTTGTGTGGATCAGGAGGCACGGACTACTGATTTAAAGGCAGTTACATTTGACAAGACAGAATTGTACAATTCTCTGACAAAGGAACAGGAATCTATTTTATTGGAAGAAACAAATACTGAAGACGACAATATGGAGCTTGACACAAATGAGTTGTCAGAGGATGCTTCTCCTTCACGTATAGAGTATGGCAGCATCAAATATTGGAATGCATAAAATTAATTGCCTTCAATTGTGTAGTGCACTGATAGTGTTTCTCTTATCTTTTGCAGCCAGAATAAGGCAGTGGACAAAGCTAGGGCAAACACTATCCATAAAGATAGTCTAAAGCACCTGGTACCATTTACGGAAGAATGGCTTGCCGTAATGGAAGCTTGTGGGGAGGTCAGTATACTTGACATTAGTGAATCATTTAGATGAGCAAGTTGTTTTTGGTCCTGACTTTTGTACGAAACAAATAACAGCTAAAAGTGAACCATACCTTATTCAGATGTAATATACAATATTTCGCTGGAAAAATGATATCTTCAATATACAAGTTCCTACCATGTTAATGTCGACATAATTCTGCAGTACCGAAGGAAAGCCAGCTCTTCAGTCTTTTATTCTTCTCATTGTATGTTAACTGTTGCATGCATCCTGGTATTGTGCATCCTGTTAAATAAAATCTGATGACGCATCCTATTAAATCCTAATCCATTCTCTTGGCATGTTGGTAGTAGCAGATTTAACTGTTGCATTGGCACGTTTCATTGGGTATATTTGTGCAGCAATGCAGTGTCCAAAACAAGTGCTTGATCAATAATCTATTGGAGCTAATCTAATATGAGCACAAGAATCGCCTGGTTTTTTTTTTGTTATTTTAACCAAACATAGAATCATCTTACTACTGCTGGCTCATCCTCTCTACCCTGAGTCCCTGGTGGAGAAACAGTGTATCATGGGCTGTAACTTGCTGTTGCCAGTTCTATTTTTGAATGTTATTACCGTGCTTAGTTTGAGGCTTGATCCTGAAGTGTGAATATGTACTGTCAGGAGGTTTTGGAACAGAAGAGTGGTGCTGTGCAAAATTCTCCTACCGAGAAAGTTGCTCCAGAACCTAGCCCGTGGTCACCGGTACGCTCCTATGCAACTGCAAATTAATTTGGTACGCATATAGTGAATGCATGCATGAAGTGGTGGTTTTTTTAGGTCACAGGGAATGCTTCACGTGTCCGATCTTGAGCTGCATGTATATATATATATATATATATATTTTTTTTTTTTTGACTCGAGATCAGTAGATTCACTGATGACCAATGATGACGTGTGGTTCAATATGTAATGCGGCAAACTTTGATGTGTGCGTGCTGCGTGCAGGTTAAACGGAAAGCTCAAGACGTGGGTCCATTCGACTGTACCAAGTACTCCAAGAGCGTCCGAACATCTTCTTCCCCATGACCTGAGCTGCAGCTGACCCACATCGATCTAATACTCCGTATATGTATACGCCCCATCATTCTTTTTATAATTGCCGTGTAGAACAACTCATGTATGTAGCATTTCATTTCCTTTGGAAATTACTCAACATCCCCCAAGGAAACAAACCCTTGGGAATAAAGAAAAGTGGCAATTCCATTTCCTCCGGTATGGAATCGAAGGCAATGCTGAGAGAGAGAGAGCAAGCAATGATGGTTTCTCTCAGGCGTCGCCGTCGTGGTCGTCGCCGCCGCCGTCGGGCGACCAGTGCCAGTCGCCGTCGTAGTAGGAGTTTGGGAGGCCGAGCCAGAACTTGAAGGCCTCGGCGGCGCGGGCGCGGTGGCGGCGGCGTTGGCGGCGCGCCTGGGAGGCGTGGCGGCTGGTGAACATGCGGGAGTGCAGCTCCACGTACATCTTCCTGTACCTGGCCTTGTCGGGCGCCACCCCGAGCGCCTCCATGCGCGCCACCACCTCCAGCGCCTTGCGGAAGAAACCGCCGCGCACGCACGCCTCCGCCACCGCCTCCAGCAGCTCCGCGTCCGGCGCCACGCCGGACTCCTGCACCTCCTCCCACAGCACCAGCGCCTCCCCTGGCCGCCGCGCCGCCGCCACCGCCTTCGCCAGGCTGCCGTAGGTGGCCACGTCCGGCGCCACCCCGCGCGCCCTCATCTCCTCCACCGTCCGCTTCGCCGCCTCCAGCTGCCCCGCCCGGCCGTGCGCCTCCACCGCCATGTTCCACGCCGCCCTGTCCACCTCCACCCTCGGGTCCCTCTCCATCTCCTCCAGCACCGCCCTCGCCGCCCTCGCCTGCCCCGCCGCCGCCAGCGCCTTCATCACCGTCGTGTAGCTCGCCGCCGTGGGCGCGATCCCCCGCGCCCGCATCTCCCCGAACCACCCCAGCGCCCCCGCCGTGTCGTCCGCCGCCGCGCACCCGTCCATCACCGTGTTGAACGTCACCACGTCCGGCGCCATCGGCATCGCCTCCACCAGCTCCCTCGCCGCCGCCAGCCGCCGCTGCTGGCAGTACCCCTTCAGCAGCACGTTGTACGTCACGCGGCTCGCCGCCACCCCGTCTCCGGCCATCTCCTCCACCACGCGCCGCGCGCGCTCCACGTCCCCCGCCGCCACCAACGCCGACACCACCGTCGTGTACGCCACCTGGTCCGGCCGGCTCGCCGCCCGCGTCTCCCCTTCTCGCCGCATCGCGTGCAGCGTCGCCACCACGTCCTCCACCCGCCCGGCCTTCATGTACCCCTTCATCAGCGTCGTGTACACCCTCGCGCTCGGCTGGGGCGGCGGCCTCCCCAGCCCCGGCGGCTGCTCCGCCCCGCCCACGATGTCTTCCAGGACGGCGTTGCCGCTGCCCGCGGCGGCGTCAGGTGCCGGGGCTGACCTCAGCAGCGCGCAGAGGTCGCGGCGGCCGTCGCGCATGGCCTGCACGATGGCCTCGGCGGTGGGGATGTCGCCGAAGCCGACGTAGGCGGCGACGAGGGAGTGGAAGGTGGTGGCGCAGGGGGCGAGGCCGGCGGCGAGGATGCGCTCCAGGACGCGCGCCACCAGGTCCTTGCGCCCCGCGCGCGCGCACATCTTGATCACGATGTTGTAGGTGACGGCGTCGGGCGCCGCCCACCGCCGCATCTCGTCGAACAGCTGTCGGAAGCGGGCCGGGTCGCCGGCGTCGGCGCAGGCGCTGAGCGCGGCGTTGAAGGCGGCCGTGTCGGGGAGCGAGGCGTGATCGGTGGGGGCGCTGCGGAGGTGGTGGAGCACGGCGTCGAAGAGGCGGAGCGCTCGGGCGGGGCGGAGGCGGGAGACGGCGGAGGTGTAGGCGCGGCGGTCGGGGAGGAGGCCGCGGCGCAGCATGGAGAGGAGGAGGGAGTGGGCGAGGCGGCCGTCGCCGGAGCGGGCGGCGGCGGAGGCGGCGAGGGAGAGGGAGTTGGCGTCGAGCAGGGCCAGGGCGCGGTTGCCGCGGAGGCGCTGGAGGAGGCGGCCGGCGCGGGAGAAATCATCGCCGGCGCTGCCCACCTTGTAGGAGAGCTGGGCGAGGAGGCGGGAGGCGGAGGTGGAGGACTCGGGGAGGGAGGGCGAGCAGGCGAAGAGGCGGTAGGCGGCGTCGGTGTCGCCGGCGCGGAGGAGAGCCAGCAGAGCGGCGTCGGCGTCGTCTCCATGCTCATGTTCATGGCCGCCGCCGCCGATTGGGGTGGAGGTGGAGGCGAGAGAAACGGCGGGGGGCAGCAGGAGGTGGGTGCGGGAGGGCGAGCATGAGGAGGACCTGACGAGGGGGCGGAGCAGGGACGGCGTTGGGGCGCCGGCGAGGTGGGAGTGCGGCTGCACCGCCATCACAGCTCCAGCTCGTGCTCGCTGTGCCTGAGCTGTGAGTGTCCACGAAGAAGAGGAGGAAGAGGATGACGCCGACGTGTCAAGCCGTGAGCGAAGACAAGAGTTTACTCACGTGGATGGATCCGAGCCTTTCGTAATAATTTCTTTGCCTCTCCCCCATTTTACTCTGTACATTCATTCAATTTTCTTAATTTACATAAAATCGCATTCTACTTGCGGTCAAAATCAATACTCCTTTTTCTCTCGTTTCAGGAGAACGTTTACATCCATTTTAAGGGGAGCGCCTGGAACCCAGGCGACTGCGCACGCACGTCTTGCCAAAACCACCTGCGTCGAACAAGACCGCCAAATTGGCCAGCCGTCGCGCTGGTTCTAAAGAATAACCCGTCATTTTAATCTTTATAATATAATTACCTCTAGTATTTCAAAATTTCACCTTCAGTACGCTTTTTTTTTTGGAATCCCATAGAAAATTTTCTCATATTTTTTTGCATTCTCTCACTGTTTTTACGGATTCTTACTATTATGTAATAACTAATAAGACAGGGGCGCGATCATATTTATGTAGCTCTGTTATGGTTTGACCGACCGGCTATTACATTGATGGGAACGGAAAGAAGGTTTATAGGCAACACAACATAAGTTAAGTTGACTCCTACATGGCAAATAATGAAAGAGCTTACTCTTACTGGCAGATAAGACTCCTGCCCTTAGGCATACATGAGAGTGAAACCTATCTTCTTACTCCTAAATTTTAGGATTAAGATCATGTTCTAAGTGACCGACATGAATGAATACGCTGTCTAAGTTAAATTTAGTTGAATGCTAGGTTGGATTTTAAGAGGTTCGTAAATGCGCTTTTCAAAGATGGTCTGTCTTGTTTATGTTATTTTTAAAAGCTTTTGAAGGTGGCTTGATAATTACGAAAAATTGAACTAACCATTAGATTTTACTCTCGTTCTTTCGGTTGTTCTAGTTTTACAAGTTATTTGTTAGTTTGTTTACCCGTTGTTCTATCGATAAGTAGCTTGCTATCGATCGACATCCTGTCTATGCTCACTTTGCTGTTTTATTGGTCTTATCAGCTAAATAGTAAATTGCTACCCCTCGTTAATGATAAATTCATATGAATTTATGGAAGAATTAAAACTTTCGTGAAAAAAGTTTATTGAGGCTCTATCGACTAGTAATTGCTATTGATCGATAGTCTGTATATCCTAGCTCTTTTGCTTTGTTAGTTTTATAGGCGTAGTTGTAGATTGTTTACCCTTTTATACTCTTACGCTGATTCTATCGACTTATTATAAGAGTATTTATCCTTTTAAGTTTATTGGTTTAAATCTAATTTAAGCCGATAGTTTTTTTATTATGTATCACCCTTTTGCTCTGCTCTTAGGTTGATTCTATCGACTTATTAGAAGAGTATTTATCTTATAGAATCTGTCATTTTAAACCTAATTTAAATCGATACGTATCACCCTTGTTTGAATGTCTCCTTGTGTTTCAAATTCAATCTATTATAGATCTAATCGGTTACTTAAAGCTAACTATATCTTTTCTTATCGATTATAGGATTAAATAGGATGGTACAAGCTTCTAAACCCTGATTCCAGTGCTGACAGGGATCCTATGTCACCCATGTCACTACACTTAGCACGTTCGGACCCAAGCCGTTGGACTGTAGTTCAGTCGCAAGCTCAACCCTACACCTACACGCAGGGAAAATCTTACCGGCGAAATTTCGCCGAAATCCGGACTTACCGAATCCCCCCCATAAATATGTGAACCAGCCAAAAAAGTTCGTTTTTAAGTAAATTTCATCAAACGCGCTACTGTATAATTATAATATGTGCCAAGCTATGCACATGAAGGCCCATGTAGCCCAGTGGTTGGATCTTTATGTTAGGAAATCCATATGTCTTGGGTTCAAGTCCCCCTAGTGCAATATTTTTGCAACTTTTTTTGTTTGAATTCAGAAAAAATCAATATTTTTTGCTTTTTTTCTTTCCGAAAATTCCGATTTTCGCAATTTTCGTCCTTACCGGTAGGGTCCGATAAAAATTTTAAAACGAGAAATGTTTCCCTACCTGCACGTTTGGACCCAAGTTGTTGGACTGAAGTACAGTCGCAAGCTCAACTCTAACCTTCTAGATCTCTTGGGTCACCCTTCTTCGAAAAGCTAGCTCAATTCAAGGTGCTCCCTCAACCTTAAAGGTGCTCACTCAACCTTAATTTTAAAACATGTTGAAGCCATTATAACTTACGATGCGAGACTATTAATTCCCAACGGTCCTTCTCACACGCCGAATCAAGATCGTGCAGAACTACCTAGATCACCTGGCTTTCGATTAGGGATGGCAACGGGTACATACCCGTCGGGTATTGACACCCCATACCCATACCCGCGAAACAAAAATCTCCCCCGTACCCATACCCGTACCCGTGCACGGGTAGAACTTCTCCTCCGTACCCATACCCGTGCGGGTAATATCACCCGTCGGGTTACCCATACCCGTTTTCCCAATCAGCACTCCACCCATGCGCTGTTGTTGCCTTGTTGGAGGACGGGAGGATGGCAAAGAGGGGTTGGCGGTGGTGTTGCAACAAAGGGGATACGGGATACCAGGAGAGGGAATCATCGGAGGGCGGAGGCGGCGAGTTGTGGCGACCAGCGCTTCGGATCACCGTCACCGCTCACCGGAGTTGCGGAGTCGAAGGGCGCAGATGGGCGACCAGCGGTGGCTGTGCTGTGAGCTTGTGCTAGCGTTGAGGGCTTGAGGCTGGAGGCTGGTCGGGGTGGTTACTGGGCACTGGCTAGTGAGGGGAAGGGCCCTAGCGGTGGCTGTGCACGGCCCGCCGGCCGTCGCAGACTCGCCGTCGCCGTCGGGGACTCGGGGTGACTGAGGGAGCTACGCCGGTCGCCGCCACACCGGCCGCCAGCCATCAGGGTGGAGAAGGGACAGGAGGGAGATTAGGGTTAGGGACTTAGGGTGAAGGCCTGAAGGGCCGAAGGGTGAGGGCGTGAGGCGGCCTGCCCTGTGCGGCTGTGCAGGTGTGCAGCTTGTTCCTACCAGCTTGTTGGGCCTGGGCAGCTGGGCTTTGCACTTTAGTGTTAGGAAACTCGGGTACACGGGTAAACGGGTACGGGGAGCACCCGAACGTACCCGTACCCGTCATACCCGACGGATGAAGGTTAATCCCCATTAACGTACCCACGGGTACGACTATTGTACCAAACCCGTACCCTAATAGAGTAAATACCCGTCGGGTATCGGGTTTCGGATACCCATTGCCATCCCTACTTTCGATACCATTTGTTAGCCGGGCCGCTACGCTTAGCTCGTTGGGACCCAAGGCCCTTGGACTATAGTACAGTCGGAGGCCCAACCCGAGGCAGTCGTCGAAGGTCCTGCTTGAATTTGTTTTTGGTAATTAATTGCCGTCGACATATTTAACAGCAAGACCAGCAATGAAATAAATGTCAATGATCGATGTTTCTGCTTGAATTTGTTTTTTTTTGGTAATTACCATCGATCTGGCAGGTGGAACATTAACCCTTGTCCTGGCAGCTAGGCAAGTAATTTTGAAGGGAAAACACAAGACAGGAGATGGTGAAGTACTCTATTAGGCGGGAAGGGAAATGAACAGGTAGCTAGGGAGCGAAATCTAATGAAGAAAAGCAGCGGAGCAGCAGTAAGCGAACATAAAGTACAGCCCGGATGGTTGATTAATGCTGGGCTTAATTCCTCTCGTTGGTTGCTGCTCCAGTCTGCAGGTTGAATTAAGATGGGTTGATCAATCACATGAGGGAGGTGAGGCCCTGCCATGGGTTTGGGTTTGGGTTTGCAGTGCCACCTGCAGCTGCAGCTCCATTGTTCCAGTAGCAGTTGCCTGCAGCTGCAGCTGCAGCTGATCCATTGTCCACGTCCATCATGCTCACCGTGCCCTCCTGCTGCGGCGGCCACTGCATCAGCTTCACGCCGCCGCCGCCCAGCTGCCCGGCGGCATCCATGGCGCCGCCACCGTTCACCCCGAGCCCGTGCTGCTGCTGCAGCATGAGATTGTGGGCAAATGCCTGCTGCATCGGCGGCATCCCATTCCCAGCAGTGGCAGCACCGGCGGCGGCGTGGTCATACTGCTGCAGGTTGCTGCTCTGAAGCTGCATGCCATCGACCAGCTGCCCTCCTCCCGTGGCTCTGAGCAGGCTGAGGAGCCTCGCCCTGGCGGCGGGAGGCAGCGCCGGGCTCGGGCTGGGGCTGGGCGGCGGCGCGGCGAGGGTGGCGTCTCGGGGGAGCTGGAAGCCGGTGGAGACGAAGGTGGGGAGGACGTTGGGGTAGGCGAGGCGGGGCTGGGGGTGGGGGTGCTTGGCGGCGGCGGCGGCGATGGTCTTGCGGTGGTGGTTCTTGCGGGTGGCGCCGCCGACGGGGACGTTGCGGAGGGTGCCGCCCTGGGTCCAGTAGCGGCGGCAGTCCTTGCAGAAGTAGCGCGGCTGGGAGAGGGAGTAGTTGTTGTAGTAGCAGAACTTGGTGTTGGTGGCGTCGCACCGCGGGCACCGCAGCGACCTCTCCGCCGCCGGCCGCGGCTTCCGCTCCGCCGCCGCTGCCCCCGCCCGCTTCCGCCGCGCCCCCGCCGCCGCCGCCGCCACCTCCTCCGCACCCATCACCACCTTCTGCAATGCATCCATATATACCATGCATATATATACTCACTTCTTATTACTGCAAAGTCTGCAATTAATTAATTATACTTGATCATGCATGTATACCTACGTCTACGTGCGTGCTTGGCCAAAACGAAAACGGGACTTCATTTCTCCTTTACATACCTACTCCTACTTGATTAATCACCTATAATTCCAACCCCACGATATATCTGAGCTACATGATCAAAACAAATTAATCTTTTCTATATGTAAGAGTTGTGTGTGTGTACGTCCTGACTACGTACGTACGTGTGTGATCGATGCAGATATGTCCATGTAAGAGCTGTGCTCATGAATGTGCCAACACATTTAGACATGCACACACACACACACACAAATTAGGGAGTCATACATATATATTGTTGCAACACATGCAGCACATTTCATCATCATGATCATCATCATCAGAAGAAAATCCAAAGAGCTAGGCATGCCATCCGTGATGGCGCGGTTGGCAGGAGTACGTACGATACCTCCAAAATTCCAGAAAAGAAAAAACCGCTCCATTAAGTCATATTAATTAATTTCCCCAATTAATCATACGACTGACTCAACTTTTCGATCGGATGCATACATTTGAATCGAAGCATTAAGTACCCAGAACTGAATTTTTTTTGGAAGAACTGGTTTTGTTTTGGACCTAAAGTATAAAAGCCATCTATCTTATTGGCCTAGTTGAACGCGATTTATTACTCCGAAGTCCGAACACACCCGCCCATGCATGAATGTTTACAGACATATATGCCAAGACTCTACATATACAAGACATATATGCACCTGCTAAACAGACATCCAAATAACAAAAAAAAAAACATGAAATCAAGATATTTTTGGAGAGGTAGCCATGAGCAGTATAATCAAAGCAAAGGCAAAGTAGAGTAGAGTGGAATTTGCATTTGCATGGATGTATAAATGTATGTATGTATCCACATATGGAAGTCGAGTCTTACCTGTTGAAGAGCAGCGCTGGCAGAGTTGTCCATGGAGTCAAGGCTAGCAAAGGCAGACGCAAAGGCAAAGGCAAAATTAAAGATGAACACAAAATCAAAGAACAGAAGGAGAAGAAACAAGAAAAAAGCGATGGAGAGATGAAGCGGCCGGAGAACACAAGCAAAGATGACATGGAGAAGAAGAAGAAGAAGAAGAAGAAGATGATCATGGAACATACGTACTTAATTAGCTGCAGGACGGATGGATGGCCGGTCAGGAAGCTAGACGAGCAGCGATGAGAGAGAGAGGGGTAGCACCTCGTGCTGTGCTTTAATAATACTAGGAGAGTGTAGAGAGAGAGGGGATGCAGTTGCAGCATCACTGCATCAGCATGCATGCATGGTGTGAGCTAGGAGGGACTGGAGGCCATGTCCGTCCTGTACTGTGGTAGAACAAAACGGAAACGGAAACGGAAACGGAAACGGAAACGGCCGGGCGGCCGGTGGAAACAGGCGGGTTCATGGCTTGCTTGCAGCTGCAGGCCTCCTCCTTCCATCATCCATCCCTTCAGTTGCCAACAGAAAAGAGGGAGACGACAAGCGGGTTCATGGTAGCCCTCACTCCATCCTCTCTGCTCCCAATGCAACAAAACCCCTCCCTCCTTTTGATGTGTCATAGCACCGCCGGGCTTGCGCTGCCAAAAATACATTGCCATCGTCCCCAAATTTTTTTATATTATCTATGCACCTACCTAGATTGATTGTTACTTACAATTAATCTCCATCTCTCCCCCTCTATACTAAAAGCTATACTGCTCTATTTCAGTGCAATTACATATATACGAGTAGTATACGGTGGAAGAACATCATTAGAGCATCCTCAGCAAGTCCGCGTATCCCTGACAGTGATGTGCGGACTGGCGGGCGGCAAATTCAAACGCTGACAGACGGGGGCGGGCGCGCGCGCGCGGGAGCATCAGCATCTGATGGCGGCGTGTGACGCAGGACCTGCTGCACATGCTCTTATATGCTCTCCGTTTATACTTTTGAGACATTGTAGCACCCTGGATTTTAATCACTAAAAGGAATGCAATATAATTTGTACTTTACTAACTGACCGATTTAGAATAGTTCTGTGTAATTCTTAAACTACAAAAACGATTTTCCATTCTTTTAGTTTTCACATAAACTTTAAATACAAACAAAACATAAAAATAATATCCTAAGTTTCATAGCAGTCCACAAATTTACTGAATGCAAATCAAAGAAGGATTTAGTTACATTAACTGTTAGCCACATCCTAGCTTCTGTGAGTCCTTTCTAGGGACGAACCTAGATCAGGTACTCGGTATTTATATGCACCAATACCATAAATAAAAACATCTTTTTTTAAAAAAAAAAACAAAGGCTAAACTCTTTGAACTTTTCATAAAGTTTTTCATAATATCAAAACATTCCATAAATCTTGAGTTGGCTTAAAAGCATCTTGGTAATGTAGGAAACAAGTGCAAGACAAGGGAATAATTGGTTTACAACATATATTCGAATAAAAATCAGCAACACTTGCAATTTTTTGGAAAACAAAACGTTAACTTCTTTGAACTTTCCATGAAAACTTCAAAAATATTTGAAAATTTTAGAAATCTATGGTTAACTTGAAAACATCTTGGCAATGTAGGAAACAAGTGCATATATGATGAGAATATAATTGGTCTAGAGCATGTATCCCAATAAAATTCAGCAACACTCTCCCTTTGGACTTTCCATGAAATTTTCCAAAATATCCAAAAATTTAAAAATTGTAGGGTTGGCTTGAAGATATCTTTGTAATGTAGGAAACAAGTGCAAGATGAGTGAATAATTGGTTTACTACATGTGTTCGAAGAAAATTCATCAACACTCGCCTTTTTCGAAAAACCAAAGGCTAACCCCTTTGAACTTTCCACAAAAATTCCCAAAATGTTCAACAATTCCAGAATTGTAGGGTTGGATCGAAAACATCTTAGAAATGTAGGAAACAAGCACAAAATGGGTGAATAATTGGTTTACAATATGTGTTCGAATAAAATTCAGCAACACTCGCCTTTTCGAAAAACCAAAGGCTCGCTGAAGCTGTTTATATAGGTTTTGGTGGCAATCCAAGTGAGATTTCAACTGCTGTTTTTAGCTTCTTCGACTTAAGAAAAGAACAAATCCTTTGGAATTTCCATGAAAATTTTCAAAATATAAAAAAATCAGAAATATACGGTTGGCTTGAAAACATCTTGGTAATGTAGAAAACAAGTGTAAGATGAGGGTATAATTGGTTTAGAGCATGTATTCGAATAAATTCGGCAATGCTCACGTTTTTGAAACACCAAGAACTAGCCCCTTTGGACATTCCATGAAAATTTTTAAAATATCCAAAAAAATCTAGAAATCTGTGGTTGGCTTGTAAACTTCTAGGCAATGTATGAAACAAGTACTACAAGATGAAGGAATAATTGGTTTACAACATGTATATGAATAAAATTCAGCCACACTCCCCTTTTTTGAAAAACCAAAGGCGGCCCTATGAACTTTCCATGAAAATTTCCAAAATATCCATAAATTCTAGCAATCTAGGATTTTCTTCAAAACATCTTGGCAATGTAAGAAACTAGTTCAAGATAAGGAAATAACTGGTTTACATCATGTATTCAAATAAAATTTAGCAACACTCGCCTTTTTTGGAAAACAAAAGGCTAACCCCTTTGGACATTCCATACAAATTTCCAAAATATCCAAAAATTCTAGAAATCTAGGGCTGGCTTGAAAACATCTTGGTAATATAGGATACAAGTGCAATATGAAGGAATAATTCGTTTACAAAATGTATTTTAATAAGATTCTGCTACACTCCCCTCTTACGAAAAACCAAAGGCGTCTCTATTGTCTTTCCATAAAAAATTTCAGAAAAATCCAGAAATCTAGGGTTTTCTTGAAAACATCTTGGGAATGTAAGAAAAGAGTGCAAGACGAGGGTGTAACTGGTTTAGAGCATGTATTCGAATAAATTTTAGCAACACATGCATTTTTTTGAAAAACCAAAGGTTAACCCCTCTGGATTTTACATGAAAATTTCCAAAATATCAAAAAATTCCAAAAAACTAGGGTTGACTTGAAAACATCTTGGTAATGTAGGAGCCAAGTGCAATATGAAGGAATAGTCGGTTTATACATGTATTCCAGTAAAATTCAGCAGCACTCACTGTTTCTAAGAACCAAAGGCTAACCTCTATGGACTTTCCTTGAAAATTTCCAAAATACCCAAAAATTACAAAAATCTAGGCTCGGCTTGAAACATTTTGACAATGTAGGAAACAAATGCAAGATAAGGGAATAATTGGTCTGCAACATGTATTCGAATAAAATTCAGCGACACTCGTCCTTTTCGAAAAACCGAAGGCTGGACCCTTTCGACTTTCCATGAAAATGTCCAAAATATACGAAAATTCAAAAATATAGGGATAGTTTGAAAACATCATGGTAATGTAGGAAACAAGTGCAAGATGAGAAAATAATCAGTCATTTATTCGAATAAAATTTAGAAACACTCGGCTTCTTCGAAAAACTAAAGGCTAGCAACTCTGGATGTTCCATGAAAATTTTCAAAATATCCAAAAATTCCAAAAAAAAACAAGGGTTGGCTTGAAAACATGTTAGTAATGTATAAAACAAGTGCAAGATGAGGGAATAGATGGTTTAGAGCATCTAGTCGAATAAAATTCAGTAACACTCGCCTTTTTCCAAAAACCAAAGGCTAGCTCCTTTGGACTTTCCATGAAAATTTCCAAAATATCCAGAAATTCCAGAAATCAAGGGTTGGCTTGAAAACATCTTGGTAATGTAGAAAGCAAGTGCAATAATTGGTTTAGAGCATATATTCGTATAAATTCAGCAACACTCGCCTTTTTCAAATAACCAAAGGATAATAATCCCTTTGAACTTTCCATGAAAAATTTTGAAATATCCAAAAAATTTAGAAATACAGGGTTAACTTAAAAACATCTTGGTAATGTAGGAAACAAGTGCAAGATGAGAGAATAATTGGTTTAAAGCATGTATTCGAATAAAATTCAGCAACACTCGCCTTTTTTGAAAAACCAAAGTCTAAAACCTTTGGACTTTCCATGGAAATTTTCAAAATATCCAAAAATTTTAGAATTCTATGGTTGGCATGAAAAGATGTTGTTAATGTAGGAAACAAGTGCAAGACGAGGGTATAATTGTTTTAGAGCATGTATTTTAATAAAATTCAGAAACACTCGCCTTTTTGAAAAACAAAAAGCTAACCCCTTTCGACTTTCCATTAAAATCCAAAATATCTATAATTTTATAATTCTAGGGTTGGCTTGAAATTATCTTGGAAATGTAGGAAACAAGAGCAACATGAGGGAACAATTGGTTTATAGCATGTATTCGAATAAAATTCGACAACACTCGCCTTTTTTAAAAAAAAGCAAAAGGATAACCCCTTTGGACTTTCCATGAAAACTTCCAAAAAATTGAATCTAGAGTTGGCTTCAAAACATATTGGTAATATAGGAAACAAGTGAAAGATGAGGATATAATTGATTTAGAGCATATATTCGAATAAAATTCAGCAACACTCTCCTTTTTCGAAAAACCATAGGCTAACCCCCTTTGAATTTTCCATTAAAATTTCCAAAATATTAAAATACTTAAGAAATCTAGGGTTGGCTTGAAAATGTCTTGGTAATGTATGAAACAAGTGCAAGATGAGGGAATAATCGGTTTATAGCATGTTCTAATAAAATTCAGCAACACTCGTTTTTTTGAAGAAAAAAAAACAAAGGCAAAACCTTTTGGATTTTTTCATGAATTTTTTCAAAATATCCAATTCTAGAAATATACGGTTGGCTTGAGAACATCTTGCTAATGTAGGAAAAAAGTGTAGGGTGAGGGAATAATTGGTTTACGACATGTATTCGAATAAAATTCAGTAACACTCGTCTTTTTTGAAAAACCAAAGGCTAATCCCTTTGGATATTGCATGAAAATTTTTAAAACAACCAAAAATTCTAGAAATCTAAAAAATCTTGTTAATGTAGGAAACAAATGCGAGGGTATATTTGGTTTAGGGCTTGTATTTGAATAAAACTCAGCAACACTCGTATTTTTCAAAAACCAAAGGCTAACCCTTTTGGACTTTACATGAAAATTTCAAAAAAAAATCCAAAAAATTAGAAAATATAGGGATGGCTTGAAAACATCTTAGTAGTGTAGTAAAAAAGTGCAAGATGAGGGAATAATTTATTTACAATGTGAATTCATATAAAATGCAGCAACACTCGCCTTTTTGAAAAACCAAACGCTAACCCCTCTAGACTTGCTAAGAAAATTTCCAAAATATCCGAAAATTTCAGAAATCTAGAGTTGGCTTGAAAATATCTTGGTAATGTAGGAAGCAAGTGCAAGATAAATGAATAATTTGTTTACGGTATGTATTCAAATAAAGTTCAGCAACACTTGGTAATATAAGAAACAAATGCAAGATGAGGGAATAACTGGTTTACAGCAGGTGTTCGAATAAAATTCAGTTCTCACTTTTTCAAAAACCAAAGACTTACACCTTCAAACTTTTCATTAAAATTTTTGAAATATCCAAAAATTCCTGAAATGAAGGTTAGATTTGATAACATATTGGTAATGTAGAAAGCAATTGCTGTAAAAAGTGGTTTTAACAGAGGCATTCGGATAAAATTGAGTAAAATTTTTCTTTTTCAAAAAACAAAGGTTAACCCCTTTGTACAATCCATGGAAATTTCTGAAATATCTGAAAATCATAGAAATCTAGAGTTTACTTGAAAACTTCTTAGTCATGTAGAAAACAAGTGCATCCTAAGGGAATAAGTGGTTTCACGACACGTATTCAAATAAAATCGAGCAACACACGCCTTTTTCGAAAAACCCAAAGCCTAACCCCTTTGGATTTTCCATGAAAATGTCCAAAAAATCCTAAAATCTACGGCTGACTTGAAAACATCTTTCTCATGTAGTATACAAATGCCACGTGAGGGAATAAGTGGTTTCGCATAAGATATTTGAATAAATTTGAGCAACAGTCGCCTTTTTCGAAAAACCCAAGCGCTAACCTCTTTGAACTTTTCATGATAATATCCGAAATATCAAAAAAATTCCAGAAATATAGGGTTGACTTGAAGATATCTTGTTAATGTAGGAAACAAGTGCAAGATGAGGGAATAATTGGTTTACATTAGGTATTCAATAATATTCAACCACACTCGCCTTTTCAAAAAACCAAAGGCTTTTCCCCGTGGCCTTTCCATGAAAATTTTCAAAATATCCAAGAATTACATAAATCCAAGTGGTGGCTTGAAAACATCATTGTAATATAAAAAAGGTGCAGCCTAAGGGAATAAGTGGTTTCACAACAAGTATTCGATTAAAATTGAGCAATACTCACCTTTTCCAAAAAGAACCCCAATGGTTAACACCTTAAGACTTTTCATGAATTTCCAAAATATTTGAATGGGTTGGCTTGAAAACATATTGGTAATGTCGAAAACGAATGCAACCTGAAGGAATATGTCATTTTTAAATGGGTATTCGATGAAAACCTAGGAAAACTCGTTGCCTAAAAAAGACTAACCAATTTTGTCTTTCCATGAAAATTTCTAAAATATCCAAAATTCTTAAAATCAAGGATAGAGTTGATAACATCTTGGTCATGCTGAAAACAAGTGTGACCCGAGGAAAAATGGTTTTACAACATGTATTTCGAATAAAATTGAGCAACAATCCTCTTTTTCGAAATAAAAACCAAAGGCTAACCATTTTGCACTTTCCATGAAAAATTCTAAAAAAAACCAAAAATTCTAGAAATCAAGGATAGAATTGAAAACATCTTGTTAATGTAGAAAGCAACCACAACTTAGGAGAAAAGATGATTTTACAATGTGTATTTGAATAAAAATGGGCAAAATCGTTTTTTTAAAAAAAAGGCTAATCCATTTGAACTTTCCATGAAAATAACTAAAATATCTAAAATTCTAGAAATCTAGGGTTGATTTGAAAACATATTGATAATGTAGTCCAATCTGAGGGAATATGTGATTTTACGGCAATTATTCGATTATTATTGAGCAAAACTTACCGTTTTCGAAAAAACAAAAGCTAACACATTTGGACTTCCCACAAAAAATTGCAAAATATCAAAAAATTCTACAAATCTAGATTAGACTTGATAACATATTGATCATGTAGAAAGCAAGTACAACCCAAGTAAAAATTGGTTTTACAATAGAAAGAAGAATAAAGTTGAACAATCCTCATTTTTTTTGAAAAAACCAAACCAAAGGCTATTCCCTTGGGAATTTTCATGAAAATCTTCACAATATCTAAAATTTTTAGAAATTAAGGTTAGACCTAATAACATATTGGTAATGTACAAAATAACATTAACCTAGGGTAATATTGGTTTACAACATGTATTCTTATAAAATTAAGCAAAATTCATCTTTTTTTTAAAAAAAAATACCGACACCTTTCGACTTTCCATAAAAACTTTCAATATCCAAAAAAAAAATCAAGAAATCAACATTAGACTTGATAACATATTGGTAATGTATAAAACAACCGAGACATGAGAGAAAAGCAGTTTTAAAATTGACATATTTATAAAATTGAGCAAAAATCACCCTTTTTTTTATAAAAAAAAACAAAGGCTTACCCCCCTTTAAAGTTTACATGAAAATTTTCAAAATATCTAAAAATTTCAGAAATCTAGCAATTACTTGAAAACATTTTCGTAATGTAGGAAACAAGTGCAACATGAGGGAATGATTCATTTACAGCAGGTATTTGTATACAAATTGAGTAACACTCGCCTTTTCCAAAAAAAAACTCTCCCATGCCGCCATGCCGTGCCCTCTCCCTGAGCCTCCTCCTCCGGCCCTCCTCCCTCCCTCCTGGCTTGGATCCGGCGTCGGTGCCCAGATCTGGGGGCGGCGAGCTCAGATCCGGCGACGGCTCGGCGTAGGTGGCCGGATTCACCAGCCCTTGTCCTCCTCGATCCTTGGTGCTTCAGCGAGTGCTTCAGCGACCTCGACATCGCCCCTCGGAGCCTCCTCCTTGCGTCGCCGTTGCTGCTCCCTGCTGGTTCGGCCTTCCTTGCGCCACCGTTGCTGCTCCCTGCTGGTTCGGCCTTCCAAGTTGATCCCCCAAACCACCTTTGCGGGATCGGCAGGGCGCCGGAACGGCCTTGCCGGTGGTGGCTGCGGCAGCTCTCAGGAGGTCTACGAGGTGGCGGTCACCTGCGGCTACGGTGCTTCTCTTCGTCTCCGGTTCAAGGTTCACTCTTGCAGAATGGCTTGGGGATGGGGTGTTGCCGGGCGAAAGCCTTGCTCAGCTTGTTGCTTGGGCCGACGATGGCGACGCCCCTCAGGTGCCGTGCCCCACCTTGGTGGC
Source organism: Raddia guianensis (assembly GCA_036346415.1). NCBI lineage: Eukaryota > Viridiplantae > Streptophyta > Magnoliopsida > Poales > Poaceae > Raddia > Raddia guianensis. The sequence goes on from CM070544.1 coordinate 44,316,680, forward strand.
ACCGTCGTGTGGCAACCCCATCTTCGGGTGAAAACCCGGTTGTGGATGGGAGGCGGCGGCGATGTCTTGTCGTCGTTCTCCTTGTTGAAGGCACCGCGGAGGTCTTTCCATGCTGCTAGTGCTTGCTCCGAAGTTCTAGCCATGCTTCCAACGTTTTCGAAGCTCCTGGCGTGGTGGTGGCGCTGGTCGTGCATCCCAGGCCGTGGTGGCGTCTTTAAGGCCTAAGCTTCCCGGGTTTTTTGGTGGCGGCGCCGGCAAATTTTCCTTCATTTCTACTTTTTGCGTCTCGTGCGGTAGTGTCGTCTGACGGCCGAGCTTCAGGTTGTACCGTTGTAGTTGGGTCTGGTGGTATTCTTTCAGGCTTGCATCCTATGAGGTGGTGGCGTCTAGTTTGCGAGTTGTCTTTGGCCTCTTTGTCGTGCATCCCTTGTGGTGGTGACGGTTCATCAGACATCCCGTATGGCGGTGGCCTGTGGTGGTGATGACGCTCCGTGCATCCCGCAAGGTGGTGATGACTCAGTTGGCTCTATGCACCTTTGCTCTCTAGCCTGCATCCCTTGTGGTGATGGGGTCTGGAGGTTGCCTTGGGTCTGCCTTTCGACGGTACGCCATCTTTTCTAGCGTTTTTCGTGCATCCTACGCGTGGGTTGTGTCCGGCGTCATGGTGGTGGTGGGCAGCTACTTTACCCGGGTGGTGGCGGTCCATTTTGTTGGCCATGCATCCCTTTTGATTTGGCTAGTGGCTATGTTCTTTCTAGTTGTTGTATTATTTCTTTCTTCTTAATGAAATGACAGAGCGCCTGCCTCATTCGTTAAAAAAAAAACAAAGGTTAATGCCTTTAAACATTTCCATGAAAATGACTAAAATGTGCAAAATTTTTAGAAATATAGGGTTAGCTTGAAATCATCTCGTTATAAGTGAAACTAGCAGCAAACAAATCAGATGTTAACCATGAAGATTAATATGTTATTATTCTTAGAAAAACACACGGGCTATTGGCCAGTAAATCGATCGACATCCGAGTATCCGACCAACACTGTCGTCTGAACCTAGCATAGAAAATGCTGGGCACAAGGCTGTCATGAATTATTATTATTATATATATTATTAACACGACTCTAAAGTACTCCCAACCTTCTTTAGTTTAGTTTCACACCCAAAAAATTGTCAATTGACCTAACTATAGACTAGCTGCGTACAGTCATTTCCTTCACCAAACCTCACAACAAAACATCACCTTCTGTGGACGCCCACAACAAAACATCTAACTGGAACAAGTTGCATGAACCGAAGAGTACTACTCTTTGGTTTCTCAAAGCGAGAATAAAATAATTCAAATGCTATATGGTCTATATCTTCCCAGAGCCAGCTTCCATCGCATCTGCAAGCACAAATCACATTACCCGCAACTTCAATGGCCACCTCTTCATGGATGCATCTTACCCATGACTTTGCCAAAAAAGAGCCCTTATAATCAAGCAAGAGAGCAACTGTTAGTAACCTGCTAGCGTGAGTTCGTGCCAGCACATACATCAACTTCCAGTACTCATGACATAAAAACAATGAAACTGATGGACGAAGGATAAGTTTTTCCCCAAGTCCTATCAAAGACTAACTTGTACTCCAAGCAGAGACTGCAGATAGAGACTTCAACAATTCATGAACAATGGATAGCAACAGAAAAACAAATGAATAGAATGGCTCAATGGCAATACACATACCTGGTGCTTCAAAGGGCTGGTTAAAAACCATGATCATATCAGTCCATTTGAATCCACTAACTTCTAAGTCATGTACTAAATCATAAGCACGACAATTAGACATCTGAGCCTGTGCAACCATTTACTTTCAGAACTTGAGACATGCCCAACTTAGATAGGGACAGGTCAAAGTAGTATCCTCCAAGACAATTACAGTCCAAAGGCTCTGTTATATAGATTATTTGAACCAAGCATGTGAAAGCTATTTGCTTCAGTCGGATATAACATCCTCGACACGGGAACATTATTCCCTGATCTCAAATCACTCCAGCCATTCCACTGACCAATTGTATGTTGTGAGTTTCTATGTTGTTGGGGTGGCATCTGTGCATAAGAGGATAGAGAATCGTGGTTCTGTGGTAAAAGTCGGGATGTTATAAAATTATCATTCATAGGGTTGAATGAATCCTGGATATGGTCTGTAAATCTGAGATTTTGATGAGAGGGCATGTCCTGTTGCACAAGTAACTGAAGCATTAGGTCACTATTTGATGTCAGCAACTGCACTGGAAAAGTAGCATTTTTCAGGTCCAGCCCTGAATCACTAACTCCAGGCATCATCCCTTTTCCAACAGCCAATATAGCAGGATCAATAAATTCTCTGTCATCTGTGTGTCTAACTGACTGAGGTTGATAATGATTGATGCTGCTTCCCACAAGATTATCATGTAGCTGAGTTTCTGCCAAATAGCCCAAGTATAAAAAACTAAAGTGTTTATGAGAAGTAAACAAGATGAGATTAGACAAACCTGGGTATGTTGAGCCATACAACACCTGATTAGACACATTCTGAGATGAAAACACAGTAGAAAATGCAGAGGAAAATCTAGGAGGGGGATTAGACCCATCCTGAGATGAAAATCCTGAAGAAAATTTAGGAAGGGGGCTCAACCCATCCTGAGATGGAAATTCAGAAGAAAATACAGGAGGGTGATTCAGCCTGTCTTGAGATGAAAACCCAGAAGGAAATCCAGGAGGGGGGCTCTTGAAGTTGCAGGGGCTGAAAATCCAGGAGGTGCATATATTTTCGACCTTGAAGTGCCTGAGTACACAAATTTATCGTTAAGTATCCAACGGTTTACATCGGTTACTGAAACACTTCATGCGAACCCCCATTAACATGCGTTAAAAAAATTACATTTACAGTGCTCAATAAAAAAAGAAAAATTTCAAAATGTGCTGCACGAGCATTGAATTTCCTTTCATATGAAAGAAAAACATTCTCAGTTTTGTACAAATTGAAGATCAAAGATAAATATGAATACTTAATATACATCCAATTACAATACTAAGACACATCATTCTGCTCAGTGAAAAACAGAAGTCACAGGTATTGTTACTCACCAGTAGTTGCCATATCCGATATAGTAAGAGGATTGCTCCTTGAAAAATCATTCTCTGGGGACTGGAATGCAGGGCCATTCTGATAAACATTTCCATGAGAATTCTGGGATGACAAACTTAAATTCTGCTCATTACCACAGTTTTTGAAAGATGAATCAAGGATGTTTCCTTGGCTATACTGTCTAGCAAATGAAAATCCAGACTCGTTACTGCTGGATTTTGATTTCCATGGGGGCATGTTGGCAAACGCATCATTATTTTCAGATTCACTAATCACTAAGCATCTTTGCAAAATTGTTAGCAGTTGAATAAGATTCGTCCCATGGATCAAACTCTAAAGACAATATATCAGAAATTATGCTGCTCTCATCCTTATTTACACTTGCAGCCTTGTCAAAAGTGCCTATGCTATCATTTTGTACTGGCCTCATAGCTCCATGCGCTCCATGCTGATGGCTTTTCATTCCAGAATATTCAGAAACCGTACCAAGTGTATATATAGTTCGAAGCACCTCTTGACATCCATTTAACGAGGTAGAAGTGTTGTCGGTTGAAGAGAACCCCACGGTCTGAACCATTGTGCCAGAAGTTCTACAATCACATGTTGAAGAATGAGAAGTTCCTGTATCATTCCACAGCGAACTATGTGATGTATTAGTAATTTGGATGAGCGACGAAGATAATGCTTGTTCTGTAACATCTGGTATACTAACATGACGTTTATCAGTGGCCGTTGGAGAATTCCATACATCATTTGACTGAGGAGTCACACTACAATCTTGCTGTTCTGAACTCCAATCAAGATACTTATCCAAGCTAGAACAATAAGAATGTACAGTGTCCTTATTTTCTGATGACAAATGCTTGACAAGCTTCAAATGAGATTGCTTCTTGTTTGACTTTGGACTCAAAGGAACTGCAGTTGAAGTACTTGGAATTGCACCCAGTAGTTGGATATCTAACATATTCTGAACACCACCTTTGCAATCTAAAGTAACTGAAGATACCCCAACAGATAACTTCTTGATTTCTGCGTCGTCAGGTCTAACCACCTCCAGTACTTTCACACTAGAAGTATGATTAGGTTTGTATATTTATAACTTTCAAAGTAGGGCTTTTAGAAGCAATGTTGGTTACTTGGTGGTCATCATCACCACCTGTTACTTCTGAATCAGATATTGCTGAACTTGATAGACAATCTGAAGGACTTTGCCAGGTATTGTTTACTGCTGCGTCTTCCTTTGGTGATGTTGATGGCTTGGGCACAAACATGCCTGATTCAGTTGGCTTCTCTTCACTTCCTTTCGATGTCCCATCTGATGCTATGACTTCATCATCATTCCAAGCTGAAGGTATTATAGAAAAGTCTATGTCCAATGAAGACTCCAATGATATTACAGCTTGGGTTTCCTTTGCAATACCAGGTCTATATGGCTCCAAGGTTTCAGACAGACTATCTCGTTCTGATACTTGCTGTCCTTCAGTCATTTTTGGTAATGTGCTTGTATCATCATTCCATGAAGAAGGCAGTCTTGCACTGGATTTCGTTGAAGAACTCGAAAATGAATTACCCTGTGGCTCTGATGTTGATTTTGTAAGAGACTGTAAGGATGTGACACCATTTGCTGAAGCACCTGCATTTAGATCACGATGCCCCCTGAACATACTCAAAATTTAGCAACATGCTGCAGCCTAATATTTAATGTAAGACTCCAATAGGAACCATACCATGAAGCAGCTGGTGGCAGCGTAGACCTCCCTGAACTACCATTTGGTGGTAACAGTCTGGACTGACTTATGGTATTCTGCATAAAAGAATGCCGATTAATTCAGTAACATTACATAAAACAACAAATGCTGAAAACATTAACAATTTAATCTAAATAAGAAAGCAGCGTGAAATCAAACAAAATCGATCATCTTCCAATGGATTCAGTATTTTAGAAAAAGGCACACAGTTGTTCCATTCTTGACTGTATGTTTGGCTGAAACCACCGCACTGTAAGAGACATCATCTGCGGGCGGCGGCAATACAGTCCCTGCCCGTCTTTGTGAAACACTAGACACCATTTGGGGAACCCTACTTCTGATAGCAACACAAGAGAATGAGTCAAAGGTATTGGCTGCCTGAAAGTAATAGGAGTTTTAGCAATTTATATCTCAGAAAGACAAATTCACCAAAACAGTGCAGCAATATTAGACATGCACATTAAGTCAGGCAACCCACTTTCTAAATCCAATTTCACGGGAAGTAAAAAATGCTCAACTACATGAACCAAGCAAGAAGTGCAAAAAACTGTGATTCCACGTCACAAGTTCAAGGTAGTTCGGTGTTTACATTGTATATGCTGAGATTATCTCATCTTTAGTGGAACTATCCTCCTGACTGCCTACGTCATGCAAATAGAGACAATCTAGATTTCCACATGTCTGAGAAAGATCAAGAAGCGTTCAGAAAGATAGCAATAGGTAGAGTGCTCGTAAAATAAAGGTGTCAGAACGAAGCAACAGTTGTACCATGTTCCGTATCCATGCATGGCAGTACTTTGTAGTACCAAAGCACGCTCTGCAACAGTCAATAAACATTAGGATAATATTTTTATGCGAACCAGTGTTTTCTTAGACATTAGGTGCTAGTTGGGCGATTGACTGGGGCCTGATCCTGACTAGGTAGCCTAGGTGGCACCCAGGCAGGAAAACATCCCTGGTGGACAAAGCAGGAGGCCCCCAAGGCCTACCACCTAGGCACAGTTTAGGTGCCTAGTCGGACGTCTAGGCAACAGTGCCTGCCGGAAGAGAATAAAGTATAGAAGCTCACCTTAGCACCTTTCCTTCCAAGAAAAAATTGTGTACAGCTTGAATACACCGGATGGCCTCTTCTTCTTTGGCATAAGTAATATATCTGAGCATATATCACAGTAATAAGCCAGTCAGTGCCATGAAATTCCCATGAAAAATGTGGAGATGCCAAAAGGTAAAAGAGGAACATTGCAATCCTTGGAGTACAAAGTAAAAAAAGTGATTGTTCCCATAGATACAAATCCTAAGAAATAACTGATATTTGTACATGCAGGTCTAGAGGTCAGCTCAGACTGAACAAGGAAATGTTATGTAACACTCCTTGGCCCAAAACAAGGGAATGTTATGTAACCAGAATCCCAGTTTTCTTTCTGGATCACCTAACTGCAAATGCTCTGCTGTTGTGGAAGTACAATGGCAGCAGTATTGAAGAGAATATGTTTTTCAAATGTGCAAATTGAACAAAAAGTAAGTGGACAATCACTCAATATATCCATGTGATTGTAGGACCAATACAGAAACAAACAAGAAACAATGTTTATGCATACAAGAGTATCATTAATGTGTGGAGTGGGACGTGGTTCACAGACATACACGCTGATACCATTGTTTGTTGATGGTTGCTGGGAAGAAGCACAGGTCGGGCGAGAAACTGAAACCTTGAGAACCTTCCCATACTGGCCAAAGTATTCCCTGCGCTCAAGTACCTAAAACAAAAGACAACAGAAATGCTTGCGAGAGGAGTATTTTACAGACACGTCCCTTGGTAGTCGGTTCAAAAGAATGTAGATGTTAATGATATGGTGCTCACACTTTCGTTGCACAAATTTGCAGGTACGCCAACTATGTAGACCAGGTTTCTCTGGATAACCCTGACGCTAGCCAGATGCTTCTTAGCTTCCACAGTTACTGCCTTTGACTTAACCTTCTGTGTCTTGTGCTTCTTCTCCGCGGCATTTCTCTCTGCAACCATCCTGTGTCAGTCGAAACAAACACAGGATGCAAATCAGTTGGTGCAGTAGATATGTGCTGCACGCTTATGTAGTAAGATAAAGAGCAGATAGCCCTCGGCGCATGCTGTAGAGCGCAAACTTGACTGATTGAAGGTGTGGAAATGGGCGGACCTCTCACAAGTGGCAGCCATCTTGACAACGCGGTCCTTGTCGTAGCGGGTGCGGCACGCAGGGCAGCGGCCATCGGCGTTCTCCTTCTCAGCGATATCCATGATGTGGTGCCAGCACCATACACAAATCTGCAGAGTGGCGTGGGTGAGGTAGTGCTAGGACTAAGAGAGGGTGTTGCTCCTACCTGGTAGCCACATTTGCAGGGCTTGAGGTGCTGGTCGGTGATGTCCATGTCCTCGGCGCAGAGCGGGCAGGTGCGGTCTCCGTCGTCGCTCATCATCGTCATCCTGCGTCCACCACCAGCTGAAATCCTAAGCTAAGCTAACCGCCATGCTATGTGACCAAATCAATCGAATCAAACATCAGAGGCAGGCTTGAGATCCGAAATCACGAGGCGAGGGAGCGGAATCCCGATTCCACCAAACCAGGCATCAAAATTGAAATCGAGTTGAAGCGCAAGGTAGTCAGACAAAAAATCATTACGCTGCGAGAGGAAACGACAGAGAGAAATGGAGGGGAGGAAGTGCACGCGTACATTGGGGTGGAGGCGGACGATTGGGGGAAAACCCTAGAGAGAGGGGAAAACCCTAGGAAGATGATATGGCAAAATTGATGATGTGGCAGCCACATCATCAATAAGTGTACATAAACCTTGGAACATAATTTGCACTAGTTTAGAAATTTGGAGGATAGGAAATAAACATTGAAGTGTAGGCAAAATTTAACTCCACTGAGTGTTAGGGACCACATATTGACTTGTTCCTAAGAAATCCACAAGAGAGAATCTAACATTATGGTTTCAGGTATTCCCTTTTTTAACCTTTTTATAATAACATAAATAGAGAAGGAAAAAACATGAAAATAGCACACAAACAAATGATATCATGTCAAGTTGAAACTCTCCATGAAGTTCATCTTCCTCCACTCACTAGTGATGGGAGATTGGCCACTGGAGACGTATAAGTGACTGGAATTGGCAGTGAAGGGAATTCAAGTGAAGGTGCTGCTGATTTGTTGAGGCTATAGATATTAGATGCTGAGATAAAATTGCAGCACCAAGCATGGTGGGAGCCAGGAGAAATTGATGCTGAATTAGGCATTCCACATGCAGTCTATGCATGGGCATAAAGTGATGTCTGGGATAGTTCAAATTTCTTGCTCTGACGGACTCATAAAGGCAACTGAAGCTATCCAAAAGCAGAAAAAAAGATGAGACAGTTAACATAATAGAACTGTCGATACAACTGCTAAAGCCTAAAAGACAAAAAGAAAGACAAAGCATATTTTAAATTGCTTACTCTAACTGATTCAATGTTAGTATTTCTTTTTGAGTACATAAGAAAACTCAAGAATAATCGTTAGCAAATGAAAAAAGAGATCTAGAAGTCCAATTGCATATCATCCACAGGTGGGTACCACAATGGATAGCAGTAAGTACATTCTACAGTCTAACCAGGTGCATAAAATACAAATACGAAGTGAAATTACATCATTTTATACGGATTCACATTCTTGGAGGACTCAACTGGAAGAAAGGGCTCGAAGTACCGAATTTTTCTCTCGAACAGTTCAGCCTCTTCAAGAGAGCAATCATCATAATTCTTGATATATAGCATGCTTGACTTAACGGTTTTCTTCATCATGTTGATAGCAACCAACCAAATTTCCTCATCACCATATGTTCCATCCTCCTTTATCAACACGAAGCTGACAACATCACAGTTGTCTAGGTTGAAAGTAGGATACATCAGCAGCTCACGTGGAAGATCGTCAAATTCAACAAGATCCCTAAGATCATCTGCTGTAGCAGCACTTTCTTTCTTCCAAACCATGCTACTCCCATAAGCTAGCCTCAGTGACCAGATGGTGACAACGAAACGATTTGGATAGGGATGATATACAGGTCTGATAATGCCATTGGGTGAGGGAAACTCATCCGGGAGAACCTGTGCAAACTTTAAGACATCGCCACCAGCATCCTTGGTTGCGCCCAGGGCATTATGTGCCACCAGCCATCCTCTTCCGACCACATCCCGATAGATGCAAGGCTGCTTTACAGGCAGTTCCAGAAATAGAATGTCAGAGCTTTCACGAGACACGTCGTAGAGCATGACGCCGGCAGTGTAATCCACCCAGCACAGCCAGGTCCCGCAGGGGACAACAGCGTCGGTGTCCCAGTACCACAAGATACGGTCCATGTCAAGGTCATCTCTGGGATGCACTGGGACGATGCGCGGCAGCTTGAGCACCCACCGTTCGGAGACGGAAGGGTTGAGCACGCGTAGCTCGGGCCGCGCGGTCGTCCCCCCACCCCCAGTGACAGGAAACTGGAGCTCCGCCACAACGAAGTCCTCCACACCCCGGTGGATGATGCCGATGTCAAGAGATTCCATCCTGCGCGCCATCTCCTTAGAGATGTGGAGGTCCTCGGCCTCGGCCCGGGCCTGCACCGCCGAGCGAGGGGAGCAGGCGCAGAGACGGGCCGGCGGGGGTGTAGACCAAGTAGTCGATCATCGGGAAGGCGAGGCCGCCGCGCACGGGGACGGTGTAGTGCATCAGCAGGAGCACCGCACCGCCGTGGGCGGCGGCGGGGTCCGCCGGGCCGTTCGCCCACCGCATGGAGAGGGTGGACGGCTGCGGCGGCTCATTGAAGCTGAGGCAGACGTCGAACGGGTCGCCACGGGAGTTGGTGATGGAGGCCGCGGTCGGATCGCCGGCGGGAAAGGAGTCGGCGTCGCGGCGCCTCACGAAGCGGTCGAGCATCATCCAGCCCGGGAACGGGACGGCGGACATCGGGCGGCGGCGAGGGAGGGGAATTTTTCTAATCCAATCGAATCAATCCGCTTAGGGTTCCCTTGTTTTGGTGCGGCCGCCACCCTTTTTGTGCCCGTTTCGTGCTTAGGAAAAGAAAAAAAATCCTTACGCTGCGAGAGGAAACGGCAGAGAGGAATGGAGGGGAGGAAGTGCACGCGTACATTGGGGTGGGGGAAAACCCTACTTTCCCCACGCACGCAACAAAAATTGTAAAAACGTTGCGATAATTCATCTTCCACCTTAACTTCTCTTTCTTTCTTTCCGTTGTTGTCGCCTCTATACGAATCCTATGGCAGCGCCGCCACCGCCGCCGTGGAACTCGCGGAGGATGAGAGCGGGCACGGCAGTAGGCACCGGACTTGCGTAAGTGCGAGTGACCTTGTATGATTTCGGTGATTAATGATAAACACATTTAATGACAATGTTTAGTTTAATGTTTATTTAATGTCACACCTCAAATATGTTTATTGCTGCTATGAGACTAATATGTTTATTGTCAAGATCGTTTTAGTCTCATTCTATTTAGAGGAAAATCATATATGTCGAGTGAACAAGCTATTCATTCTAAAAGGTACATCTTATGCTAATCATTTCAATGAGACTAACACACCTGATTGCTTATCTTTCGTAGTCTCATTTATGTAAATAAGATGAATTGCTAATTGTTGTATGCAGCTCTTTTGTGTAAGCACATGTTATTGGTTGATTAGATTTATGCTCGTCATATCTTGTCGTATTTATTTGAGCATAAATATATGATGAACATGTTGCTTACTCTACAAGATCTTTTATATTGCTATGTATTAGAGATCATTTTAATCAGTGCACTATATAAACTTCACCGTATTTAAATGGCATTGTGCATGTAACCTTTCCATGAATATTCGCACATGCATTTAATTTAGTGAAGTTTAATCTAGATTGGTTCACAACTTCTCTCTTAGTTCGAATATGAATTTGCACATGTATAAGTCATGAATATATTTTCATGTGCATCATTAAGTGAACTTGTGATTATTAATTTATCTATCTAATGCATATAGATCAAACACATATTTATCTTGATGCACTTAATAGAGACCTTTCTTGTGCCAAGTTGTCGGTGTCTGGGAAACGCACCTTAGAGGGCCGCGGGTCCACGGACCGGCAGACGAATTTGTAGTTGGAGTGAGACCCAACGACAACCCTTCCCAGCAGCCCGGGGCGGTGGCCGAGCTCGCGGGGGCTCTGGCAGCTGGGTCTTCCCGGACTACGTCTGGTGCGACTTGACGATCCGGGTACAGATCCGTCGTACGGTAAGATTAAGAGGGGGTGAGAGGAAAGATGAAGAAGATACAAACCATGAAGACACAAGCGATTTTACCCTGGTTCGAGCCCCCACTACCGGGTAATAGCTCTATTCCAGCCTTCGTTGATTATATGGTGGGAAACAGTACAAGGGCGCCGAGACCAGGCTTGAAGGCGCCGATCCCGAGTTTACAAGGGAATTTCGGACACTCAGGTGACTAAGGACTACGGCTACTGCTAAGGAAGTTTCGGATGCTGGTGCTCTCTTCGGCCCTGTAGACTCGGATCCCCTCGAAGGTCCAGGGATCGATCCTTTCATAGGCGCGGCGGGCCCCGCGAGCTATCTCTGCTTTGTCCATTTTAGTGACGGTACCCTTGTCTCGTTCCGGGGCTCCGTCCTGTCTGTGGCCTGTAATGAGAAGCTGGTCTGGTTAGTACTGGACACGTGTTCGTTTCGGAATGCCAATACGGGGAAGCAGGCTGCATAGGGAGAAAGCACTTTCTTTTTATCCCCAATATAGCATTGACTGGACCGAGCCAGCCCCGTGCAGCCCGTTGGGGGCGTCGCGTAGCGTGTCAGCTGTTGCCATTCGTCCAAGGGGCAAACGACAAGGCGAGCTGCCCGCGCGCTTCTCCCCAGGCTTCCGATACCCCGGGAAGGTACAGTTCTCTCGGTCAAGGCCGAGGAAAGTATGGTGGAGTAAGACAGCTGTCGCCACCTGCTTAGGGACAAGCGGACTGTCGGCGGGCCCCTCCTTCGGGCTAAGAATAGCCCGGGAGATACGCGACGCCGCTGGGGACGCGGTTGACTTGGTCAAGCCCAGGGATGGCCCCGGCGGGCTAGACGTTCCTCTTGGTATGGCCAAGGATAGTCTTTCGGATCCTTTGTACGCGCGGTGGGCCTGTACGGAATCGGCCCAAGTCCCATCTTGGGGTAGGCCACTCACAAATCACCAACACAAGTGTTTCCACTTATGTTGTGTTTATTTACGTGAAACACTTGGACACTTAATCGCTCAGGAATATAAAATTGATCCATATTTATTGAGCTTTTAAACTAATGTATTTCACGAGTGATTTGAAAAGAATCTATGAGTTTGTGTGATGACCAAGGGACGTTGAAGGATGACGGTTAAGTCAAGGTCAACAAAACGACGATGTCACCAAGAGTTGAGTACTAAGTCAAAGTTGATTTGGCGGGATGATCGTCGAGGAGGATGATCGAGGCAAAGTCGAATGAGACGAGAGTCTCATGAGGTGAATCAAGTCAAGGTTGACAAGACAAAAACGTTATCAATATTTAGTGAAGGTCATCATACACAATACATCAAGGGTGTTCAAGACTACCAACGTTGTTGAACCTCAAAATAAAGAAAGAAGACGACAAGTGATTTATCCTAAACCTTGTATGGTTTTATTTATAAATTGAGTCTAAGAATTACCGTACTATTAAGAGGGATGCAACGTTGAATGACTTAGATATGTATCAGATGCTCAGGTGATCATTCTTTGAGAGAGATCGAGGGAGAAGAGTGTTTGTGATGTCGGAAAGTGAGAGTATTAGTTTTTCATGGCTTACTTTATGGTTTCTGCTTATATCCTTTGGGATTTGGGTAGTGAGACCTTGTGGCTTGTGTAGCCCTTGTTCTTAGCTTTTCGTAGAGCCAAGATCACTGAAATCAAAGTTTGGTGTCAAAAGTTACGTCTGTTTCCGTCATTAACTGTGCTGTATCGGACTATCCGATGTTGGATCGGAATGTTTCGATATGAATCAGAACTATCCGATGTTGGATCGGAATATTCCGATGTTTGGTCCCATTGACCCCTCTCTGTCTCCAGATCCAAAAATATCAGAACATTCCGATGTTAACATCGGACTATCCGATATCTGTCAGCTTCAAACGGCTAGATTCTGTGTGAGGCTATTTAGGGCCTCCCTCTTCCCCACGGGATAGGGTTGCCTTCCACACCATTTTTAAGCAGAACTTCCTTCTTGCCCTCTCTACTCTAGATCTAAGTGATCCTTTTTGTGAGAGGAGTTGGGAGATGGTGTGAGTGCTAAGTGAGAAGAAGTCGATCTTTGAGCATTTGAGTTCATCTTCAAGTTCGTTTTTCGTGTGCATTTGTTACTCTTGGAGGTTGAGGACTCCTAGACGGCTAGGAGTCAACCACGAGCCACCGGTGCTTTGTGTGGTGAGCCGTGCAAATTTGTGAAGGCCGATTCCGCCTCCGGAAGGAAAGGAATCAAGGAGTAAAACCGGAGGTCTTGGTATGACCTCGGTGAGGGAAATGGTTAAAGAGACCCGGGCTCAAGTGTGACCGAGCCTACCTCAACGGAGACGTAGGATCCCCTCAAGGATCCGAACTTCGGAAACAAATCTTCGAGTCTCCACTTCACTGTTGTTTTCCCCTTGCCCTCTAACTTGATTTACTTTGATTCGTGGTTATACTTATTGTTGGCTAATACCATCGTGTGCTATTACTCTCTCTTGTGTTGTGGATTTGATTTTGGTGCAGGTATCTACATCGGACTATCCGATATAAATATCGGAACATCAGATATTATTTTTCGCTGTGTTTTAAAAGGTTGAAAATTTGTAACGTCTATTCACCCCCTTCTAGGCGACATCCCGATCCTTCACTTGCAGGAGGAGCAAGACCGACATGGCAGTGGGAGGAGCACCGGCAGCGGAGGATGCGGTTGTGTCGACGGTCGAAGCGGAGGAGGCGACACGAGGAGAGGTGGCCGATGATGGGAAAGCCACGGGGAAGGGGCCGCTGCGACGCCGGGAAGAAGAGAGCGGTGGGAGGAAACCCGAGAAAGAAGAGAGAGGGGAGAAGGATTAGAGAGACAGGAGAAGGATTAGGGTAAGATTAGGTCTTAGCAACAACATAATGACATATTTTGGAGAAACACCACTCTATAACGATATGTGGCTGATTTCTGGTTAAATAATGGTATATGTCAGAATCAGCCACTTTATAATGGCACGCGTCGAATTTTTCTTTATTTATTTTAGATGGTTTGAGAATACATTTTAAAGGCATTATGCTAATAGAAATTGTTGATATTTCCTTGGCATTTCGTGACGGTATCGTCGAGTATCTTTGTCTGTTGTCTGAGTTAGACGGCGCTAGAGTCGCCAAACGGGTCGGGCAAATGGGACTAACAAGATTGGCCCTTTTGTTCACCGAACCGGCCGGCCGGTTCGGATAACCAACCGATCTGGCCGAGGCTCGACCGTCGGCCGGCTTGCAGTTCGATTCATATAGTGACGGTAGGCCGATTCGGTTTCGATCCATTGTTGCATATTTATTTAATTAAATATATTCATTTATATATATATATATATTTTTTAATGATATATAGTGTATTTACGTAATTTATAGTGTATTTTTGTAAAATATAGTGGTTTTTTTTAATTTATTTAGATTTTTTAATTAAAATACCCATATAAAACCGGGCCGGCCCGGTTCGGCGCCGGCCCGTTGGCCACCTCTGGACGGGAAAATCGGGTGTACGACACTCAATTCGGACGCCCCACTGCATTCGACATTAATTTAAATCTGCTTTAGGCATATGACATAGGCATGCAATTTCTCTCGGGTGACATTTTGTCAATTTTTCAACCATGTCCTCCCTTTTCCTTATTTTCTTTTCTTTTCCCACTTTTTCCCATTTTCTTTTCTTTTTCCTTCCTCCTCCCTTCTTCTTCTTCTTCTTCTTCTTCTCCAGCCATGGCCGTCGAGGCGCCACCGCCTGCTGAGTTCGCCGCGCCTTCGCCTGCCTCAGCCTGCCTTGCCGCTTGAGCATCACGGAGATGCATGAAGCGGCTGGCATGGCGGAGGCGGCAGAGCGAGGCTGCGGCAGCGGCGCAGTGACAGCAAGGCGGTGCGCAGCGAGGGGCGTGGCGGCGGCGAGAGAGCTGGCCAGTGAGCTCTGGTGGCGCTTTTGGCCATGGTGGCCGGAGAATAAGAAGAACTGACGAAGAAGGGAGGAGGAAGGAAAAAGAAAAGAAAATGGGGAAAATGTGGGAAAAAGAAAAGAAAATAGGGAAAAGGGAGGAAATGGTTGGAAAATGGCCAAAATGTTATCTGGGAGAGAAATTCGTACGCCCGATGTCGTATGTCTAAAGGCAGACGAAATTAATGTCGAATGCCCAGTTGAGTGTCCTGCACCCAATTTTCCCCCTCTGGACGCGCATCCTCCGATTCCAGGTGAGCTGTTTGGCGACGGGAATGGCGGCCTCCGGCGGCGGCGACGGCGACGAGCGGGTGCTGAGCCACGGCGACGTGGTGCTGCTCCGCTCCGACCTCGCCATCCTCGGCGGCCCTCACTTCCTCAACGACCGCATCCTCGCCTTCTACTTCTCCCACCTCTCCTCCACCCTCCGCGCCGACGACCTCCTCCTCCTGCCGCCCTCCATCCCCTACCTCCTCTCCAACCTGCCCGACCCCGCCTCCGCCGCAGCCGTCGCCGAGCCGCTCCGCCTCGCCTCCCGCCGCCTCGCTCTCCTCCCCATCAACGACAACCCCGACCCCTCCGTCCCCGAGGGCGGCTCCCACTGGACCCTCCTCGTCCTCGACAACGCCCATCCCTCCCGCCCTCGCTTCGTCCACCACGACAGCCTCGCCACCGCCAACCTCCCCCCCGCGCGCCGCCTCGCCGCCTCGCTCCGCCCGCTGCTCCCCGCCCCCTGGGTCCCGCTCGTCGAGGGGCCCACCCCGATGCAGGTCAACCTCCACGACTGCGGCGTGTACGTCATGGCCGTCGCCAGGGCCATCTGCCACTGGTGGACCGACCCCAACCGTGGGGGGCAGCCGCAGCAGGGGGAAGGCGACTGGTTCGAGGCCGTGAGGAGGGAGGTGAACGCCGAGAGCGTCAGCGCCATGAGGGGGGAACTGCTGCACCTCATCCATCGCCTCATCCAAGACAAACAGCACAAGCTCAACAAGCCTGACTCCGCCTGTTGAATTCCTCATGCTTGCCACCTCCTTAGCTTGATCATGCTTTGTGTGCTTGCTGATTGGTTTTGGTCTTTTGGAGCTTGGCAGAACATCAGCAAGCGTAACAGGTCCTTTTCGTGTAAGTAATGTCTTGGCAGAATTTCACGGTGAAATGTTATAATTCCGGAGTATGGTTACGCTGATGCTGCAATGTTGGTGTGTGCTGATGTTTGCAAGCTGATCTAGTATGGATTAATCATTACAACAAATATTCACAGATATGTCTCTTTGTACTTTGTTCCCCTACTGCAATACCCATGAGGTGAGGTGAGGTGAGGTGATGGCAGAGAAGCACATTGATGTCGCTTTTTATCAATTTGGGATTGATTGTTACATAATATCTGCCTTAGTATTATTGTATCTATTTCTGCTCTGTGATGCCTATTTTTTTCGCTATTTGGTGAAGTGAAAATGGCAAATAGTGAGGATGGCAGCTATCTGCCAACTACCTAAGCCTTGAGTCCATACCTAACGGTCATGCATGCACTTCTATCTATCTTCCTTGTCTCCTCTGCTTGTCATTCACCTCAACTCTCCCAACTCAAATTCTTTCCTGCCCTTCCATTGCATCTACCAGTCGACGCTTCTAACACAGCACAGGGTTTAGGTATGTGATCCCTTCTATCTCCATGATTTTTCTTCCTTGCTCAATTGGTTACATACTTGCAAAAGGAGAATAAAATTTAACATGTTCAACTTCAGCATGGTTACATCAGTATAATCAGCCTTTTTGTTGCTTGCTCTTAACCAGACTCCAATATTCAACTATGATTACATAATATTTTCACAATTTAGTCTGTTCATGCATTCTATTTGATCTATTGCCACTCTTCTCTCTTTTCTGTGCCATTTCCTCTTTACATATCTTTCGGCAAGGGTTTCTTCGCATATCGCATCTCGATGGTTTCTCTCATATACCTATGGTTGGAGCACAACTCTAAACTGTTGTGCTAAAAACTTATGTGACTTTTGTTCTTTTCTT
This sequence comes from Raddia guianensis, assembly GCA_036346415.1. Classification (NCBI taxonomy): domain Eukaryota; kingdom Viridiplantae; phylum Streptophyta; class Magnoliopsida; order Poales; family Poaceae; genus Raddia; species Raddia guianensis. The sequence continues at coordinate 44,333,798 of CM070544.1, forward strand.
ATAGCACATTTAATTTCTTCTCATCTGATTTCTGATTTCCAGCACAATTTTTTTTTGTCGCTAGCTGGAACATATATTGGTCAGCTACTTCCTATGTTGCCTAGCTTTCTTTTGTACTAACTTTGTTTCTCTTTTTAAAAAACACAGAAATTATTTTCTATAATGATTGGTTAGGTTTTAATGATTCATGTATTATCCTATAGTTTTTTGTCAGCGGAAGATGCAAAGTCACAATAAGATTACTGCTGTGAAGCCTGTGGCCTCCAGGCTTTTCTACAGTTCCAGATCCTTCTCAAAGCTGCTGAAAGACTTCACTGCCACTGGTTCCCCACGGATCACCTCTTCAGAGGAGTCAATTATAATTAGGCGGCCAAAGGCTGCACGGTTCACACCACTACCAAGTGATCTACCGACTGAAATTGCTTCTACCATAGTGAGTTATGCACTGAGATTCGTTTGTCCTTGTTCTGAATCTAACTAGAAACTTCATGTTTTCAAGTGACAAAACTCTGTCTGTGACTTTCTGAAAGTTGTACTTCAAATTGAAATATATGTTTGTTACCGATTATATTATTTCGAGATTACCTGTCATATTGTCATGTAATCGTGTTCTGACAATGTGCCGAACTTTTCAGCTGCAGGATGGTGGCTCAGACACTACACATGAGCAGATGGAAGTAGACAAAGAACATTTAATCTCTTGTGACCATCTGACAACATGCCACAATGCCAGGAAGCCAGCTGACAGTGTGAAGGGCCGTTTATCCTATGATGGCTACAACTGGAGGAAGTATGGACAGAAGCAAGTGAAAGGAAGTGAGTTCCCACGGAGTTACTACAAGTGCACTCATCCATCCTGCCCTGTCAAGAGGAAGGTGGAAACAACTCTAGATGGCCGGATCGCTGAGATTGTATACAAAGGTGAGCACAACCACCCTAAGCCTCAGCCCTCAAAGAAACCACTGCCATCAACAAGTGCAGAGATTGTGGTTGTCGATGCCCATGGTACTAATGATGCTGGAGCCGCAAGCCTGTTAGGAGGATGCAACCAGGCTCTTGGTTCTGATATTGTTCCTGCAGCACTCAGAAACAATTGTAATTGCTTGCATGAATCTGAAAAAACAAGTGAACTTGGTGGCTACAACAAAAGGTATTTCTTTGTCATGTGATTAGGTACTTTCTATTGCTGCTTTGCATAACATGTGCAAATGGTGGTTGAGAAGGGCAATTAGCAAACTACAGTTGTGCTATTGTGACACTCTGCTAGGAATAAGGAGTAGGGACCATTTAATTCTTGACAATTTATAAGCCCATATGATAAATCTGAATAAGATATGAACAATGATGTTTATACTCCATTGCATTACCCTTGCATGCGAGCAGCAGACTGCAATTTTACAGTGAATGGAAACAGTGCCATCGTCCTTGGAAGCAGAGAGAAATCTTGACTATTATTCTTCGCATAACTGCATAAGATAATCATTAAACTATAGCGCAACATTATTGCTATTTAGTTTAAACATGGCAAATAAATGTGTTCAGGAAAAGCTATTGTTCAATTGGCACCGAAGAATTCATTCATTCTGAAGCAAAAAAGGTGAACTTTAAGCCTTCCTAACTACTAGCTAGTCCCTATGCAATGAAAAATCTTCGACTTCAGCAGAGCTGCCCCAATACTGCCTCATCCAAGAAATGGTCTATCCCATTGTATTTCAAATTCAGTTGTAGCCGCATACGAGACATCCTATCTTTTCACCTTCTTGATTCGGAAAAAAAAAAGAAGTGCATCTGCATAGATGTCTGGTCAACATTCCATGTGCCGAAGAACATCGTCTTGTGCTCATTTAAGCTGTTACATCTGAAACATTCAATGCTTAATTAGTGTTAATATATTATCATTTCAGCACCAAGGACAAACAACCAGGTGGCCTGACAGGTTATGTTGAGCCTGAATCATCAAGAGAATGTGGATCATCTGGGGATGCATTCCATTGGCGCAAGTATGGTCAGAAGGCTGTGAAGCATTCATTTCCAAGGTACATCCGTATTCATCTACCTATGTCTGAACTTGAAAACGTAATTGTCGCTTCGTTTTGTTTTCTGGGAGAAAGGTCTGTGTTGAACGCTGGAAACGCGTCAAGTAGTCCGATTCTGAAGTAGAGAAGATACTGAACTACTGCTCCCTTTTTGATATGGAAAGTGCAGGAGTTGCTACAGACGCAGCGCAGAGGGATGCAGCGCGCGCAAGTCCGATGAATACGATTCAGCTGCAACCACATACGAGGAGGTGCACAATCACGACTGAAAGATTGGATTCTAACCAGAGATGAAACGACGATACTACCTGCTCTGCCTTGTGTTCTACTGTGCGATGTTGAAACTTTGAGAGCCCTGTACCTCTAAAACAGTTTTTTTTATATATAAGTACCTACCGTTAAGCCTACTCAACGTTGAAAATAAAATATTGATCAAATCAAATCTTGTCTGGCACAACGAATATAAAATGAGCCTGAGCATCTCAGGCACACAGACTGGCTGGATTACAAAACACATGGTCATAAACAAACAAACGAACCATTTGGGTACCTCCTCAAACACTCATTCCTTGCCCTGTCTACACACACGCACGCTCAAATCTCGTAGTAACGAAGAGGGTACAAAAATCTCAAGGTCTACACAAAGCAAGCTAACAACGAGTTAAGACTCCTTCCACCTTCAGATTTATTTTTACTCTGCACCATCTCCAGGATGCCTACACATAAATGCTACCATCACAAACACAACACCAAGAAAGCAAAAAAAAAACAAAGTCTTATCCAGTATCCTACCTCCATGATGTCGTCAGATTGCGGGCTTTCCGATCTAACTGGATGTTTTCAAGAGCACTCGAGGCTCGCAGTACTTCTTCAGAGATATCATCAGCATCATATCTCCAGTTGTACTCCTCTTTCCTTGTATTGGACGCTGAAGAGCCACCTCTTCGGTCTGGATGATGAAAATGCAAGTCTTTAGTGTTTAGGAGAGCAGAGCCATAGCATGTGTATGTGACAAATTAAAATGACTACATATCAAGTACCTGATGTCTGTGACGATGGCATAGGCCTGGCATGTTCAAAGTAAAATGTTACCCACATTCACAGAACAAACAACCGCTGCACAATTATGTTGACAGAATTACCTTCCCATTGGAGGCAGGCCCCCTACTGAAGATGAAGATGGTGGCCTCCTCATGTTCCGATGCTCGGCATTCAACGTTGGATCAGATTCTGAATTAATTATTCTCCTACCAGCCATCCTTGTTTGGGACAAATTCTGCTCAACAGGACAATTTAAGAGTTAACAACTAAACTATGCTGTGAAAACACAAAGGTTTAAACTACATTCACAAATAGCACGGTTACTTTGAGCTCAAGAACAGGGAAGACCAAGGTAAAAAGATATAAATTTCCCCTATGCCATGAATTTCTATTCACAGGCTGACATACGCCACAAAATCACATGTAAAAGGTATTACAAATGTCAATCAAGAGTGCATGGAACTACAGATCTTTATATACCTATGCTCGGGGGTGTTGACAAATCACATGTAAATAGAGCGCATCGATGACAATATGCAATATAAATTCCAACGCATTGTAAGCCAACTAAACAAAGTTACATAATTATAAATTTTCTCAATACTTTTTATATGAACTTTTCTCTACATCATCCAGAAAATATCAACTTTCTTGCCGCTTATAGAAGAGAACATGCACTTGAATTTGCTGATTATCCTCTAACCTTGAAATCCAAATTGACCGCATCTGACTTGTTACAATAGAACAATCAAGTATCATTGTTTGATGACATGAAACATGCATACAGATTTTAACGCTTAATCACTCTGGGTTAGCAAGAGGTAAACCTCATATTTGAGATATCCTTCGAGAACATCTAGAAGCATGGGACCGCTCTCAGCACTCCTGCTCCCTTCAGCTCCACTTTTGTTAGAAAAATCCTTTAGTTCATTCTTCCAGAAGTCCTTGGGCTGATTTAAGGACACTCATTATTGGATGTTAATTCCAGACAGACACAACAGAGATTCACAAAATATAACAGACCATTACCAGATTACATTCAGGCAAATAAACTTTAGTCGTGTGACTTAGCTGGGCCCACTCCAAGTATTCACATACAAGTGCTGTTAATAATCTACCTGCAAGCAGCAGAAATTTCAGAATGTAAACTACTCATGCTATGTAGCATAAAAAAACACAGCTGCATTTAAATATTAGCTACTAAAAATCAATTTGTTCTAGCAAATCAATTTTTCCTAGCAAGAAGACCTTACACATTCAAGACATTTGTAATGAGACATAAAACAGCATAAACGAAGACAGTACATTACATTATAGGGATGTTTCCTTGAACTAACATGAGTGCAAGAACATCAAAGCCAAAGACTCGGTAGTCACCACTCAGGAGAGAGGAGATGTTTCACTTTCAGGCTGAAGCGTAGAAGAGAAAGGAAAAGGATATGACACAAGATTAATAATTTTCGGGTTCCTCTATTGCTGGCTAAAAAAAGTAGAGTATGCTAAAAAGATGCCAGGATTATCATGCAACAAGCTATCAACCCGGAATACTTGTGAATTCGGGGACAGCACTATAAAAAAACTGTAGAAGGCTGTACAAAAAGCTGCAGAAGCATCTCAAACATGTTGCGGGTAACAGAGATGATAGACTGTATTTGTATTGATCAAATGACAAACCAGATCAAAAGCACAAACCTGACGGTGAAGCATGCAGCTGCTTAGCACGGTCATTGCAGCTACCAAGCAAAGCAGGATTCCCAGCGTCGTCATTCTCTACCACTCGATCCTCCTCCTCAATGGCCTCAAAGACACTCGCTCTCAGCTCAGCCTAGTCATGTAGGAGAAAGCATGATTTGCCTTTTCGTGAAAAATGCAGTGGCCAATTAGACTAAAATATCAAAAAGAGGAACTGGTTTGATGATACCATAGCACGGGGATCGTTAAACCTACCATGGAGTGGAGTCATGCGCGCACACACACAACTAGACCGGCGCAATGGTGGTTTGAAATGCGAACAGCTCGACGCATCGGGTCTTGGTAAAGAAAACGAGCGTTTCCGTTCGAATTAGAGAAAAGATGCGACATTTGGGGCGGAAGGGAATGGTGGAAGAAGTGGCAGGTGTTCAGATCCCCAATCCACATGGCCGGGGAGAGCTAGATCCGCGGGATGGATGGTAGTAGTCCTTAATCGCCTAATCGGGACGGAGAGAGAGGGAGGGAGGAACGAACCCTAATCTTGGCGAGGACACCCTTCTTCTCGAGGGTGCGCGTGACGAGCGTCTTGAGCTCCATCATCTCCCGCGCGTAGTCGTCCATCTTCTCCGGAGCTCCGAAGCTGCTGCTGCTCCTCCTCCTCCTCCTCCTTGCAGCCTGCAGGTGGAGGCGAGTGTGCCTCCTCCTCCTCCTCCTCAGTTTTCTTCGTCTTCCTCCCCTCTTTTGCTCGACTGCTGCCCTCCGCCTCCGACAATACGAGAAAAAATTGTGAAAATGCTCCCCAGAAGTGGCTTCTTTATATCACAATGACATAACTAGACATGATCATCTATCAGGCTCGGACCGGTTCCGGTCCAAAAATTCGCCGACCCGAGCCCGACCCAATCCGACGCACTAGGTCACAAAACCGGACACGAATCAGAGCCGAAACCCCAAAATCTAAGCCCGCACGACTGATTTTGCAAATTTTTAGGCCCAAACCCGACTCGACCCAATGCTCGGGCTTTAAATCGAGACCCTACCTGACTTGATGCATTGGTCGGGCTAGGTACGTCATCTGTAGGGCAGAGTGATATTTTGACAAAACCACCCATGATACGATGCGATTCGGTACAGGCTACGGTAGGCCCAAATCCTAATTAGGCCCTACAAGTCGGGCACTCGGACGGATTGAATTTACATGTTTTCCCCTAAGAAGACTAATAAAACAACTTTTTTTAGAAGTAATTCGCTCCTTTTTGTTAAAAGGTACACCGTTGTCCATTATTTGCTATGAAAGAAATTCAAATTCTACCATTGAGGATATGAGTGAGTCGGTTGCCTTGAAACAATTGACAGTGCGTGGTGCAACAAGTTGTGTGTGACAAGGTATTGTTCACTTTGGGCTTCGCTATGGATGACACGTCGTGAGCAACATTGCAGATGGAGAAGATTGGCAAACACTGTGCTGGTTGCATCCAATAGTCCATACTGAAAATTTGAAAAGGTTGAATAAGATAAGACGAGTTTGTTATAACAAATGAGATGGTAGGTAATTTTAGTGAAATATATTAAATGTTAATATGAATGGTATGATAGACCCTTTAATAGTAAAAATACACCATTGTTGCACCGTCATGGCACAACTTAATTGTTACGGAATCATACTGAGAGCATGTGTGAGGGATCATTTGGTCCATAAAAGAAGAAATTGCTATCACCTTGAACTACCTTGGTCCTTGTACAACAAAAAATGGTTAACGTGACCCTTAGAAATTTCAAAACCAGGTTATTTTGTTTCCTTGAGGTGGTCTGTTGACCCAAACATAGGTGGGACAAACGAGAAAATTTATACACGTAGATGAAAGTGGGAGAGGAGGAAGGTTTTGCTCACACAAAATCGAGAATCTTGGGTCGAGTTTCACTTGGGCCTTGTTCTTTTAAGCTCAAACCAGCAATAGAAATCTGAAAAAGTTGATCGCCTACACTGATCTACGAAAATGTTTCACCGGCGACAATGGTAAGAACCCCAACGACATTGTCGATTTTACATTTTATTATTTTTGCTCTCTAGGATTTGCGGAACGGTTATGAGATATAGAAAAGGGTGAGCCCGATCGTGGCCGCACGTTTCTCCCTACACCGATCCGCGTCGATATCTACACCGGTGACACCATCAACAACCCCGACGGCGTTATCGAGACAACAACAGCACCAACATCCAGTTCAGCGGTCAAGATGGTCTGTATGTATTCTCTATCGTTATTTCTCTAGTATTGTTCACGAGTGGATATATGTGTGCTGCTAGTCCATGTGTATGTAAGATAAGCTTCTTTTCCATAGTTATTATTTATCAAATAATATTTTTGATTTATCTTTTGATTAAAATAAATCTAAGAGTGCTAATATTTTCATCATTTCATCTCATCTCATGTATACCTTTTATTCTTATACTGTCAAACACTACTGCAGGAGCACAGGTGCAGCCGATGCAACAAACATAGGGATATGCCTTTCAGATTGACCCAAAAGTGTTCGATTCTGATCTGTTGCCTCGTTTAATTTGGTGCATAACACAACATGTAGTATCATTCTCGCTTCTAGTAGATGAAATGTAGCCGTGGCCTTGGCCTTGGCCTTGGCTGATCCCTGTAAAATTGGGCCCGATCGAGGCCACTTGAAGAGGTAGAAGGAACTCACAAACTTTATGCCATAAATATATCAAATTCTCGAATCAAACGCAACATATACATACATGATCTGATGAACAATCAATCCAGGGAGGGAGAGTGGGGGTTTTAGGGTTGTCTCATGCATATATAGTCATGTTACATACATATACATGAGACTATACATACCTTAAATTGCTATCTATCTGAGGATAATACATAGTACCTTAATGTTGGAGGGGAGGCCCTCCACTGCCTGAGCTAGTTAGGGTTGGTCTAAGACGTCCAGATAGATTGAAAGACATGTTGGTCTAAGGGCATCTCCAATGGTGCCATGTCAGCTGGCTATAAGTAGTCCACCTCATCTCTTTGCCTATATAGAAAAGAGAAGAAGAAAAGAGAGATAAAAGCTAGCTGTTAACTAATAGCCTGTCTATAGCGAATTATAAGGTTCATTGCATCTATTATGCATCTATTACACATGGGCCCATATTAAATTTAATAGCCAGAGCTATAGCTAATCCATTAGAGATGTTGTCTATAAACCATCTATAGATGACATTGAGCTTTCTTATAGCCAATAGTTGGCTATACCATTGAAGATACCCTAACCATCTTGGCCACCACAAGTCCCAAGGCTCTTTATATAGTAGAGAAAGGCAACCGAAAACAATGTAAGAATATTTATTTAGCGAAGAAAATTGCTCGTCGCTTTTTCTCCCATCTGTTGTCAATGTTTTTTTAAGAAACGAAATGAAATAAATTGGTTTGCTGATATGTAAAATGACCTGATTGGAAGAGCTGACAACAAGCAAATTAAACTACGTCCCTGCTTTGCGCAAAATAAACCTAACAGCAGCTCACGTGCATGATGCACACTCATTTAAGTCATAACGCGAAATGAATTTACATCTCCCACATTTCCTTCAACTCATTAATAAATAATTGCATGCATCTTAATTTGATCCACAGAACATATTACATTTCCTTTATTATTCCGTCCCGTCTCCTACTCGACGACAACGATAACACAAGATCGAGCAGGCTCAACATGTTGATTCCTAGCCTAGCAGTAGCTAGTTCTTGCATGGCATTGCACGAATAAGCTGTCATGCATCATCTTTCAGAACATATCGGTGTGATTATCAGCACCAGCGTCGCTCAGCATACCCTTTTTATCAATGTCATCCGAGAACAGCGGAACCTCCAGCTTTGGAGGAGCCTGCATTGCATTTGGATGCCCAGCAAAAAAATAAAAAATCAGCTAGGGATAGTAGTCAGTAGGATTCCGTTGTTATATATCCAATCCATCAGCAAACCTTATTCAGACCATGAAAATTAAACGAACTAAAGATGCTTAGCTGCCAATTACCATGCCACGAAGGAGAGCCCAGTTGATGCCGCCGAAGAAAGGGTGCTGTTTTATCTCATTCGCTCCCTCGCATGAGCCCAACCTGTTTGCAGGATCCCTGTGTAGCAGCCTGTATATCAGCTGCCTCGCCGGGAGGCTCACCTGTATTGCATGCTCACACGTATGTAACGTTCAATATTAGTATGCAACTTCCCATGCAAATGCACATGGTTCTTTCCACATAAAGCTTACGCCAAAACAAACACTAGCTTCTTGCTTACCGATATGCTTGCTGGAAATCTGATATCCTTATGCAGGATATTAGCAAAGGTCCTTTGTCTTGTTTTTCCTCTGAAGGGTGTGTAACCATACAACATTTCATACAGAAGGATTCCTGAATGGACAATCCAGTTCACCAGCATATCCATGTAACAAGTTTCTACAGCTACTAAGTCCTTGTTTTCCTACTTTATTATACGTACAAACTATAAAACCAACTGGAATCTGCACGTATTGTTAGTAGAAGGAGACTTACCTAGAGCCCACCAATCAACAGCACTTGTATGGCCAGCTCCAGTGATAATCTCCTGCAAGACAAGGATGCAAGAACTGAAAACCGTAGATGAACAGAAATACTGGGAATAAATGAAACAGAGGGAAACAGTGCAGGTTAAAAGACAGCGTGAGCATGTACATACAGGTGCAATGTACTCTTCTGTGCCAACAAATGAATTGGATGCTCGCATAGGTTCAGCGAAAAATATAGGAGAACTCCTGCTTTTCCTCCTCCTTTTCTTTTCAGCTTCTTCTGGAAGAAAGACCTACCAAATAACGGGCAAACACTTGTTTGTTGTAAATACATGCGCAATGTAAATCGATTTGCGAATGATACATGCCGCTATCTCCTATCACTTGAAGACTTGTATAATACTATTATTCTGTTACCAACAAAATGCTTGTTACAAGTTCAATTCTGAGGACATGGTTAAATATCATTTCAGAACAATGCATCCATAAAATGAACAAAGCATTATTTCATTCAAAGCACCTTGCCCTTCTTTTTCTTCCTTTGCTCATCAATGGGTAAAAACAGGTATTGTTTTATGAATTGTTTCAAGCAGGAGGTTCAGGAATTAGGAAGTGTTATAAGAAGAGATTTATTTTTTTCACCTGCGGTCTGCAAGATGTCAGGCAAGACAAATCAAAGTCTGTCAGGGATATGTGCCCATCTCTATGAAGTAAGATATTCTCCGGCTTTAGGTCTCTGTAGATTATACCTGAAGATAAAAAAGGAAATGATTACAAGCAGTCAAATATCTCAACAGACTCAACAATATGTGATGAATTTTCAAAAAGTGCCAGGCAGTTGTAAACTCGTATCGAAACACATTCCTTCCTCATACGATATGACTTAGGATTAAATCATACATTTCAAAGGTGAATAAATAATTTATGTTGGTCAAGCTAAATCATTAACAGCCATATGTATGGTCATTGATTTATGCACCATTATACATCATATACGAGTGAATTTTATGTACACGATAAGTTTCTTTTGAAACTGAATATATATAATATGTTATATGTGTGGTGTACATAAACCTTGACAATGAAGGTATTCGAGTGCAATGACCACTTCAGCAGCGTAAAACCTGCATCAATCATGAAATAGTCTCAAACTAATGCTTATTCCCCTACAACAATTAAATTGAACAGATCTTGACTGAAGTAGTGTGTCTGTGAGAATGTGACCGTGAGCAATTGAGCACATCAGTGCCCACCAGATGTAAGCAGGGAAGGTGCGGATTTTTTTAGGCAAACGAAGGTGTGAATCATGACCTCACTGCATCTTCCCGCAGAGTCTTTAGAGGTTGCCTATCTAGGAGCAGAAAGAGCTCCCCACCAGGGCAGTAATCAGTAATTAGACATATATGTGTTTTTGTCTGCAACATTTCAGCAGAAAACAAGAGGTCAACTCTCCAAAAAGAATACATGGAACTGGAATACTGAATGGTGTCGCAACAATGGAAATAAACCATCCTAAAAAAACATAGAAGCTTATCGAATAGCAACTAAGAGCTGCTTTGAAACAGTTAAAGTTTAAACGAAGTTTCCAAGTGGCTGTGTGTTATTGGAGAGTTATCATATCAGATATCAGATAAATGTAATTTAAGTGTTAAAGCTCAGCTTATTGATTTAGGGCTTATGCAGAGCCTCAAAACACTTCAAAACATTGGCTTATTGGCTGCATATAAAAAAAACAGCAATATCTCTAAATAGCATACTAGCACATATTTAACATGTGTTTAACAAACCTGAAATGATGCATATAGTGTCGGAAGGAATGGGTGGTCCAGCATATCAAGGATTTGGCGTTCAGCAGTAGCCCTATGGACCTACAAGTATGAGAATGTTGTCAGAGACAGAAAGGAATAGCCATAGGTAAAACTGTACAATAGAACAACATTTTTCTGTGTTGACAAAAGTTATCCTTTAAAATGTTAAACAAAAAATCTAACCTTATTGCGGTTAAGCATGATGTTTTTGTCCATAGCTTTCATGGCAAAGTATTCACCTGTGTTTAGCAACTCCACCAAGTGCACACTACAATTCCAACAATAACGAACATGATTCACTGTCTAAAATTGTTAATGCAAATGACACTTCAGAAGGAGCATAATGCAATGCAAGTATGAAATTTAAGTTGCTTTCGCTGTAAACAAAAAATGTGATAGTATTTACCTTCCAGTGTCACCAGATCCTAAAGGTTTTACAGGCTTGAAATGTTTTAAATCAATGCTTTCTCCACTCTCAAGAACCTACAATAGTAGTGTAATATCACAGCGAAGTATGAAAAATATTATTATGTATTTAACATCCCCAGGTTTTTAAGAATACAGTACATTCATCCAGTGACCTCAAAATGACATGTACCAAGCTGCGCAAACAATACTTAAATCATACTTTTTGGATGGCTCTCCATGATGCAGTATCCCTCATATGTGGCTTTGGTACTACTGCTTTACAATGGTTTGCCCACAGATCCTCCGGTCTCTGAATGTGACAATGGCTTACTGTCAAAACTGCATGCGCACTCTTTTTGTACAAGCTTAGAAAATAATGCTTTAGTCTTACCAAATTAGCATCTGGAAGTTCCTTCGCAGCCACGTCAATATTCTCTGCAGTTTTCTTGACCTGTTACGGGGACAATTCATGTTAGTTTGTAAACAAGTTATCTTTTTAGACAGCAGAAAGCTGAAATTTAATGTCCATGAAAAAGTGAGAACCCCCCCCCCCCAACAAAAAAAGAAGAAGGATGAGATCCATTAAGGAAGTCACTGCAGCATGTGCAGAAGTATTGTATTTGATACTAACAAAAATTTATAAACAATTGCACGGGGAAGTCTTTGGTACTAGTATTAAATATTAGTAGCGATTTAAGATCCCGTATGGTCTATTTTTGTCACTATTGACAGCATGCGAATATAGGCTACGAGTGAGAGTGGGTACAAACCAGCATGGCACCCTCTTTTGCAGCATCATCTCGAACACGTTCAGTTCCATCCAATTGGACCCCAATAAAGTACTGAACATCACCCTGATCCACAGGAAAATTTTGTGATCTCATTACATGCACAAAAGTGGCATACCAATTATACGTAATAATTTAGCGAAACAAGAGCAAACTATTATTATATTGTACCTTCTGATCACGCATTGGTTGCAGGTGAAAGAGGTTCCAGAACTTTTTACCTGTTTATATGATGAACACCAATTAGTAATTTTAGCAGGATTCATTACCATGAAAATTATTTTAAAAAGTACAGCCTTTTTCTGTTAGTAATTGGTACTACGATGTTATCTCTGCAAAACATCTAGGGGGAAATGGATGATCAGAAATTGCATGATGCACTTACATGAACATGAATATGCAAGAGATTGAAGAGTATCATACCACTCTTTGTGTAATTTATCAGTTGAACAGTGACCTCTGTTTGGTTATCTATGGCATCTCTTATTTTCCTTACTGTTGCACGGTCAGTTTCAGGACCCTGGAGAAATCTGCAAGGACAAACCACAGAAGCATCAGGAAAGTGATACAGCAGTCTTTTGGATGAAACACTAACTCACAGCTGTCTACAATATGCATAGCAATATAGGTACATTTCAGGAATTTGCTACCCATTGCAATCACTAGTTTATAATCGGATGACATTTGTTAAAACTCGAAAAAGAAAACTAGTTTATAATAACCAGTTAAATTGTGCAATAAAAGGGGCAAGATGAGATTGTCATTCACCTGCAGTTTCTTCCTAATATTTCTTCACGGCTATATTCTGTCAATTGTAGAAAACTATCGGAAGCAAATATCTGAAACATTGGCCAAAGAATAAAAACAGAGTTATGGAAAGTTTGATACCTATACCAACAAAAAAGAACAATGGATTCAGAGGTATACGAGCTCCTGGTTGAATCTTACAATAGGATTATCAGGCAATCTTGGGTCAGTGATGACAAAATTCTTCTCAATGCGTTCAAGTGTAGTAGCCAAGTCTATACCCCTTCTCATTTCTTTCCTCCTTAGCTCATCATCAAAGCTCTCAGGTCTTTCATCATCACTGTCAAGTAGTGGATCATCATCTCTTGGTTTTAGCATGTTCTTCTCCACATTTCCATGGCCCATACCAAGAAATCTGCACATACAGATTGAACAAGAGGAAATAAAATCAAGGAAAAGGAATTGCGCGAGGAAATAAAGAAGAAAGATGCTGCAATTCTACCATCCGATCTGAATGGTACGAACTTACGTACCCCATAAATGAACGCAGACCAGATTTTCTAGCTTTGTTCCCTCCTTCAGAAACTTCACTGATCTTCTGCAGCGAATTCCTCATTCCAGTACGGGAGTTACGACGTGATCCACTTTCAGAGTTTCTCTTGGCAGGAGCTTGACCTGCTGATTCCTGTGATTTTCTTTTTAAGGTGCTATTTGTTGATTCTGACAATGACCGTGGATTCTTGAGAGCCAACACAAGCTCTGATACTGAGCTACGGGCCTGATCCTTCTGCCTGGCTGTAAACACAATATATGTGCTTTTCAGTTTGAAAGCAAACCTGTGAAGATTTGCTAGTTACGACTATTTGTAAGCATAATTCTAATAAAGAGAAGTGGTACCGTCATATTTGATGAGTGATTCTGGCAGGCCATTTGGGCGGACAACCATATCCTTGTTCCCTTCGGTGAATTTACTCACTTCCACTTGCATCCTGAATAGAAGGGGAGTGGCAAGCTGTCAGTAAGGCGCAATGTGTGTGCACAAGTACAACGCATACACAGAAGGAAGATGGGGGTGAAGGTGAAGGGAAGGAACCCGATGAACTTGAGGACCCTGCCGTCCTGGTCCTTGATGGGGGCGATGGTCAAGAGGTTCCAGAACGGCGTGCCGTCCTTCTTGTAGTTGAGGACACGGCCGCAGTAGTTGGAGCCAGCAGCGAGAGCTTCTCTGATCTTGGCGATCTCTGCGGGGTCGGTGCCGGAGCCTTGGAGGAAGCGGCTGCAAGGGCATGGCGCGTACGAATGAGCATCACCATCATCATCAGCATCAGCATCATCCGGGGGGAAGGAGGGAGGCATTGCCGAGGGAATGTGCAGACCTACCAGTTCCTTCCGACGACCTCCTTGGAGGTGTAGCCGGTCATGTTGAAGAAGCCGGCGCTGGCGTACATGATGGGGTGCTCCGGCCGGCTGGCGTCCGCCACCACGAACGTCTGCTGGAACGCCGACAGCGCCGCCCGGAGCTCCTCCGACACCCGCGGGAGCGCCGCCCCGCTGCTGTCCTCGGAGCTGCTGCGGGCGGCCACGCCCTGGGGGCGCCCCGTCTGCTCGTCGATCTGGAGCACGAGGCCCCACTCCGCCGCCCGCTGCGCCGCCTTCCCCACGTCCGCGCTCTCCACCACCTCCGCCGCAGCCGCAGCCGCATCCTTCTCCTTGGCGGCGGCGGGGATGAAGGGGGTGGTGGGCTTGGCGGCGGCTGGCGAGGGGTTGAAGACCTCGAGCGATCCACGGGAGTCGCGAGGCAGCGCCGCCAGGTGGTGGGGGTTCGGCCGCTCCTCCTCCGCGCCGCCTCCGCCTCCGCCGCCGCCTGCGTATCACCAAAAAAACTCCAAATCGTTTGTTCCAAAGCACAAAGAAGCGATCTTCCCAAGGAAACACATGATGAGAGCATGCATTCTAATTCTATTGCATCTTCCTTGGGTTGCATTGCATGGATTTGCTCCGTTTCTACTTCCTCAAACGAATTTGGGCTGCAAGAGAAGCCCCGAGCTCACGCAGACTGCTCGAGTTTGCTTCATTTCGATGAGCTTCAAACGAGCTCACGCCAAAGCCTGTTTGAGCTCACGAGCTTCGCCTAGCTCATTCAATAATTTGTTTTTCTCCATAAAGTAATATCTATGGCATCATCCGTGAGCACGACCTTTGTTTGTTTAAAGGTAAAATTGCCAAAATACCATTATGAAATCTTCACTTTGTCAAAATATCACTCATGTGTGTATGACATGTGGGACCCAATGTGTGTATGACATGTGGGGACAGTGGTATTTTGGCAATGTGACTTCTTCTATAATGGTATTTGGGCAATTTTCCCTTGTTTAAAATGACCCTGAGCCTATTTACAAAATTTGTGTGTCAGTGAGCCTGAGCTCGAGCTTACTCGAGTTTTGTTTAGCCATATCGAGCTCGAGCCTCGCTCATTTTCAGCCCCACTTCCACCGGGGATGGATGACACATCCGACTCTCCCCACGGAGGAACTTGTTACTTGCTTGCCGATGCCGATGTCGAGCTCGTCAGTAGTAACCCACACAGAGTAACTTTCCGTAAGCTTGAGTGAGAGGTAACCTTGCTTGCATTGGTACTGACAGTCCGACAGTCACACAGTCACACCTGCTGATTGCTTGCATCGTATCCGGTTGCCAGCCACATACTAGACTAGGTTCAGGGTCTTGCTTGATCAATTATCTTGCATGCCGTTCATCCAGCTATTGAGCCACTGAATAGAACCCTTTAACATTGCAAATAGTAATAGGCTGCTCAATGCGCTAAAAAAATTAACGGCAAGGACGCCAGTACCATGTACACGGATGATGTAGCGCTTTTTAGTGATCCGTACAAAGACAAGTTACAAATAGGTTGTTTGATTGTCTACATCCAAGGAGTTTTGTATCTAGAGATACAAAATTAGAATGTTTGGTTGTCTTTTCACCCATCTGAACTAGGCTCTCCAGATGCAAGTATTTCTTCGAGCAGCTCAAGATACGACCAAATTAGGCGTTTCCCAGAGCAGAGCTCATGGATGCAAAGAACAACCACGTCTTGCGACACATTTGATTCATTTATTTGCTATATCTTTTGATCAGTATTTTCGATTACCGAATAGATTTAAAAAATGGGTTATTGATATTTTTTCGAACAGAACGAGACCACACTTGACATATAAATTTTAAAAGTTTAAAATTTTTATTTTTGAATTTATTTATTTATGAGACTTTCTTTTGAATTTTTTATTTTCGTAATTGATTTTTTGTTATTTTGATTTTCTAGAATTTATTTTTTTTAATATGTTTCATTCCTCTTTTAAATTTCTCCATGCCATTCTCTCCTTAGTGCTGTCAACCAAACAACATCTCTACGCAGCCTGTACAATCTCATACACCTAACCAAATAACAACCATTTGCATCATCTCAGCCTGACTCCAACCAGCCTGGCTCGGCTCATACAGCTTGGTTCAATTGAGAAGGCAACCAAACAGCCTAAAACAATACCCCATACCCGGTTGATGTTCTAATCAGAGTTTTGAAAACCGTTTTGGGTCTAAAACTCGATTGTGTTTTTGTGGAGGTGGCAAGTGAAACACTTTTCTACCTGTTTATCGCCTTTTCCTTTTTCTAGACTGTTTTGGGCGAGGTACCTCGGATGGTTGCACCCGCCACCAACCCCACAATATCAACTCATCAACTTACGTACGGATTGGTGGATAGCTTGGACACCACTTTGGTAGATGTGACTATAAAAGAAGAGTGGCGGATGATACAATCGTTTATGGTCTGTGGACATGGACTATTTGGAAAGATAGTAACCATTGCATCTTCCAAGCCAACCATTGCTTGATAGAGAATGTCTTCAACGGTCGAAACAAGAGCTGAAACCTAAAGATATGATAATGAACATGCCATAAGCCCATAAGCTAAACTAGGGGCCACGCCTAGCATTTCAAGCGAATCCTTCTCAATTCCGTCATTAATAATTTTTTTTTCTATTTGTCTTGCTTGTAATATATCTAGCCAATCTTTTCCTTTGATTTATATTTTTAAAACATTATAATTTTCAAAACTATAATCAATTTGTATTTTAACTAGTAAGTTACTTATTTTAGTTAAAGTACATATTTCACTATTGGTATATACGTATATAAGTCTTATCTCATAGTGACCCAAGGATGTATCTTTGTGATTCGCCCCTAACTTGTTTTAGGCCTTTGATCATGCCCTTAGCTATGGCTTTGTTACATATGGAATATGATCTCTCTTATGAAGGTTATTTTTACTGGCTAGAAACACATTAACTACATATATCTTTTAAACTATTTAGATCTAATGCATAACAACTATATGGGTAGATTTGTCTTAAGAAGTACTTTCATAGTATTATAGTTTTACTATGTTTTATAAATAAATTATAGTCAAATGTGTATTTGTATGTTGAAGACTATATCGATATGCAAAAGACAATTGTCTGCGGTCGGAGGGCTTAAGAGAAATCACATACTCACATGCAGCATCATCAACTAAGCAATAGTAATAAGAAGAATTGACAGTGCGTGCCGACACTCCTCGATCAACTGACTCATCACACTTACGTAACTGTACGTTAGCTGTGCACGCTAGTGTGAAGAACCCTCCTCAACTAACTCATCACAATTATTACGTAACTGTACATTAGCTGTGTGCACTGTGCACTAGTGGGAAAAAATTCAATTCAGAATTTCAGGAGTTTTGGGCATGATCTTGTCGTCGTATTTTATTAATGAATGGAAAAATAGCAATTAGTCAATGCGAGTACTAGCTTAATTCGAGTGGCGTTAGAGAGAACAGGGCTTGGCTGCTGCAACAGCAAGAAACTTGATCAGTAAATATGAGAAAATTGCACTGTACCTCCCGGAACTTGTAACAAATTGCACGAAATCCCCTAAACTTTGAAATTGCTTTCTCAGCTCCTGGAACTTGTCTCCGTTTGCACCGTTAGTCCTGGGCCGTTAGGATCCATTAGAAATTCCGTTAAACGCTGACGTGGCGCCCACGTGGCCGTTAAGTGCTGACGTGGCCCAAAAAAATCAAACAAAATTATAAAAAAACCTCAAAAAATTATAAAATTCATAAAAAACCAAAAATAATTCACAAAATTCATAAAAAATTCAAAGAATACATAAAAAATGCAGAAAATTCAAAAACATTTTTAAAAAAATATAGAAAAATTTACAAAACCTGGAAAAATCAAGAAAATTTATAAACAATAATTTACAAATATAGAAAAATTTAGAAAACCTGAAAATAATCCACAAAAATCATAAAAATGTAGAAAATTCATAAAAATCCAAACAAATCATTTAAAATCTAGAAAATTTAGAAAACCCGAAAATAATTCACAAAACTCATTAAAAATCCAAAAAATCATTTCTAAATTAACAAAAAAGAGAAAACTGAAAGAAATTCACAAACAAAATTAGAACTTCACTTAACTTTTTGTGAATTTCTTTTAGTTTTTCTGAATTTTTGTGAATTTTTAAAAAATTTTATGATATATTTTTATGATTTTTTGGGATTTTTAATGAATTTTGTGAATTAGTTTTGGGTTTTCTAAATTTTTAATATTTTAAATGATTTTTTGGATTTGTATGAATTTTCTACATTTTGAAATTTTTGTGGATTATTTCTAGGTTTTCTAATTTTTTCTATATTTTTAAATTATTTTTTTATGAATTTTCTGGATTTTGTTTCAGGTTTTCTAAATTTTTATATTTTAAAATTATGTTTTAATGAATTTTTTGGATTTTTTATGAATTTTCTGGATTTTTATGATTTTTGTGAATTATTTTTTATTTTTCGGATTTTTTGGGGCCACGTCGGCACTTAACGGCCACGTGGGGGCCACGTCAGCGTTTAACGGAATTTCTAACGGATCCTAACGGCCCAGGACTAACGGTGCAAACGGAGACAAGTTTCAGGAACTGATAAAGCAATTTCAAAGTTTAGGGGATTTCGTGTAATTTGGTACAAGTTTCGGAAGCTACAGTGCAATTTTCTCAATAATATAACCAGGAGTTCAACATCAATAAATGGATAAAGGAGGTGATCGAGGAGCTACATGTTGGTAGAGAAAAGGACGTATATATGGAACCTCACAAAGTCGCCTGTCGAAGCAATAACCTGAATAAAAATAAAAGTTGGGAGGGAAAGAACAAATTCAAGGAATTTGATTCTAAGTTTTTGTGTGCATCACTTTTGTTCACGGACCATGGGAATCAGAGGTTGAGATGCATGTATATCTGCATCCCTATCAGTAAGCAGAGATACGGATGAAGAGGTTGGTAGCTGCTTCTCGCTGTATGTGTGTCTGACGAAGAGCTTGCAATTAATATGCCGGCCACTGATTAACCAGCTTGCAGCAGCCACTGATTGAACTCTCGTTAGTGTATAACCGTTGCAAGTTACACGTCCATTAAGCGCAGTCACATGGATACTCACACATCGATCAGCTGCGGTGTGTTGCTACGTACTAGCATGTTTGAGGCCTCAACAATCAGAAATCCCCTCCGTCTTGCCTGGCTGCTGCAGGTGCATGTCAGTCTGAGGCTTTGTACGTAGCGTAGCGTAGCGTTTCAGTAAAATTTGAGTGTCTTTAAAAAGTGGTTTAAATATTATAAAAAAATAATTAAAAAATAGTTTTATAACCTTTAAGAGAACTACTAAAAACCAAAGAAAAATCATTACAAATTATTACACCAAATAGGCTATATAAAAAAGATAAATTTTACTGAAACGCTACGCTACGCTACACTAAGCTGAAATGTACACGGTCTGAATCTGAAATGCTGCTTATCACAATCCGATATATTACCCTATATAATAGGGTTCACCTCTAGATACGAATTAAGCCCCAGTTCTCTACCGCTTATCTTATTTATTTATTTATCTGATTTATCTTCTAACTCCGAGAGCTTTTTGAGGTGTACTCAAGACTTCGAGAGACGAGTCTTCATTGTTTGACTTGTTTATAGTCACACTTTTGAAGAAAGAAACAAGAGAGCTCTGCAGAGATGGTGAGCATGAAGAAAGAAAACTACCATCAAAGAAAAACAACTCTCGAATGGATTTGCTGGTCTATGATAACCAAGTACACATAGGTGAAGAGCCTAGTCTTGCATAGGCGCAAGCTCTTCTCAAAAGAATTTCGTTTATAGGAAGCAAGAAAACGCATGCGCGTGCGCAACAAGCAAGAAAACGGGTCCGTGAGCTAGGTGGATCTACCCACTGAAAGGTTCCCTTGGGGAATCTTTTTACGAAAGTGACCGACACGACGCTATACCGGAAGGTCCTTCGGGGTGTAGAAGGTATAGGAGTTGGGTTGAAAAAATAGATTATTTATATTTTAGACAAAGATAAGTAAATAAATAGATAAATCAGATAAGTTGTTGAATAACTGGGCCAAAATGGATGATAAGCCAGGCAGCCAGCTTGCCTGCCCAGTGCCCCAGTGCCAGTGGCGGGCAAATCGAGGCGAGCAGTGAGGTACAGTTAATTAATATAATGTCAATAATTTCTGGGAGCTCACGCTCATCCATCTTGTCTCGCTGATCCATGTTAGCTAGCACGCGAATCGAATCAACCATAATTAAGGGTTCATGTGCTGACACTGGTTACAAGTAGCATGGATGCATGCCCATGTCTCAAAATTTCATCAAGAGCGGGGAATACATACCTTTGGAAGCCATTTTGGATGAGCGAGGTTCGATCGAGAGGCACCTACTAGCCCTTCTTCCTCCGGGATCCTCCTCCTGGCTCTCTTCTTCTTCTTGTTCTTCTAATTTTATTGGGCAGAGCCTGCTATGTGTGTTTCATGCATTCATCTCGATCCGAAATGAACCCAGCAGATCAAACATACATACATGTATGTATGTATATGTAAGGACTGTGGAATTTGGAGGTGTGAGATGGGATTGCTCCTGATGCGGAGATAGATATATGGGGACGAGCAGGTGTGGGTGTATATACTGTACACCTGGAGGTGCAACAGGGACAGATCATACGCTTCACTTAACAAAGCAAGCAGGGTTCCAGTGCAAGCTCGCACAACAATATCAATCTCCAGTCCACTAGCTCATTGATCTGTTTAATTACTTGGATCCATTCCATTCTGTTGTTGTTAATGATAGTATAGTACTAACATAATCTTCTGTGCCTCTTAAACAATTAACAATGCAGTGCAGTGTCCATGCATGCATCCCACCGACGCTTTGCTGTGAATTGTGATTTTCTTCCCACCTTCCCGTTTTCACACTGAGCTATGCATGGCACCTCAGCTTACTTCTCTTTCGCCGTATGTCACCAACAGGACCCGGTTAGCCGTTAGCCACGGTTCTAATACGAACAAAAATATGTCATATTACTTTCCATCGATCGCGTAGGATTTGATGTCACATACCCTCATCTCAACTTCATGCTCCACTACGCCATGCTTCTGCATAATCGGCTCGTTATGCAACCATCATAGTTACCAACAACATATGCTAAAGTCAAGGCCTATTTGGTTGCATGGCAAATTTTACTAACTTTGTCACGCCTAAATCGTCGGCCAGCCCACCTAAGTTTAATTCATAAATTTCTCCGCCACACATTCGCAAAAAAGATCAATCTTACGGACCACTTTTTATTTGGCCCATGACATGTCATGTGGGGGATAACATACGCACGACATCGTCAACGTCGGCATGCAGCAGGATCAGAGGATCCCCACCCCAGTTTTGAATTTGTTAAGTAATATATAAGTCTATCTTAAGTAATAGATGAGTCTATCTTTAAGTAATAGTAGTTAAGTTTGTTAAGTAATAGATAAGGCAAGTTTGGTGATTACCTTTTTTTGTTGTTGTTGTATTGGTTGTAAGCTGCTGCCTAATAAAAGGGGTTCAGCGGCCATGAATCAAGATTAAGCAATAAAGATCTTTTATCTTTCCCTCTCGTCCTCTTCCACCTCCTCTTGACGCTACCAACTAGCGTTGCTACTACCGTCAAATTCATCTCGTCCTTGTAATGGTGACAACTTGGCATACTTATATATTAGTTAACAAATTCAACTAACTGGGTTGCGGATCCTCTGATCCTGCTGCACGCGAATCCTCTGATCTTGTTGAACGCTAACATTGACGACGTCGTGCGTATGTTGTCTCCACATGACATGACATAACACATGACACGCGGAAGCGGTAAAGGGGCGGAGAAGGTTGAAATGAACCGGTTGGGGTTTTGAGGGCACGTGAATCTGTGGTGGCCCCATAGGCCATAGTATGATACCCTAGCCGAGAGGAAAAAATTGGATCGACAGCAAGAAGCGGGCTGACATCGATAGAGAGGAGGCAGCCAAAATCGATGAGATGGCCCATGCATCTCTCCTCACGCACCCATTTGAATATCCATGTCCTTGTTCATTGTTGATGCTGGGAGCCATAACTCGCACACCGTGACATGTTGGGACAATCAATGCCCACCACTCCTCAACATTCCTGAAATTCCCATGAATTTATCTATCATTCCTTCCTCTGCTGCCAAGTTAACATGCAACACAATGTATCTGCAGCGGTGAGTGACAACTCCATTCTTCATGGCAATGCCACACCCACTTCCCAATTCCCATCATTCAGCCAGGCAATGCACAGGAATGGATACAGAGACATTATACAGAGACATACATACATGCTAATCTTTTGAAGAGAATACACACATGCCTATAATCTCTCATTCAAACACTACACTCGGACTAACCAAATCAAAACAGGTTTCGACCTTCTTTCAAAGATATCTTTGAGGTGTTAGTGATGCTGTCGTTTTTTTTTTCATACATTGGCTCTTTATATAGAATTCAACTGGTAAACATGCTGTCTTTCAAATCTATTTCGAGTTCACGTTTGTCGTTTACATCTCGAGGGGCATCACAATCCAGAACTTCTATACGCATATCATACTTGCATTCCATATCGGATTGCAGGCAGTCAAGTATAGACAGGACATTGTTTACCTGATGGCTCCTTGACCTGTCTACTGCTGTGAAAGTGTAAACCTTACCATCTACTTCTATCCAGCTGCACCCCGTGTTCGTCTTCAGCCCTCTCTCCTTCATCACTTTCCTCACTCTGGCCACATCGCTCCAGCAACCAATGCTCGCGTACAGATTTGCGAGCTGTATGTGAGTTGCAGCACAACCTGGCTCCAGCTTAAGGCGGTGCTCTGCAGCATGGATGCCGATCGGAACGCTTCTGTGCACCCTACAGGCAGCCAGTAGATTGCCCCATATGACGCCATTTGGAGGCATGGACATTGTCTGGATCAAATCCCATGCTTCATCAAGCAGACCTGCACGACCCAGAAGGTCGACCATACATGAGTAGTGATCCAGCTTGGGTTCTACCCCACATCTGATCATTGTCTTGAAGCAGTGCCGCCCTTCCTCTACGAGGCATGCGTGCCGGCATGAAGAAAGGATGCCAAGGAAGGAGAGTGCATTCGGTGCTACACACTGCTCCTCCATTTCTTTCAGTAGGTTTAGGCAATGTTTAGCAAGGCCATACTGCGAATACCCAAAGATCATGGAGTTCCAAGAAACCAGGTCTTTGCAGGCAATGCCCTCAAATATGGAACGGGCTTCGTCTATATTCCCGCACTTTGCATACATTGATACCAGCGCGTTTGAAACATGCACATATGGGCCAAAACCCATTCTCATTTCCACACCATGAACAGCCTTACCAAGCGCAAGAAAAGCGTGGCTAGTGCACACACCGAACAGAGTGGTAAATGTGATGTCATTAGGCTTGCATGCTGACTGCCTCATCAGTTGAAACACATGGAGACATGCTTCAACCTGGTTATCCTGAGCGTAACCAGAAATTAGTGCCGTCCACGACACGGTATTTTTGACTGGCATGTTCTGAAAAACCTGAAGAGCACTTCCCAATTGACAGCATCTTGCATATAGGCTGATGAGTGAGGTACCAGCATGGACAGATGACATGTCATAACCAACTTTCACCATTAGAGCGTGAAGCTGCATCCCTCCCCTGAGGGATTGCTTAACAGCACAAGAGCTAAGGGCAGATGCTAACACAGATACATCTGCACTTATTCCTCCCTTGTGCAGCTCTACAGGTAGTGCAAACTTATTCATGGAGTGGCAGGCTGAACTATCAGTGGTACCAGGTGAGGTTTGTGGTGCCTTTGCCTCGGGCGTGACACGCCTAGTTGATCCCAATATGTCATGCATACAGTCATCAATAAGGCGGCGATGGGATGGAGCCTGCTCTTGGGGCTTTGCTGGTCGGAGGTGCAGAAGAGTGAGCACATTGGGTATGCTGGGAGCCCCTTGCTTGGATGTGCCAAATTTTGCCGCAAGCAGATGAAGTGGTGGTAAAACAGGAACAGTGTGGGCGTGGTTGCTAAAAGAGCAGCAGATGTGCATGACCGAAGCAGTCCATGAGTTGCAGGTGGGCAGGAGCATATCTATGCTTTTGCTGATTTGCACTCGCATTGCATTGCATTGGGTTATTGGTGATAAGAGGAGGAGCACAGCAGCTTGCAGCTGCAGGGGCCAGGGGAGCACTGCACTGAGACAAAGCAAGCAATAGTAGAGTTACATGATCAACATTATGGGCGTGGTAAGGCAAGCATTATCATGAGCACCTGGTGTGTGGTGGCAGACCCAGGATTTCGGGGAGCCTACGAATGACCCATTACCACAGATAGTACCATATATGTATACGACAAGCACAAATTTGGTGACTACCAACAATTCCGTCTAATAAATAGAAAGTCATTTAGACATGAAACGAACTAAAAAGATATAATCGAATACCTCATTAGAGTTGACCATAATATGGACACTTATTCGGCTTGCATGTCAAAGTTTAACTGTTTAAGCATACAACCACGCATGATACATTGAGACTGCAATATAGAAAAATGTGGTGATTAGTACATCGTATAGCACAGGAAATATATTAACGTAAACATTTTTTGGTGATCGATTGAAGTATTGAAATGCATCACTTACTAGTATACCAGTTATTTAGGGAGGCAAATCAGTACAATCATGGATGCATGGAGAGATAGACTCATAGCCAGACTCATTTTATTTCTAAGACTGTAAACACTATGATTACAAAATACCAATTTTGTAATTCACCTCAAATCTGAATGAACAATTGACACTGACGGTGCTCTGCTTGTTACTTGTTAGTTCCTCTATGGCGCAGGCCCTCAGCTAGCACAGGGGAATGGCCGGACAGGGGCACAAGCACGGGGCAAGAGCTGGCCGGCAAGCCGGGAGCCTGGGACGCCGCTGCCACGCCGTCACGATGTCGGCTAGGGCTGCGATTTGGAGAGCAAGACTGGCGAGAAGAGATCGAGTGCCGGTGTGGGCTTTAGGTGGATGGCTGGCCCAGCACACCCTCGGCCCATCTCCACCATTGCCTTCTTCCTTGGACTGGAGGAGGAGCATGGGCAATAATCAGTGATAGAGGGGAGGGTTGGGGATACCATATTTGGCTATGTCACTTATAGACAACTCTAGTACATAGAGACAACTTATACAATGATTTGTCTATAGAGTTGTCTGCAAAGTTATTTAATGATTTGTTTGCATGCAATTTAATGATGGAGCTCGTTGGCATGACCTTTCCCAAAGCTTGATCTGTTGTCATCTTGTCAACATCACATTGGAGACGATGATGTCATACTTGGGGAATGAAGCACCATGAGGATCATGCGGATGATATCACCTTATGAAATTTGAGTTAAACCAAGTGAGTTGATTTCTTCCACAAGAACATTTAAGCGAGAATACATATCATTTGCACACTCATGAGAAAGCATCATGAAGGCATGAAATTTACCTCTCCTCACGAACATTTTGGGATAATCTCACAAAGAGCGACCCATTTGTCGTGAGCATTAGTGTCACTATGTACTCTAGAAAACACTTCTTTGCTCAAGACTTCAAAGATAGCATTCTTAGCCTTAGCATTCCATTTAGCTTGAGTAGTACTACGTGGTGTCTCATCATACCCATCATGTGTAGTGTTCCTTACATCAGGGTCAATGGCCTCTAGGTAGCTAATGTGCACTTTCCAATAACCAAAGTGTAGCACCCTGGCTTACTATAAGCCCAAGATGCTACCAACTCCCTGATTTCTACAAAATTTCGGCAACACTTCCTCTTAAACATGGACATCCACTCAGCAGATAAACAACACCCACGAAACAAAAGTCTAACCACAGCCCACAATCCAACACTGCCATCACAACGCTACGAAAGGCCAACAGCTATCCTTACCTTCCTTGGTCCAACATGGCCCATGGAGGGAACCACCGAAAGGGGGTAGCACAAGCACGATCCTAACTCAAGTTTACACACGGTTATACAATAACAGGTGAGTTACAGTTCAAACCAATTGCTTGTTTATTCTAGGTTAGGTAATTATTAGTTAGTTTAGTGAGGTTACTGCACATTTCTGTGAGTAATACTACCATCCCACACGTGTCACCATTGAGGGATACCTAAACAAAATAGAGAAATAAAAAGTGAGTCCAGGACACATATTTAAATAGAAGACAGTAAACAGACTAAGAATAGCAATCTTCACATTCAGTCTTTTGCCTCCAATTTTTAATTACATCTAATAATCATTATCATCACAATGCAATGCAAATGATAAATGTGTCTCTTCTCTGAGCTTATACCAATATAGCAAGTGTCCACCCGTAGGTGTCCCACTTCCCCAATCCTTTTTCATACAGGATCCAACACAAATTTTCATGTTCTAGGTCTCATTGGAAAGCCAAGGACACGAACTACATTTCATTCTACATGGACACCCTCCAGATCCTGCTAAAAACCCCCTGAAACGGGGTTGCAAGTTACTGCATATATGAATTTGTCATCGAAGCGCAAATTCAACACCTATTGCTCTCAAATCCCTCCCAAACCTAACCTAATCAATGCATAAAAGGGCTAATTGTAGAGAGAGGATGCTTAGTTCGTTACCCAAACGTGGAGCTCCAAACCCTAGCTTCCTCTCCTCTTCTTCCTTCCCTTTCCTCTTCCCTCTTCTCTTCCAAGGCCGGCCTCCTCTCCCCTTCCCTGGCTCTTCTTCTCTGGCCTCCTCTCCCCACTCTCCTCCCTGCCCAGCAGCAAGGCCAACGGCGGCTATAGGTGGCGACGGCCAGCGGAGGGGCAGCGGCTGGGGGAAAGCCGGGGAGGAAGGTGTGAGAGAGCAGGGGGCCAGGGGGGTTCCAGTCTTCCAGAGAGTTTGGGTGATTCCAGAGAGCACGGCTGTTTGGTTCGTAACCTGCTTCACCGTACATCACCGTGTGATCACGACGAATCGAGAGCATGACCTGAATGAAATCAAATAGATATAAAAATTACAAAATAAAATTAACTAAAATGAACTGCATGAAAAGAATACGCTCCGGTATCCTCCCCTCCATGTCAATGCGTGCGGATGTATACAACCTGTTAATCGTGATGCACATATATAATTATAATTTACAACTTGATCGGCCCATTGAGAGAACGCATCACTACTTTTAATTAAACGAGTAAGTGTCACACGTATTTATGCGTACAATCATGTACATAATTGATATGTTAATTAAAAACAATTATTTACATGTTATTGCACCCATTAATTAATCTATATCTATATGTATATCCATATTTTGATTATCTATTGTTTAATTTTGCTTGTTTAGGTGTTTTATGAGATGACCCACGCCAATATCAACCGATTGAGACAATCGATAAAATAAGGAATGCTTCTACACCTGCTCCATATAGACATAGACAAATAGAAAAAATTGCACGTGTCCTAAAATACTACTTTTTTCTATAAATTGTTGATATCAGCATTGCTCCAACGTGCTTTGTACGTGCACGCTTTCTAGTGTGTATATATTGTCGGTGCAACGTGCACTGGGGTCTGCTCCATTTACTTAATCAGCGGTGGCGCGGCGCACGGCAGGCGAGCAAGGCCCTAGACGCCACGTGCGAGCACACCACGTGGCGGTTAGGCAACGATCTAGAAACCTCGGAAGATGGCGCCCTGCCAACGGGCGGGCTCCGGGCCCCACTTGGTAGGTGCGCCCGAGAAGAGGAGGGAGCTTATCATAGAAGGCTCCACTCAGCGTATTGGAGGTATTTAATGCGGCGATTCGGCGTGGGAGGCAGAAGATGATGGTTGCGGTCACTGTGGCTATGGCCGAATCATTGTAGCGGTCATTCCGCCACTGCACTGCCACAGGTTTGACCGGCGCCAGTGTTAGGCGGCTCTTCCATCCCGTCCACACTCGGTGATAGATGGGAGCACGTGAAGCAATCGGCGTCAGCAGCGGAGGAAAATGGGACGCATAGTGATACGACACAATTAATGTACTCTCCATCTCTTAACCGTCCCAGGCAGTATAAAAAGGGGATCCGGGTGAGAGAGAGAGGGGGTTGTATCCCGGATACACACAAATTTTGTACGTTCTCCAGAGAACACACACCTTCAAACCAAAGAAATCAAGCACAAGCATGATTAGGACTGTTACCCGCCTTGGGGGTCAAAAGCTGAGTAAAATCTGGCGTCTCCCTATGCGTGCTCGATCAAACGAACTAGTTAGCAAAAATCCCCCTCTAGACAAACACAGTTCACAAAATCTGTAAGGTCAAAAACCATCGATATATATAGAGTAAGGATAAAGTCACACACACACACACACATATATAAATATAATATTTGGTACTCTATGGAGTCTGTGTTCCTTACTTGGTTTGGAAACAATTAATTGTGCAGCAACTTCAAAAGGAGTTCGAAGAAATTGCGTTCTGAGATGGCGAAACCGTTAAAGATTTCTCCATCAGGCTGACCAGTCTTGTAGGAAACTTGGCCACAGTCGGGGAGGAAACCGATGAGACCAGGGTAGTCGAGAAGTTACTCAGAGTTGTGCCACCCAAGTCAATCGAGACCCTGCTTGACCTCTCCACTCTTACGATTGAGGAGGTGACAGGAAGATTGAAGGCAGCAGAGGACCGCTTGGATTTGACTGATGGCGGAAGGGGGTCCTCCAGCGTCAAGCTTCTACTGACCGAGGAAGAATGGCCTTCCCGATACAAAGGTCGCCCTATGGAGAAGGATCTTATGGCAGAGGCTCTGCAGGTGATGCTGGCGGAAAGAATGGTGGTGGCAATTAACGTCGCAACAAACCGCGGCAACCCATGCAGAATGGAGGAGGCCGAGCCGGAGCGCGTGACAAGAGGATTGACCAATGTCGCAATTGTGACAAGTTTGGTCATTGGGCTAGAAACTATCGTCAACCAAGGAAGAAGCAAGCACATCTCACTCAAGAAAATGATGTGATGCCCGCGCTTCTGATGGCACAGGCGTGCGCGATGGCGGAACCAACTATGCTTGCCACAAGCACTATCCATCTCGAGGAGCCGAACGCGCTGGCCTATTTCAGCGCAGGGGGTGATGACCATGTTGATGGGTGGTTGTTCGACACACGAGCCACAAACCACAAGACTATACATCGAGAGGTTTTCACCAAGCTTGAGCAAGGAGTCACCGGCATCGTCCGCTTTGGAGACGGATCGGTGGTCGACATTTGCGGCCGTGGCACCGTGATGTTCACAGGACGAAGCGAGGAATATAGGGCACTTATGGACGTCTACTACATTCCCCGGCTGAAGAACAACATAGTGAGCATCGGCCAACTTGATCAGAATGGTGCGAAGGTGATGATTGAAGATGGAGTGCTGAGCATATGGGACGAAAAAAAGAAGCTCTTGGCCAAAGTCACTAGAGGGAAAAATCGCCTCTATGTCTGGCGCCTCAGGTGGCTAGACGCATCTGTCTTCTCGTTTAGCGTGACGACATTGCCTGGCGATGGCATGAGAGGTACGGTCATATTAGCTTCAAAGCTCTTCGGCAATTGGCGCGACATGGCATGGTGCGAGGTCTGCCTTCAATTGATCATGTGGAGCAGCTCTGCGACACCTGTGTCATCACCAAGCAGCGGTGATCTCCTTTCCCAACACAAGCAAAGTACCGCGTAGAGAGTGCTCTGGATCTTGTCCATGGAGACCTCTGCGGGCCTATTACTCTAGCGACACCCAGCGGCAAGCGATATTTCCTCCTCCTAGTGGACAATTGCACCTGTTTCATGTGGCTGGTGCTGTTAGCCGCTAAGGGTGATGCTCTAGCAGCGATCAAGAGGTTTCAAGCCACGACAGAGCTAGAAAGTGGCAACAAGCTTCGGATACTTTGGACTGATAATGGAGGGCAGTTCACTTTTGTGGAATTCGCCCAATACTGCGCAGATCAAGGAGTTCAGTGGCATCATTCGGCGCCCTACTCTCCACAACAGAATGGAGTTGTAGAGAATCGGAACTAGACAATGGTTGCTATGGCGCGCAGTCTACTCAAGCAGCATGGTATGCCTGCGAAGTTCTGGGGAGAGGCGGTCACAACGGCTGTCTATCTTCTGAATCGTTCACCAATGAAGGCCCTCAATTGGAAGACACCATATGAGGCTTGGCACAAGAAGAAACCGTCGGTCAGTTTCCTGCACATCTGGTTGCTTGGCTTATATGATGAAACTAAAGCCACAACAAGGGAAACTTGAAGACCGAAGTCTCCCAGTCGTGTTTCTCGGATATGTGTAAGGGTCCAAGGCCTATAAGGTGTTTGATCCAATATCCTAGCGAGTTTATGTCAGTAATGATCTGGTATTCGACGAGGACAGAAGCTCGGATTGGAGCAAGATGGAAGACAAAGATGATTGGATTCTGGTGAGTTCTAAATTTAACTCTCGACACAGGTGATGGGCTCTCCTAGACCCATGGAGATAGGAGAAGGGGGTGGCGTGCAAGGGAGTGGGGAGACGGTGCTTGATCCTGAGGAATCACTTGAGTCATCACCCGATTCTGAGGCTCCAACTGACGCATCAAGAGAAGATGTTAAGTTTGTTTTGCCACCTCCCAATGCTGAAGATATGTTGGACGGACACCACAACACGACGCCCATCCGATTCCGGCTCATTGACAACGTGCTCGGTGGCGACTTACATCCTCCAGGCCTTGTAGAACATGAGCTGCAACATGATGAGCTGCACTTTCTAAGTGCAGGGAAGCCCCACACCTACACTGAGGCTGCCAAGAAACATGGCATGAAGCCATGAAAGAGGAACTGAGGGCGATAGAAGAAACTAAAACATGGAGGCTCATCGAATTGCCGGCTGGTGTTCGTCCCATTGGTCTACAAGTTGAAGAAGGGCGTCGACGACAACATCGTCCGGCACAAAAGTGCGATTGGTGGCGAAGGGATATGTCTAGCTCGCCGGAGTGGACTTTTATGAGATGTATGCGCCGGTTAGACCTGATCACGGGAAAGCCCGACCCGGCTTGACCGGTGCATCGGGCCGGGCTCGGGCCTTAATCCGGAGCTCTGTTGTCGGGCCGGGCCCGAGTTTTTCACGATTTAAGCTGTGGCTGGGCCGGGCCGTCAAGCTTCGGGCCAGGCTTGGGCCCGGTTTTTGAGCCCGACGCACTAGGCCGGGCCGGGCTCGGGCCTGGTCCCACGGACCGGGCTTCTCTAAGCCCGGCCCGACGTTTGATCAGGTCTAGCGCGGTTGCTCGATTTGAGTCAGTACGACTAATATTCGCTACTGCGGCACACAATGGATGGGCCATTCACTACCTTGACATCAAGTCTGCATTCCATAATGGAGACCTAAAGGAAGAAGTGTACGTCGAGCAACCTCCAGGTTTTGCTATCGAAGGTAAGGAGCACCTTGTGTACATACTTGATAAGGCGTTGTATGGATGCGCCAAGGCCCGCGTGCTTTGAATATAAAGCACGAAAGGAGCTTGCTGTCTCTCGATTTCAACCGGTGCACTTCAGAGCATGGATTGTACAATAGAGGGACAGACAAAGACAGACTCTTGGTGGGAGTCTATGTAGATGACCTGATTGTGATTGGAAGTAATCTAAAGGAAGTATCCAAGGAAGAAATGAAGAGCAAATTCAAGATGAGTGATCTTAGATTGCTTTCATACTATCTCGGAATTGAAGTGAAGCAGGACGACGACATGATTACCTTGTGCCAGGCTATCTATACCAAGAAGATTATTACCGCAACAGGAATGCAAGGATGCAATGGACCGAGCCTTGGGGTGCGTGTGGTTGAGCACCTCTCTCGAGGTCCGAACCATGACCATCGAGAGAGATTAAAATTCCGAATGGCGAGGGAAGGGTGCGGGCTTGAACACGTGACCTCGCGAGTGATCTCCAGCACCGCATGCCACCCCATCATTGCATTCAATTCAACCATACTGTACACTATTTAGCCATCTAGAGAGATGCACCCCTGCATCATTAGTACTTGCGTGGATCGGGTCGTGGCGCACGCGGGAGGGGCACTCGCTCGATGGCTATATTGAGACCATAGAGAGACGGAGTGATTTATTCATTTTTATAAACCACAATATTTATAAAATGTCCTCAATTTAATTTCAAAAAATCTATAATAATTTTAAAAATATTTAATAAATTGGGATATATCATAAATTTGGTAAAATACCCGCGGATAAATTATTTTTTCATAATATTAATTTTAATATTTTTTGAATTTATGCATTACTTAAAGGTGCAAAAACTACAATTTTAGCAATGAAAAATCATAAAAAATACAAATTCTAGAAAATTGGTATGAAATGTCTAGCGTAGCATGAAAAATTCGATGTCATGGTCTTTGACCCACGTGTGTTTTGCAATTGATACATCAACAAGGAAGAATGAGGAGGGTCGAAGATTTGGACTTGCGAGGTAAGCTGCGAAGTTGGATTAGTGGGCCTTGTGCAGTTGTGATGACTAGTTTAATAGAGGGGTGACAGAGGCTTGAGCGTAAGGCTAGAGTCAAACCAGAGTCGACCCGGCCTGAACTGGGGACCCAACACGAATTCAGCTGTTGGGTTAAAACCTACTCCCTCCGTATCAAAATGTTTGTTACTTTTGATCTTTGCACAAACGTTTGACCATTCGTCTTATTAAAAAGTTAGCACAAATATGTAAAAAAAAAGTCATACTTAAAATATATTTAGTGATAAAACAAGTGACAACAAAATAAATAACATTTACATTATTTTTTGAATAAGACGAATGATCAAACGTTTATTCAAAAGTCAAAAGTGACAAACATTTTGATACGGAGGGAGTAGTAGATGAGGATATAGACCTTTGATCAAATAAAATGTGCTGCACTCACTTAGAGCATCCCCATCTGGCTCATCAAATGAGCCTGCAATCCAAATTTTTTTGTATTGCGCAGGAGGGAAGCAGCAGGGCAAGGAAGAAGCAGCGCATTGGGCGGGAAAATTCTGAATTACTATAGCGACACAGGTTCATTTTATGCCCTTGCTGGGGATGCTCTTAGGCCCTCTTCTGTAACTTGTTTAGTTTTAGTCGAAAAAGTTTGACCACCTTTTATAAAGGCTAAATAAATTATTAAAATTTTTTTGGAATCTTTGAGAAAAAATCCTACAAAGCCTTGGAAAATTACTTTTCAAAATTAAAGCGATGGTTTGTACAAAAATAACAAAAATTATAAACCCAACAAAAACTAAAACTAAACAATGGATCAAAGAGGGTCCATTGATTTAGCTATCGAAAATCAATACATATACGCTGCGTTCTTCCTCCCAATTTACCAGTACTTTTTTAATTAATATTTTTGAAACGAAACGGGAGGGAGCGTGGTGGGTCCCACAAGCCCAACCACGACGGTGTTTTGTGTAACGGCTTCCCTTCCTTGTTCCCTATAGCCTCCCTCCCACTTCATTTCAATTCAATTCAAACCCAATCGAACCCCTCCTGCGCTGCGAAGTGCGATCCCGACCGCGCCGCCGCTCGCCGCTCGCCGCTCGCCGCCGCCGCCGCCGCCGCCTACCTTGGTCCAGGTCCGTCCCATCACATTCGCTCCCTTCTGGGTTGGATTGGGTTGGTGGTTTTCTCCGATCGAATCCCTAGCTGATTAATCCTGTCGCAGGCTTCGCCGGCGCCGATGGAGGCCGGCAGCACTCCGCGCAGAGCAGACGCGGCGTCCTCCTACGTCTCCATGTCCCCCTCTCCCTCCCCGTCCCCATCCCACACGCCGCGCTCCAAGCCCAAGCGCCTGCTCTCCAGCGCTGCCGCTCCCGCCGCGACGGCCGGCACCACCGACTCCTCCAAGGGCGGCGGCGTCAACATCCACGTCCTCCTC
This sequence comes from Raddia guianensis, assembly GCA_036346415.1. Classification (NCBI taxonomy): domain Eukaryota; kingdom Viridiplantae; phylum Streptophyta; class Magnoliopsida; order Poales; family Poaceae; genus Raddia; species Raddia guianensis. The sequence goes on from CM070544.1 coordinate 44,368,206, forward strand.
AGATGCAGGTATACGGATGGATCCCTCCTTCCCACTGCAACCCCATCCCCCCTTCAGCTTATTGGATCATGTTCGCTGCCAATGCCAACGCCAATGCCAATGCCAATGCAGGCCTCTAAGCCAGGAGGAGCAGCGCACATGCACTCCTGTGGTGATCACCTGCAATGAGCCGCGGCGAGAGGTTTCTGTTGCCCAGAACGTTGCCAACAAGCAGATCGATCGAACGTTTCAGTTCGACAAGGTTTGCGAAATCTTCACTCGCAGCCACAGCTCTCAATCTCCATTCCAGATCAGGCATCTATGTCTGTAATCACTCCACCGCACTGCAGGTGTTCGGCCCAAAATCTAGGCAGCAGGATGTGTTCAACCATGCTCTTGTGCCAATTGTGAATGAGGTTCTAGATGGCTACAACTGCACAATATTTGCCTATGGCCAGACTGGAACTGGCAAGACATACACAATGGAAGGAGGAGGGGGCAAAACGCAGGTGATTTTACTTTCACAAGCTACCGATGTGCTTGCTGATGTGCTCGCCTTGTTGTGCCCACTCATATCTGCATGTGCACCTGTGTTTGTGTAGAATGGCGAGCTGCCATCCGATGCTGGCGTCATTTCGAGGGCGGTTAAGAGGATATTCGATATTCTAGAGGCGCAGAGTGCAGAATACAGCATGAAAGTCTCGTTCCTTGAATTATATAATGAGGAGCTTACTGATCTTTTAGCTCCAGAGGACTCCAAATTCTCGGATGACAAGTCCAAGAAGCCCATGGCACTCATGGAAGATGGCAAGGGAGGGGTTTTTGTCAGGGGACTGGAGGAAGAGTTAGTTTCTTCAGCTGGCGAGATATACAAGATACTAGAGAGAGGCTCTGCCAAAAGAAGAACAGCTGAAACTCTCCTGAACAAGCAAAGCAGTCGATCACATTCTATTTTCTCCATTACCATCCATATTAAGGAATGCACACCAGAGGGTGAGGAAATGATCAAGTGTGGAAAGCTTAATCTCGTTGATCTTGCCGGCTCAGAAAACATATCTCGGTCAGGTGCTAGAGATGTGAGTTTTGCTCTTGGAGAATTCCTTGTTTTCCCCCCCTACTAGTATGATTAAGCTGCACCTTTGAGCAACACCTACAATGTTCTATTCTAGGGGCGAGCTCGGGAGGCAGGAGAAATCAACAAGAGTTTGCTTACACTTGGGCGTGTCATCAATACTCTTGTGGAACACTCGGGTCATATACCGTACAGGTAAAACTAGCACTAGAGTTTGCCTTTTCGATGCCTCCTCAATAATTTGACATTTAATTTTCATCATGCAGGGATAGCAAGTTGACGAGATTGTTAAGAGATTCCTTGGGAGGAAAGACAAAGACTTGCATCATAGCAACCATTGCACCTTCAGTACATTGCCTTGAAGAGACACTAAGCACACTAGATTATGCGCATCGTGCGAAACATATTAAGAACAAACCAGAGGTTGGGCTCTTGGGTCTGTCAAATTATCGCTAGTGACAGTATTGTTTCCTCTTGGATAATTGAAATTAATTACCTGCATGGCTGTACTTGATTTCCAGGTTAACCAGAAGATGATGAAATCTGCACTGATTAAAGATTTGTACATTGAAATGGACCGTCTCAAGCAAGGTATGCCTTTTCCTCAAGTATGCTTGAATATTTCTAGTTCGCAATTTCAGCAAAATATGAAGCATACATTTCTTATTGAAAGCATGTGGTAAAATTAATATTATTCTCTTGGAATAAAGCTCAAGGTGAAAAATACCACAACTCTCTGAACAGAATTACACCGGATGGAACTCCCTTACCAGGGAATTTTAAATGTGGTTACTCTTAGGTTTTCCCATTTCTTAGCCAACTCCTTTAACACGATGATGTTTAAGACCATATGCCTAAACATCTTTAACTAGTGACAGGAATTATGGAACACTTATGCAAATGCTAGGCCAGATTTGATCATTTTACCTAATAATTTATTACATTGTTCCAGTCCTTTGGTCAGCACAAGAAGTATGGAAACACATCTGCAAACGCTATGCCTAGTGACTGATGCTGCTTGGTTTTTCCCACTTGAAAATACACTATTTTATGCAATTATTCTCTTCAGCGTTCTAGTTCAATCGAATTTAGAAGATTTGAAAATCCATATAATTTAAGTTGTTGCAATTATCAAATCTGATTCTGCATGGGCAGAACTATATGCTGCTAGGGAGAAGAATGGAATTTATATTCCAAGGGAACAACACTTGGCTGATGAAGCTGAAAAGAAGGTACTATATTCTCTGTGTTACACCATTTTACACATATATTAGGCTGTACATATTCTGCTTTTTTATGACGAAGAATAATTTCAGGCTATGTCAGAGAAGCTGGACCGTTTAGAGCTTGGTTTGGAATCAAAAGATAAGGTATATCTTCAGTCCTGGTGGAGGATTTACAACACGCTGAGAAAATGATATAATTCCAGATTTATAATTGTAACAGAAAATAGATGAACTCCAAGGACTGTGTGAATCTCAGAAAGTTTTAAGTGCAGATTTAAGTGATAAGCTTCAGAAATTACAGGTACATGAGTTGTCTCATCATGTGCTTGTCAAATGACTAGATAATCATGCTCTTATTTATGTATTCCCATTCTTTTTGTAGAAAAAGATGCAGGAAGCTGAGTGCGCCCTTGCGGACCTTGAAGAGAGATATACACAAGCAAACAATGATATAAAGGAGAAGGAATATGTGATAGAAAATCTTCTTAAATCAGGTTAGAAAAAAGTTTGTGCCTTCAAAGCTGAAGATTCTTTTTTTAATGAAGACTGATATGTTGGTTTCTATGTGTTTTCCCATATGAACTGGGATCTTTATATTTTTTTTATCAAGCAAATGATAAATTTTATATTGTTTGTGTCGAATATGATTCAGAGCCAATTGTTACACATATATAAAGTAACATGTGTTAACATGGCAAATACCTGTACTATGCATGCATAAAGGCCAACGCTGGAAATTGGGAGCAGAGCTGCAGCTCTTTATGTGTTACATTGTCCATGTTAGCTGTTTGCTACATCACATTTTGCCTTGGGATATTTGCTTGTAGTTGGCTCAAGTTGGTTCTCTTTACTAGTTTGTCTTTTCCTTCTTTTTTAATCTTTTCAGAAAAAGTTCTTATTGACGAAGCTCACACACTTCGATCTGAGCTGGAGAATACATCAGACGACCTATCTGGTCTCTTTTCCAAATTAGGTTTGTCTCCCTTTCTCCCTCTCCCCTTGTTCTTCTCTTAAAATTCTATGATATGTGATATATATGCATGCATTTTGATTTTCAGAAAGGAAGGACAAAATTGAAGATACAAATAAAAACATAGTTCAACATTTTCATTCTGAGCTAACTCAAGACATGAATATCTTGCATAGAACCATCTCAACTTCGGTCTCCCAACAGGAGAGCCAATTAAAAGCACTTAAAGAAAAGATGCAATCTTTTCTCTCCTCAAAGGGCAAGGTGTGCACCAAGAAAACATGTCCCTATCAGAGTATTTTCTATATGTATGTGTATAACCATTGTAAACTTGCTTAGGTTGCTGGAGGACTTGAAGAACATGCAAGAAAAATGAAAGAGAGCTTCACTCGTAGGATAGGTGAACTTGCAGGCTTTGTAAATGAAATGAACCTCAGATCTCAATTAAGCTCTGAGAAGCTTAATTCACAAGTCAGTGCACACACGTCTGCTCTGGAGGATGTAAGTATACTTCACTAGCCTGCTGCTTCCAGACTACGTCGACTCTCTTGATCCCATACTCCCTTTTCTGATTTATTTGTAAACCTTCTTCTTATTTGGTTGCTGCAGTGTTTGACTGGCCTCTTGGCTGACGCTGACAAATTGCTCTCTGGGCTACAAAATGGGCTTTCTCAGCAAGAAGAGAGTTTTACTACATTTGTTGAGCATCAGCATGAGGTTTATGACAGTGCTAACATTATCCCTCAAATGATCATTCTTGCATTATTGATTACAGCACTTTTAAGAAAATTTATTGCACTCAAACAGGGACTCTCTAGAAATGTTGAGAGAACAAAATCTATCTCAGCAACTACAATGAATTTCTTCAGTACAATAGATGCTCATGCATTGGAACTCAAAAGGATTATGGAAGAATCACATGTGGCATATCAAAATAAACTCTTCCAGCTCCAAATGAAGTTTGAGGTAATCTCTGTTTCAGATTAAGTACATTCTGCACTGTCCTAGAAATCTCTTAAAATGTTTACTAGGCTAACAATTCAACGGTTGCTGAACCATAAAAATGCGGATTTAGGTATGTGCTGCCGATGAAGAGAAGTACCTAATGGAGAAGGTAGCAGGACTATTAGCAGAATCAAATGCTAGAAAGAAAAATATGGTATGCACATTCGACCTTGTTAGTATCACGATACAATTTCTTGAAATTCAACAAATATGTGGATAATATCGTGAAGGCCACTATTTATTGCAAATTATGGTTCTAAGGCAATGTATTTGTGCATATTACTACCTGTGACTATTAGGCTCAAAACTAAGCATTGATTAGATTGTTTGTTATATGTGGTCACTTCGCTAGGTTCGAGATGATATAAGCGGCCTGAATAATACTGCTTCTGAGTGTTCCGATAATTTACAAACTGAAACCATCAAGCTTCATGATTTTACATCTTCTATGAGAGAGCAATGGGAAACCTACATGGAGATAACTGAAGAGGCATTCCATGAAAACATATCTTCTATCGAACAAAAGAGCTCTTGCTTGATGGAGAATCTTCAGCAATGGTACATACATCTCTTTTGCCAGTAAGTAGTTGAGTTTCGAGTTTCTTTAACACACACCAATTAAACATATTCCTTAATCTGCAGCAAGGCAAGGACAAAGTTATGCTCTGAACAATGGAGCAGTGCTCAAAATTCAGTATTGGTACTAGGAAGAAGCAACACGGAAGCCATAGGTTCACTCATAAGGTAATTGCAATCATAATATTAGACTATTATATTTGAGATATATGTTTGAGTGGAGAAAACCTGTTGGGCTAAATATGCCTCCCTTTGAATGAAGTGATGGGAATGAGGCGAGCAACCAACTTCATACTAAATTTTCATCTGCCGTCATTACTGCACTCGAAGATAACGATATTTCAAGCAAAGCTCTTGTTTGCTCTATTGACGGTACTACTATTTCATACTTCTTAGCAGTGCTGCTCCATTTTGTGCTTGAAAGTATGGCTTTTCAATGGTGCAAATGTTTCCAATTAATGGCTTTTGCAGATTCACTAAAATTGGACCATGGCGTTTGTGAGAATGTGAAACCTATCATCATCGCATCACAAACAGAGCTCCACAACATGCAAGGCAGGCACCACGAGAAGACGGTAGAAATACTAGGGAATGCCGACAGATCGCTTAGGGATGATTACATGGTGGGCAATATATTCCTATCACTTTTCTCATATGCTAAACATGTTATTTATTGTTTAGTTTTCTAATGAGCCCGATGGGTTGATCCAGGTGGATGAAGCAACTTGTTCAACACCAAGAAGGCGGCAGATTATTATCCCAAGCAGCGAATCGATTGAGGGCTTGGTAACTCCACTGGAGGAGCTCGTGAAGTCATTCTGGGATAGTAGAACGCCATCAAAACTGGCGAATGGAAATGGGACGAAGCACTTGGATTCCACACCGGAAACCCAGAGAGTTCCTCTCACTACAATTAATTAGCCTACTGTATGTATACTGTATTATACTGTGCAAATCTACATGTTGTTCAGTGGTGGAGATTAATTTCTGTAGTTTGATTGACAAGTCAAACTGGTCTGAAACCTGAGCAATCAACCCAAGGACATTGATATTGGTCAACAATGAAGACGCATAAGCTTGAATTGATGTGAAAAATTAAAGATCCAAGGATCCGCATGCATGTAGATCATGTTGGTCGATCCATGCAGCTGCCTGTGAAGTTTCTCTGCTATCTGGTTGCGCAACATGCAATGGTTGGGTGATGCATATATAATTGTAGCCACATTTTTTTTTGTTCCGATGACATGCTTTTCCTCTCATTTTTTTTGTAAATTTATCTAATTTTATATTTTGAATTTTTTGGTTCAAATTGCTATGCTATACTCTTTTTTTTGGGCAATTTTTCCAAAAATCAATGTTTCGAGAATTTTTGTTAGAATTAGCAAGGAACTACCTCCGCTTTTTTGGTTTGACGTTTTTGACTTTTCGATACGCCTTTGACCATTTGTTTTATTCAAATTATTTTTGTAAATATCATTTATTTTGTTGTGATTTGTTTTATCAATAGAGGTACTTTAAATATGTTTTATTTTTTTTACATATTTTCATTAAATTTTTAAATAAGACGAATGATCAAAGACGTTCCAAAAAATTGAAGGCGTCAAACAAAAAAAATGGAGGGAGTATACCTCTTATTTTTGTTACTTCTAGCTAAATTCAAACTTTGAAAATATTTGTACGAATCACATGCTACGCCACTATTTTTGGTGACTGCTAATTTCAAACCATTGAGCTTATTGTGCCGAATCAGCATGATAGACCTCACAATATTTTTGGAGACCTTGACGGATTTCAACCTAGCAGGATTGTTTTGTTTGAATTGGTAGGCTATTCCTCAGTTTTTGTTTTTATGATTTTTGTCTGATTTCAAACTTTTAATTTTTTTTTTAATTCAAATCGCTCGCTCTGCTTACATACTCGCCGCGCGCACGTGCTTTCGCTTTTGCTTGCGTGCCGCATCCGCTGAATTAGCTCGACGGAGCGGTGCATCGGTCTGCCGCACCTCTTGTGGCCGGGGAAGGAGGCGAATGGAGCTAGGGTTTCATCCCTGTTCTAACATGCTGTAAATTTCTCTATTTTTGGCACAAAATGTTTCGCATAAAAATCATAATTTTAGTCCCTAAATCCACTCTATATTTTCTTAACATTCTCTAATGCATTTCTTGAATTATCCCGTAAAGAAAATATCATCTTTTATTTTTCCCATGAAATCCCATAAAATATCAAATATTCATACATATTTAAGTTCTCCTCATTGTTCTGGTTTTTTAGGATCTTATCCTGTAGTTTTTGTGAACCTCTAGCAATTTGCTATGAATTTGTGAAGTCTAAAATAGTTTTCTAGAAATTTAATCCTCACATTTAAAACCCCTTCCATTTTTAGAAATTCTCCTGAAATATGCCTTCTCCTTCTAGAACCCACCTTCGACATGACCCCTCTTTCCCACCGGTCTCGGCCCTAGACCAGTTCGACCCACGGCCCATCTTACCAAAGCCTAGCCCATGGAGCTCTTAAGTGACCACCGACGGCTTGGATCAAACTCCACCCAATCCAAAGCTCGACATTCTACCACGTCGCCCCAAGCTCGTACCTGTTCGCTGAAACAGATCCAACAACGCCCATTGATTTCCTCCACATCCAACGATGCCCACAGTTCTCCCTCCTCCCGACTGCGCCATCACCAACCAAAACCCTGACGCCGCTGTCTCCAAGCCGTGCTCGCTGGAATTGAATGTTGCCGCTGCTCTAGAACTTCCTCGACCATGGTTTCACCACCAATGGTCAGCTCTTCACGTCAGCAACCTTATCCCCGACATCAGCGTTGCTATCCGGCCATGACATTGTGCCAATCGTTTGTCGCCATGCCGTATCGCCGCCGTCACCATAAATCACCCTTGCGTATTCGACTCCAGCAAGCTTTGGCTATAAAAAGAAGCTCCATCGGCACCGTGACCTTGCAAGCTCACTACCCAACAATTTCTTTTTGCTCCACCGCCCGAAGCACCTCCAGCGCCGCTCTCTTTCATCTTCGGCGAGGTGCTGACCCGCGGCTCCAATCATCCTCCGGCCTTGACTCCAACACCGAAAAGGTGCCGCTCTTCGCTGCCAATCACCAAACCCCGACAATCACCAGAACATCAACGTTGTCGACACTCAAGATCTCATCACCCTAACCACGCCGCCTGACCATCTCCGGTAACCCTGAGCTCCACCGAAGCTTCTCCTAGGCTCACTAGCACCTCAATTTTATTTTTCCAGCACCATCTTGCTGATTCCGGCCATCGCTCACTAGCGCCACCTCATTCCCTGGCGATCCCTATTCTCCCCTACTCCCTCTCTCTTCCCCTCATTGCCGATCGGCACTAGTTAGCTTCTCCCTCCTTCAGCCTAAGCTCCCCCTCTTTCTCACAGCGCACCGGACCCCTCCTGTCATCCCCTCTCGCTTAACCCGCACAACAGCTCGCATGGCTATTGGGCCAACCCAATTCTGTTGGCCCACTTTCTCTTTTTAAAATATCCTTTCTTTTTTATATATAAAGAAATTGCTGTCCATTTTATTTAAAATAGCAATACACTTCTAAGATTTTTGCAAAAATTCTTAAAATTCAATATATTATTATATAAAAACATAAAATGCAACTTTTCAATAATAAAGCCAATTAAATAAATACTTCCCTTCTTTTTACATGGAAAATGCTTTAAAATTATGAAATATTTCTGAAAAAACAAAAGTTCATTAAAAAATTATTTTTATCATATCGATATTTTCAACCTAAAACTTCAGCAATTCCCATCTTGAAACTCTGATAAATTAGTTGTCGTCGAAACTGATCTCTGGAAATTTTGTTGATCCGCAAATAAAATCACACGTATGCTAATATATAATAATATCTTGCTATTCGGAGGGCTGCCACAATTATGTGAAAATTAATATTTTCTTCCTGTTAAAAGGAAACATTTCTAAATATTCAAAATCTTACGGGCTATCACTATGAAGCCAGCTCTAGCCCCCTTTTCCAAAAAGATCACATTTATATCAATTTTCCATGCATCCATACCACACGCATTTTATTTACATCTCAATTGTATTATTGGATTTTTCCATCCGCTTTTCTAGATTCCACGGCAAATAGACGACAATTTGATCGCCTTGGAATAATTGATTAGGAATATTTAGAAGATCCGTTAGGATTCATGAAAACTACTAAAGAAGGCCTAATTCCTATTATATAATATTTATTGCATTATTACTTAGCTAATTATTTACGAAGGCACTCTTATTTAAAATATATGTATTTGTCATTTTATGTAGAATAGATAGTTCAAGTTCCACTATCAAAAGCTCTCCTAAAATGGTTGCACTATACACCACTCCCACATAAGAAATCTAAATATGTGTTTCAAAGGTAGGATAGAATCATTGTCTAAGGTGACATTGATATGGAAGTGAACGATGAGTTAAATTTTGAAGGTGTCTGCATATTCAACAGCCTATGCATAATTGACATATACTACAGTCAATCCAATTATGACAGAGAAAAGGCTGGACAAGGAGTAGGAACTACAACTACTTTGAGTTTAGACTATGGAATGAGGTTGTTTAGATGTTATCGTTACCTCTGATTGTAGGGATGAATATTTTCTGAATATTTTGTGGAGTCTTTGCTAATAATGGTATCCAACTGTTGTACACAATACATTATGTTAATGAGCACCTTTTGTAATTTTGTCCCTAGAGCCAGGATGCTGGTGCTTTTTTTTTTGGGGAGGGGGGGGGGGACTAGTAATCAACCAAGCTCACTTCGAACAAACGTCTAGGAAACACAAAAGCAGGGGCATACAAAAATCATTCAACTGGTTCAGGTTTGAGATCAATGCTCTATTTTTTAGTACACCAATTATATATATATTGATTAGTACAGCTAAGAACCAAACTCCACTTCTACACATGGGTTGTGACAAATAAATTTGATTCTACGTTTGCATATGTGGATGGTGTAGTGCTAAAAGAATGACTACATTTTCTTGGATGCTTGCTGGTGCTTGATAAGATTTGTTCCTTTTGTTTTCTAATAACAAGAAACCCATGATTTGTATTGCACTGCACCACACCGCTATGGCTCTAGGCCTGAAACTCATACATGTACCATATTTAGCTAGTGCTCTTTTATGTTGGGTTAGAAGTATTGTATCATTATATCATCTCATTAGATACATAGATGGATGGGATGAGCTTAGACCTCCTTATAAACGTGACACCACGAATATTGCTTGACCGCCCAATAATAATAAAATAATAGCACAAACATGATATCAAGCTCATGCAATAAATAGTAAAACAACCTTCGCTTATCTATAAACTGCTAGTTAGTTCAAGCTAAATTTAGCACTGTTGAAGTTGGTTACTCCTTAACCACACATTTCACAACCCCATGCATTCATGCCAAGGACCCTACGGACAAAAGGCATAGCTTGAAAAGTTGTCCACACACCAAGATATATAAATATTGTTTCTTCACCATTTCCTTTAATATGTGGCTCGCATACATATACATATATTTCTTACCATGAAGTCATCACTTCATTTGAAGAGAAAATGGCCAACAATGATATCAAATATGAAGAGGTTAGTAAGTTTTCTAGAGTAGAACTTTGCTTTTTAAAATCAGAACAGAACTTAGTTTTAAAATGATTGTTTCCTCTATACCATGTTGAACAATTTTTCAATTTTGAATACGAATTCTTTATTTAACTTTGAATATGCATATGATCATATGATTTATTGGGAAAATTTTTGGTTGCAGGAATATATTTCGAATACACGAGGGATGAAGCTCTTTACATGCCAATGGAGCCCTTTAAACTATGAGCCAAAAGCTTTGATCTTCCTATGTCATGGTAAATTTATTTCTTAATATGGGATTTCTTTCAATTTCCAAATACGGTGGTATTTAAGAAAGAGATCATTTGTTTTTTGGGTAAACAAACACTAGCTAATTATCCTTTATTTTTGTTTCTTATTATGTTTTTAGGATATGCTATGGAGTGCAGCATTTCAATGAGAGGTAAACATCATAGTTTATGACTTTGGAGTGCTTTTGTTTATCTAAAAAGTGTAGCAATATGTCTATGTGCCATTCCAAATGAATGGTACGATTTAAAACATACATGATAAATGAGACAATAATGGACTAGATCGCTTTTGGTTTGTTCTTACTTTTATTCATGTAATTATAATATATTAGACTTGATATCTTTTTTAGAAACATGAAAGGATAATAGAATTCCAAAAAATATAAATTTATGGTTTACTAATTTCAGGCACAGGCACACGATTAGCAAAGGCAGGATTTGCAGTGCATGGAGTGGATTATGAGGGGCATGGAAAATCGTCCGGACTTCAAGGCTATATTAACAATTTCAATGATGTTGTGGTTGATTGTTTTAAGTACTTTGCCAGCGTTTGTGGTAGGTTTTATATAGTTTTATTCACTAATATTATATATTTTATTGCTTGCATATTCTTTACATATTTTTATGTCTTAGATGCTTCATCATCCAGACTTTTCATTCCAACCAAGAAAGTATATAACTTGAATATATATATGTAGCATATCCATATATTAGATCACAATATTGGTGAAAAGGGTATGTAGGTTAGTTCAAATAGAAGCACAAAACTAGTAATGATTATCTTGGGCAAATCTAATCATATAGGTACAAACTTATATGAGTCAAGTGACATGCATGGATAATTTTGAATTGTACGCACAATTTTATTAAATAAAAACTTAATTTTGGACGTTATATGTCAAGGAAAATTCAAATTAGATAATTGACTATCCATTGCAAAAAACTCTCCTTTGAGAGATGATTCTCTTATGATCGCACGGCTGGTTGGTGTACTAAGAACTAGAATTAGCAAAAACAAAAAAGAAGATACATGTTTCTTGTTCGCAAAGATTACATGTAAAGGATACATAGTTGTTGTGAGCCTTGTGAAGCCACTCCCTCCCTACATTTTAATTCTTAAAACAATAAAGATTCCTTTGTAATTCCTTATTCTTATTATTCTTACTACCAATCAGTGTGATTTGTCTATGGCTAGAAAATTAAACATGAAAATTTTTCTTTCCTTATTATAGAGAAAGAAGATTACAAGAGAAAGCAGAAGTTCTTGCTTGGTGAGTCCATGGGAGGAGCTATTGTGTTGATGCTTCATAGGAATAAACCTACTTACTGGGATGGAGCCATTTTAGTTGCCCCCATGTGCAAGGTTACTTGCCTTCAATTCTTAATCATTTTTTGTAGTAATAATTAACTTTTATTACCGTTTCCGTTATTGTTTTGATATTTTAGATAGGAGTAAGTCCATTTTACATACCTGAAGTATTTAGAAAGTAAAGTTAACCCCCAATCTATAAAATGGTCTATTTTACATACCTCGACTATTAAAACAAGAGCAAATAACTCCTAGAGTGGTTTTAAAAATGATTTTGCCATTTATAATTCAAATGAGTCTATTTTACACTAAGAAGTTTCTAGATAAAACCAATGAACCTCAAAACAATAAAAGAATTTTAACAAATTCAAGTCTGTTAAACTTTTAATAAAAATATTATTTTATTATATGATCTCCTTTGTAGTTTAGGAGGTTTATTGGCTTTTTTAGAACTTTTTAATATTTTGAGGGTGTGAAATGGATTTATTTAAATTAGAAATAGTAAGTCAACTTAAAAACCACATAGGAGGCTTTTTGCTCCGATTTTTATAGTTAAGTTATGTAAAATAGAATATTTTATTATGGGGTGAATTTTTTATGCCATTGCAAAAGTTTCTAATTATTCTATATGCTATTGTAGTGCCTATGACATGCAGGACCGGGACCTATCATAGACACATGCATTGACATATATGATAATTAGTCCAAACACAGTTGTACATAGGATATTTTTCCTTTATACTTTAGAGGGTTAAATAGGCTTTTCCGTTAGTTCATACATGTAAATTAGACTTATTCCTTTCAGATATATTTTACATCTTGATCCGTTGTCCACAGTTATTTAGCACTTGGCACTATGTATTTACTATTATATTATATTATATATGTCATTATAGTTTGGCATGATGAACCTTATATATTGATATGGTAATGTGCATGCAGATTGTAGAAGATATGAAACCTCGTCCTATTGTTATTTCAATTTTAAGCAAGCTCAGCTATGTGATCCCTACGTGGAAAATTATTCCTAATGGAGATATTATTGATAGAGCAATTAAAAGTGAAGAATGGCGTGAAGAGGTATGAAACATATATAATAAAGCCTTATATTCTTTAAATAAGAACTAAAAAACTTATATTATCTTATTTTTAATTGAGATGGCAAAACTCCTGCCGCTTTGTTAAAGAAGAGCTAAAACATGATATAATTACCCTTTTTTATCACTAAATGGTTACATTGCTATTTATAATTAGGTAAGAAAAAATCCATATTGCTACAAGGGAAGGCCTAGGCTAAAGACCGGTTATGAACTTTTTATGACAAGCTTGGATATTGAGAGCAATCTTGACAAGGTACGAAACATGTTGGATATGAACTAGTTATGGAAAATTTTTTTTTATTGAACTTTGATTGATCATAACTGTAATAATAACCAATTGTACGTATGTAACTAAACAATATTCAAACAATTTTATCCTAGATTACTAGAATATTAAAAAAATTAATGAACAATTTAACTTTTTTTTTTTTGGCAAGTTTTAAGAAATTGCTAATCGATAATTGATAATCGAACGGTGAACTAGGGATTAATCAGTTGGCATTAATCAAAGAATTTCAGACATCTAACAATTTTTTTACCTTGTTAAACTCTCCCTTTCTTTTCACTTTTGTTTAAAAACACCCACTCATCTCTCATCACCTTATGGGCCTCCTACCCATGCCTAGTTAATTTCTCTCCTCAATCCTATTGCCTAGCTAGTTGCTTTTATCCACATCCCACACCCAACCGCCTCACTCTCCCAACTAGAGCAGACGAGTTACAGTTAGGCACACCTACACTACAAGAATTAGCATGAATCTCGAGGGCCAAAAGCCCTCGATAAAGGGGGTGAAACCCTCGGGAATAAGGGTTCTCGAGGGCCGGCCCTCGAGAAACAGCCCTCGGGACTAGCTACTCGTGAAAAACAGTGTTTCTCGAGGGCTTAGCCCTCGAAAAGTATATTTCTCGAGTGCCCTATTCCAACACTCGATAAACTTGGCTCCGCTGACGGTAACGGCGGGGAAACTAGTTCTCGAGGGCTAAGCCCCCGAGAAATGTTGCGGGGCCCACCTCGCTAATGCGTTAGGAGGCATGTTTCGAGAGCCAACGCGGCAGGTTTTCTCGAGGGCCTGGCCCCCGAGAAACACGGCTAGGCAGGGGTTCTCTAGGGCTTGGCCCTCGAGAGCTATTTTGTGGAAAAAAAAGAAAATAATGGAAAACCAAAATCCAAAACTGCTGCACAAGGGGTCACATATATATATATATATATATATATATATATATATATAGAGAGAGAGAGAGAGAGAGAGAGAGAGAGAGAGAGAGAGAGATGCACCCAAAGACGGATCTCTCAGTGCTCTAAGCGTTTTGAAATCGAGATGTCTAACAACTGATCGACTGTTGATCTTGTTTGTCTCCTTTGAAATGTAACCGATGACCAAGTTTAAGTATTTTTTGAATTTATTTACTATTGTTTTTCCTATTTTCAAAAATCAGCCTTCCAACTAGTTGTGGTGAGTCCAAAAAAGCTAATTTTTGAAAATAGGAAACAAATGGTAAATAAATTCAAAAAAATACGAAACTTGGTCATTGGCTACATTTCAGTGAGACGAACAAGATCAACGTTTCGGATCAGTTGTTAGGCATCTCAGATTTTGAAAACGCATTGGGAGCACGGAGAGATCCGTGCTCTGGGGTGCACGCTAGCCTTTCTCTCTCTCTCTCTCTACACACACACACACACACACACACACAGAAGCACCAGCACCAGCAACAATATACACAGCAGCACCAAAACATATATATCCCAATATATGCAGCACTAGCTGCATATACACAGCAGCACCAGCACCCATGTCCTTCCACATTTCACATACACAGCCCAATTTGATACATGGTAGAAGGTGGGAGCAAAGCGAGGTCGGGAAGCACACGACTACCTTTGGTGGAGCGGTGAGCAGTTAGAGACAGATAGTGACCCGATAATTAAGAGCGAAGAGAATAGAGTGGTGGTTAGCAGGACTGATGTGAGGAGCATAGAGTAAGCCGACATTATCCTCTCATGTACCCAATCAACGAAAGCCAATTAATGACCGACTAGGGTAGCATTTCATTAAGCCACCAGTCCACCACTAACTAGTATTAACTATTGATCAATCAGAGCTTAACCCCTATTTTTAGAATCTTGCTTTTTGGAAGATTAATGACTTGGTTGAGGGGTTCTAAGAGATTACTGTCATCTTTAAAAATCAGTAACCATCATATACCTAATGCTCTTTTTAAAATATTGTGCACTTTTGCATGTATACATGATTCAAGTTCAAAAGCTTGACCATGCATACTAGTGTTTTAAAATTTGACACAACATTAATATTGCCCTTATCAAGACAACAATCTACAGGTTCACGAATAACTTAAAACTTCCAACTAATTTATATAGGATGGACTGATATTGCATTATTTCCTTCAAATTATTGTTTGCAATTTAAATGGTTCGTAATTTCAACTAGGTTACTCTACCGTTCATTATAGTTCACGGTGGTGATGATGCTGTGACGGACCCATCAGTAAGTGAGGCACTGTATACACTCGCTGAGAGCAAAGACAAGACATTGAAGTTGTACCCAGGAATGTGGCATGCCTTGACTTCTGGTGAACCTGAGAATAACATTGATATTGTATTTTCGGACATCATTAAATGGCTTGATGAAAGGGCATCGGTTTCATAAGATCCAACAACCTGTGACTAACATTAACATTGTATTTGTTTTTGGTACAAACTTGTTGTAAACTTGTAATGTGGAATTCAGTATTGAAAAAGTGCCAGAAAGATTAAGAGAGGTATAAGGTATTCTTTCCGGTGTGATGTACGTAAGAATTTAATGAACATTGGTTAATTTGCATTAACTGGGATGAGATGTACTGTATGTGAATTAGTCCCTGATGACAGATTTGTTGGCACTTGGTTGGATAATATTCCCTCTGTTCCAAATTGTAGTTCACTGTTGACTTTTCAAAATTCTATTTGACTATTCGTCTTATTCAAAAAATTTATGTAAATATTATTTATTTTGTTGTGATTTATTTTATCATTAAACATACTTTAAGCATGACTTATATTTTTGCATGATTGCACTAATTTTTAATAAGACGAATGGTCAAAAGACGTGTCCAAAAGTCAACAGTGAACTACAATTTGGAACGAAGGGAGTACTAGTGTGAGACGGTGATAAATTTAGTTGCTCTTGAGACCCAGCTTACTAGATATCTAGGAGTTTGTTGCTTCCATGTCTCCTCCGTTGTGATTTCTATTGGATTTTTTTTTTACAAAACTCCTTATTTCAAATCCTAACGAGGGTTCTAGGCAAAGATAGGTCCTAAATCCACTTAGGAATGGATGACCTTAGCTTGATTTGTATGACATGTTATAGGATTCAGGCGAAATTTTAACATCATAACCCCGCTGTTCTCCAAGCACATGCTTGGTTGCCATTCATTTGAAAACAACAAGGTTACATTGACGAAATTTCGTTCGGATCTTACGACACGTCATGCAAATTGTGTTAAGACCGTCCATTCCCAGTATGTAAAACTTAACATAACTTATCTAAAATCATAGGGCATCGGCCGGCCATGCATTGCCTGTGAGGGTGCCGCCACCATGGCATTCTGAGGGAGAAGGGAGTAGTCGGTGTGGCTTTTGTGATCCATGATGGTGCGTTGCCATGTCTCCGTAGGGGAGGAGGTACATAATGGGTTCCACCTACCATGGCCCATGGGGATGGCGTCAACTGCCGGGGAGAGGAGAGCTAGGGAGTGGGAGGGAGAGGGTTAGGGTTAGGGATGGCACCATTGTGGGGGTTAGGTGGAAGGAGGGAGTTCTAGGTTAAGGGGATGGGGTGGGCTAGGCTATGCCTGGGAGACGGGAGGTTTGCTGGGTTGTGGGTGGGGGCTTGCTAGCTAGACCACAATGTGGACCGGGCTAGGGTGAGGTTTTTCTTTTTTTTTAAAAAAATATGCCCATTAGGTAATCATGGATATAAAATGACTTGGACCCAAGATTTGATCCGTCCCCCAAAATGAAATACCCATGTGTTTGAGATGAGATTTGGACCGTCAGGTCGAATACCCACGGGCACGTGGATCCATGGATATTTTTTCATTCCTATAGATTCACACTACTGGGTGGCCACGATAAATCGGAGGCCATGTTCCATGACACCCTAATAAACATGGGGTTGGACAAGGTTGTGATGGCAAGTTCAAAAATTAGGCAATGCCTTAAAAGATTAATATCCCTCCGCTCCTTTCTCTCCCATCTATTATTCTTCCTTCCCTTTTCTCCACCTTATCACTTCCCATCTCACTTTCTCCCCATAGTCATAGCCTTTCTCCTTGACACAGTAAGGTGAAGCAGGTGTGGGCAATGCAGTCATGCCACAAACCGGCATGTGCAAGGGGTGGCGTGAGTGGTCCATGCTGCAGCTCATCACCGGCACCCCCCTATCCTCTCAGCTCTCTAGGCGCGTTGCGTGGCGAGAGCGCGACACACAATAGTGGTCAGAGAAAGCTGCGCTAGCGATGCAATCGACCTGCGTCACTAGCTAATTGTATAACATTGGATGGGATTGGGCAAACTCAAATCCTAGATTGGTACCTATTTTTAACTATCGGTTTGGTTGGCGGCGACGATTTGGTTGGCGGCGGTGTCTACGAGTTGAGCAGCGGTCAATGGGGTAGAGGGGATCAACGTGTCGGTGACCATGGAAAGAGGAACATGGACTCCGCGGTTGATGTCGAGAGAAACATCGCCGCCCTCTGATATTCAAGGTAGGCTCTGATACCATGTTGGAGGAAGAGTTTAGTGGAATAGATGATCTGTATTGTTGGTTTTTGGGTGGAGTATATGTAGTACAGATGATGGGTCTTCCCCGAGTGCCCGATATATACTCTAACATAAAGTACAACTCTTCTAAGAAGCTCATTTTTCTCAAACTTAGCAATAAAAAAGTCACGGTCTCTAGCCCTCAATCTCGTAGTACTGGAACCCCTAGATATTTAATAGGAAAATTCCCAACAAAACACGTAAAGACCTCATAATAGAGTTTTTCGCAACTCAAACATCCCCATTGATTAACAATCTCTGGCTTGTCAAATTTAATCCTTGATAAAACCAGATCTTTTTTGTACATTGTAAATAGCAATCTTAAATTCACAACTTTGTCGACATTACCAATTAAAACTCACGCAGGTTAATTACCCTGCTCTACCTATGCACTAATTAATGATATCTGGCTGTGACATGCGCTCTGTATCTACGAACCCAAGTCTCCACAACGACCTGACCTTCCATCCTGCACCCACATTCTACCAGATGGTACGGCACCGTGCCTCTGGAATAATCCTTGAGGGACACGAAGATATGGCGGACGATATCATCTTCATCATCATCTCCGGTTGAATAGAAGTAGCAGTAATCGGGGCCTGGCACGAACGGGTGGTGGAGAGGCGCGGCCAGGTCCTGGATCCTCATGAGCGCGTACGTCGTAGAGCCACGCGGAGGAGAGGACGATCTTTTTCTGATCCCGGGAGTGCTTGCGGCAGTGATCAGCACATCCATGGCAGAACATTCTTCTGCAGCACGTCCTGTAGAAAGCAGCAATATCCTGGCATGCGCCCTTCTCACACTTGCGGAATATGGGCCTAAATTCGCTCGTCACACCATCCAGGGTGAGAGCACTAGTGTTCACGGCTTGCTGTGATAACGCTGACAGAGAGCTGTAGATGTTGGCAGAAAGCTGTCGGATGTCGTAGTCGCTGCGTCCAGGGCGAGAGTAGTGCTCATGGCTAGCTGTTAATGGTGACAGCGAGCTAGCTGTCGACATCAAGCTGCTGGACCACGTAGTTGCATCCAGAGCGAGAGTAGTGCTCATGGTCATGGCTAGCTGCTGCTGCTGCTGCAGTGCAGTCAAGCAGCTCGTCGTCTGGGACGCGGACCAAGCTCTCCTCACAAGACATAGGGAACACCATGCTGCTCCGAGGAAGCTGCAGTTGGTCGGCAGAGTATATGGTGTGTATTGCTCTGGTCTTGGTATCATAGTAACCCAATGCCCGTCCGGTGTTGAGCAAGATCCTGCAGAAGCCAGCCCCAGCTGTATTGTCAATCTCCAGCGGCACAACGGCGTGCTGCGTCTTTAGTGAGTAGTCGCCATCGCCATGGTTCCCGAGGCATGTCTCGAAAGCCTTAGCCCACGCATGCCCGTGCATCACCCACACACACAGCTCCTCGGTCGGCCTCCGTGCTGGCAGCAACGAGTGAAAGCATGCCATTCAGCTCCACGAGCCGAAAATCAACACCCTCACTACTGCAGCCACGACATGGATGGCATGGGTGGCATGAGAATGTCCGGACCAGCTGTGCTCAGCCAGTACAATGTGCCATCGACATATATGCGCCGGAGGCATGTCGCCTACCGGCATCGGTGCTTCTCCGGCATAGCTCTCCAGACATCCCTGCTGCTCGTCTTGACCATGCCAAAGAGCCATGCGAGCGGGAGCGGCGTGCTATCTCCACCGCAACGTGCTCTCCTGTCGACTCGTCGAACCCCAACCCGATGCTCCTGCCAACACGTACTCGAGGCATCCCCATGCTGCTTGCCGCGGTTTCCCAGGCAGCGGATGGAGCCAGTGCAAGGATTGCAACGGTAGTCATCGCTGCTCGTGCTTATCAGGTTGAGCCCATGGCAAGGCTTGGAGCAGATGATCTTGTCGTCCACAAGAGTTTCGGCGCTGGGCTGAAGCAGCCAGTTCCCCAGTGTTGCAAAACTGAAGAAACTGCGCCTGGCAGCACCGCTGCAGACCATGAAGATCCCCCTGGGCTTGGGCTTGTTGATGGACATGTGGGCGCCGACGAAGCTCTATCTTGCGATCAGTGTGCACGCTTGCCTGCAGAGGAGCTTGGACTGAACAATCGATCTCACCGGAAGAACTGCACCATCATAGTGTAGATCTGCAAGAACTCCGTTGGGTTAGTGGTGCCGTCGTACTTCTCGATGGCGGCCGGGCAAAACCTGCTGGGCCACACGACACGACGCAGGTCCTTCGTGAACGCCCTGCACCAGGCCCCATACGCAGGGCGTACTTGCTCTCCTCCTTGGCTTGAGGATCGCCATGACCCGGAGGACTCGGAGTCCTCGCGATAGTCGTGGCCGTCGTCGCGCTCGTCGGGGTCTGCACGGTTACTACCCCCGTGGCCCTCCAGATCGCTGCACGACGCTCGGGCATGCTCCCTCCGCCGGCGACGCTGAAGCGTGTCGTGGAGGTCCCCCCGATCCGCTGGTGGCGGTCCTCTAAGTGCGCCCTGAGGTCCACGCGGTCCCGCCGGCCCTTACGGGGCTGCGGAGGAACCGGGACTGTTGCCGACGCCGCCACCTTCTTCTTGACCTTACTGTTCTCCACCCGGCGGTCCCTGCGAATGGGGGAGGACGAGTGAGAGGCATACGACTGCGACGCGGTCGCCCCCCAACCACTCGACGCCTCGACGCCCACCGCGGCCGCGCCCACAAGCTGGGCGAGGTCCCTTAGCCTTGGGGCCGCCGAAGAACCCTCCTCCACCCGGATAGGAGGGTGATCGAGTAGGGCTCGTGCTGCATAAAGATTCTGAGCTGGCATCGCCTGCTTTAGAGGCAAGCGTCGCCTCGCCTTGCTTACTCCCAACGCCCCCTAGGGGTCGCCACCCTCCAAGGGGGGTGTAGAGCGGCCTTCGTCAGCCACCGCCTGGACGGGGAACCTTCCATCGTCTCGACAACGGGGGAAAACCGCAGACAAACCCCGCCCGGGTTGTGAAGGCTGAAACAGAAAAACGAACAAGCGACTATCCCCCTACCTGGCGCGCCATTGTCGGTGTTCTAAACCAGACAAATTTTGTCTCGTGGGGAGATTCATAGTTTGGTCAGGGGGAATTTTCGCCGCTCGCTCGCTCAAACTCAAGCTCGCGGGGAGACACTAGATTTACCCAGGTTCGGGTCCCCGATGCGGGTAATAGTCCTACTCCTGCAAGGGTTGTATTCGCTGGAGACTGAAGAGCTTCTCGCCGGAGGCGCTCGTACAGTCGTGTATGTAAGGAAAAGTGCAGAGGAACCGAACCCGAACCCCCTCCCCCTCCGCCCCCGTGCCCTTTTTATACTGAAAGGGGCGGACAGTTGGGTGGAGGAAGAGGGAGAGAGACAGAGAGAGAGAGAGAGAGAGAGAGAGAGTCGTTCTGCTGACTAGACTCCGACCACTGTACATCCCACTTGCCCCGGCTGATGTTAGTATCTTTAAAAGCTCCCTCCGATCGCCGGGCTGGATGGGACGCGGGAGACGCCTGACACAGGCGCCCACTTGCTCTGCCATGGCGCAGCGAAGGAATGACCGCTACAGTGTGCTGAACAGGGTGGCAGTATATGCAATGATCTCTCTCGGTCTCGCACGCTTAAATCTTCGCATTTAATGCCGCTGATTCGCTGAACCACGAAGAGGCCTTAGCTGGGAAGCTTCCTCCTCCTTTCGCGCGGACACCCGCGGAGTGGGGCTGGGACCCACCTACTCGGCAAGGTGCGCCGAGCTGCCACGCGTCATGCTCTTCCGACGCAGGGGTCTGATCGCCCGCTTTACGCCGAGCTGCCACGCGTCCTGGTCTTTCGTGGTGTGCATACCCCGGTGCACAGTGCACCGACAATGGTTATTTAATATTTTCTAATATACATATGTAAAACTATGTCCACAAAATACTTTATGATATTTACATAATTATTTTATTATGTGTTGCAAGGAATATGTGTTCGTAATATACAAATGTAGTTTTAAAAATCATATAATGTATTTAAAATACTACCTACTCTTTTGTGGAATGTCCTTACAATGCAATGTTGTTGTTCCACGTGTAAATGCATGGTTTAATGAATAGTTGAAAAAAATATGTGCACATCACACTTGTATTTCGTACAACTCACTAGAACATCGGGTCATCGGTTCGCCGAGATGCCCCCTTACATGTGGACATCAAATTACGGGCATTTTTTCTGTAAAAAAATTGTGGCAGCTTGTCTCATCTCGTTCCAAGCAAAACTAGCCATTGTGCATACCCACCATATTTAAATTTTTTTTTAAAAAATAAAAGAAGGTTGACTGTCGGAGGAGGGACGTAGTGGAGGATGTCCAGAAAGCCTTCTATCTCGAAGGCCACCGGAAAGGTCGTCGACATAGGTGGCCTGTCTCGAGGGTAGTCAACGCGGGCCCTCAAGACAGGTCTATCTCAATGGCTGCCCTTAGTAGGCCATCGAGAGCGAGAGCTTTGCTCGTCGGCTGCAGGAACCCCTTGGCAACGAATCTCCAAGGTGTCACCCTATGGCTTATTGCCATGTGGTGTAGGCGGTCCAGCAGCGGGTCTCTCTCGACGGCATGGCCGTCGAGAGATTGGGGAAGGCTTTCCGATCGTTGGATGAGGCTCTCTCGATGGCATCCGGCAGTCGAGACAGAGACCGCGTAACTTAGCCACGGATTGCTTCATGTTTTGGGCTAAGTCCCACATTCACACCGCCTTTGTCTCCCCGCTGGAGCTCCTCATCGTGCCGCCCTGCCGAAGCTCCTCGCCACGCCATCCTACCAGAGCGCCGCCGCGCCTCGCCGCCCCACCCTGAGCCCGGGGGGCACCGCCCTACCGTACCGCGCCCCCGCCCGACCACTGCCCACCTGCGCCACCGTAGCCCTGCCGTGACGCCACCCAAGCCACCATGTCGCGCCGCCTCCTCGCTGCCCTTGCCCCAGCCACCTCCCTGCCATGCCGACCCGCCGCCCTTGCCCTTTCCGACCATCGTCTCCCTTCCCTCTAAGGTACATGAAACTTCTTAGCGCCATTTTTTTAAAAGAGTAAATTGCACCACATGTCCATTAAGTTGTCTCAAAGTTTCGCTTAGGTCCAAAACTTTGAAAACAAGATATTTGGGTACACGAAGTTGCGTTTTCGTTTCAGTTAGGTCCAAAGTGGTATTAATATGGTGGTTTTGATGACATGACTGTTTAATCAACATAATATGTGGCTATAAATAACCGTTTGTCATTATAAATTAATAAATCATTGAATTCGAATTCATAAAACTATTTAAAATATCATTAACCCATAAAAACCTATTTTTACGCGACAATTAAAATATAATATATGTACAATTGTAAAGTTAATATATAAACCATAAAAATTTAAAACTCATTTTAAAATCATATAAAATGAAAAACATTTTAAAAAAAATAATTTTTTGTAAAAAATTCTAAAATCTCCTACATTGCTCTTTTTCTCCACTTGATCCGTTCTCCATATCTTGATCAAGATAAGTGGATAGGAACAATGGACGAGATTTTAGTTTTTCACAAAATTATTTTTTGAAATATTTTTTGAAATTTTTTAATGCTTTTAATGAGTTTTTGAATTTTATAGGTTATATATATATATTATTTTTATAATCGCACATATATTATATTTTAGGTTTTTTTTTGTAAAAAAGACTTCACGGTTTAAGTGATTTTTAAATTATTTTATGAATTTAAATTTGATGATTTATTGATTTAGAATGAAAAAGATTTTTTATGGTCATATATTATGTTTACTAAACAACCATGCCATCAAAACCACCATATTAATACCACTTTGGACCTAACTGAAACGTAAACCCAACTTCGTGTACCCAAATATCTGGTTTTCAAAGTTATGGACCTAAGTGAAACTTCAAGACAACTTCGTGGACCTGTGGTGCAGTTTACTCTTTTTAAAATTATTGTTGCTTAATCTCAACGGCCTAACACCGTCAAAAATGTAATTATTCATGCAATTAGCACTATCAATAACTATTTAGGCTAATGTTAGGTTTTCTCTATAATGTTAGATTTAATTTAAATGAAAATTTGATAATAATATAAATGAAATCTAGCATAATATCTAGGTTTTTGCTAATGTTAGGGTTTGCTCTATATGGATAAATGGTTTATACTAATGTTAGGGTTTAAGCTAATGTTAGGGTTTATGGTAATATTAGGGTTTGCTCTTATATCTTTTATGTTATGTTAGAAACGCGTGTCACCTAGCCATACGTCACCGGTTCGGGAACAACACAACGCGTAAGGAATTTGGACGGTGATTCATTCGTTTCCATTACGGGTTGTGGAAAATGTTCCCGAATTGTCCAGTGGACAGCCCATGTGTGTCGTCCTAGTGGATAGCCTATGAATAGCCGTTTGGGCGTGGTTCGTTGTGGTGCAGGTGGGTTCGAGACAAGATTTTCGACGGCATGACCCTGTGGTTCTTCTGTGCATAACATAAGCGCTATTTGAGCTGGTTTTCGGCTCTGTAGCCATCGTTGCACTAGGAGAACTGTTGTAACATCCTCATTTTCAAAATCCAAAAATTGATATGCATATGCATGTCATGAAATTATTTAAAATTTAAAACCTTTGAAAATGATTATGTTATTTGCAAAATAAAAATAATTGGTTTAAGTAATGAAATAAATATTTTAAATTTAAATAAAAAGATTGCATGAGGGTTTGATTTAAATCTTTTATTTCTTTCCAAATCTTTGTCCAAATTGAATTAGCCTGGCAGGGAGCAAAGATCCCGTCTTTGGGGGGTTTCCTTGCCGATTCATCCCCTCTCTGTCTTTAAACCCCGCCGCCGGCCTCCTCCGCGCCTTTTCGCCGGTAAGCCGCCGCTCTTCAATTCCTTCGAGGGTCATCTCGCTAACTCTCCTGGTGAATGGTGATCCGTTTTTGGTCTTGCCCGCAGTAGAACGTCGCCGAAGGACCTCGCCGAGACCCGCCGTCACCCCTTCTGTTCGTTGCAGTTCCTCGCCGTTTCCACTCGATCCGCCTCTGCCGGCTGTCCCAATTCGTTCCCTGGTCGTAGCCCTCTATTTTTCGTTGTTTTGCTGACACCTTCACTGCAGTTAAGCAGTCCTCGTCTCTGTCTTGCGTTCACGGCTCCGCCTCCTGCTGCATCGGCTCACCCGGCCCCTGCTCCTGCATTATTGCCGGCACGCCGTGCCGCCGCGCAATCCAGCCATGCGTCTCCTATCAATTACCATCATAGCGGATCATGGTTTCCCCTAGCAACTGCATCTCCTGGTCTGTTGTGTCCTGTCGTGGCAACCTTTGGAGCAGCACCGATTCAAGGCAGCTCTGTTGCTAGCAACGCCTCCTCCTCAGATGCAAGCTGGTCAGGCTCTTTTCCTCCAAATTTTCTGATACCTAGCCCACGTCCAGAACAATATCACAACGTGGTGCACTCCTTCTACCAGCCACAGAACCAAGCTAGATGCACTGCTGCTGCTTATTAATTTGTACATATCAATATCTATCTTTCTTTGACCACCAAAAATCCAATTCTCTCCCGATTGCGATGAAACGAACTTATCTTAGGATAGTCTAGCTCTCTGCAAATTTTCATAATTTTCTGAAATTATTATATTTTCTGTTATTTCCTAGCAATAAGAAAATATCTTTATTTCATACTATAATTTTGTTAGCTCCATTATTATGCAATAGGGTTCTAACTATTTATAAAAGTTTAATCTATATGTTTTCATCTCATATGCATTTATATTATTTTCGTTACATTTCTTTGTTGTGATTGTTGTTATGTTTTCTGCGATAGATTCGTGCACCGCTGATCATACTTCGCATTTTGCCAAGGATCCGGCTGATCCAGCAGAACAAGGCAAGTTCAATGTTGATTACCTGCAATACCTATTATTTGTTTACTGTTTTTATTAGACTTGTAAATGTACTGCTATGTTAAATATAAAATGCTAGTTAACTCTAGGTTTAGCTAAAGCCCATGTACACTCATATTACATCTGGTTCCTTCGGGCCTAGGTTAAAATTAAACTTTGCCTTACAACCACCATTGTGTAGTTCATTTAAAAATGTTGCTTAGCTCTGCCTGTTTAGATTTAATTTTATTGTGTGACGCTATCACTGAAATGTTTTGTTGGTGCAAAATAATGATTTTGTTATGATAGTAGGGGCTATCATATATCTTGGGCATAAGCTTAGCAAGGTAGTGGGTGCTACCTAGGGATTGCAAATGTTTACAAAACCCTGTTTTGGGTGGATGGTCAAAAGGCTGGTGCAGCTTTGCACGAGATTTGCTATAGTGCGGGAACCACCCAAATATTTAAGGACCGATTCCTTGTGGTCCCAAAGCTAAGTACAACAGTGCGGCCACGTTTCCCTATATAGGTAGGGCCTAGTTAAGTAGCCTTCGGACCTTTAGTTTGGGCATTCCATAGGGTGGAGTAGGAACTGGAGAACGACCAAGTACTACACGGCTCAAGAGGGGACTTCAGCCAACAGACTGAAATGGCGCTGCGGTGGAAACCTTAGAGGGAATGCCTGGCTAAGGGAAGGTTGGTTAAAGGTTTTGTGGTGCTCCTTCTCCTTTGGATGATTCCTAGGTGAAGACACCTGGCGTGGGTAAAGCGTGCACACTCTGCAGAGTTAAAACTTTCTAGAAAGTCGTGCTCACGGTAAAGAGTGGACGACGGTGGTGCAACCGCAATGGTAGTTATGATCTCTCCTCTCTTTGTTTTCAAAAAGGGTGATTGCTATCCTGCAGTGGGTGCTGTGAGGATATGAGAAAACCACGGTTAGCACCGTGAGATAGCCAGGTTTGGGTAAAACCGGTGGGTGCCGGACTTTGAAAAGAAAAGAATTCAAATGTGTTACTATTTTAAAAATGCCTTTAACTAATAGGCTAAATTCTTTAAAATTGGCTTTACGCAAAATAAACCTAAGAGCCTAGAGCCTGCATTGCATGTAGTCAGTTGGCTTGCGAGTATTTAAATAATACTCACCCTCGTGTTTTGGTCACGGGGCTGCTTAATTTGACGAGCAGTTCCCGATTCTCAGCTGTACTGCGTGGACGGAGAAGAGTTCGAGTATGAGGACTTTGCTGATGGAGTTCGGGATGAAGACTTTTAAGGACGTCTAGGGCGCTAACTACAGCATGCTTGTGGGACGATTTGAAGATTTCAACTTGTTGTTACCTTTTATTGCGCTACGCTTCTGTACTTTTGTAAGGCTTGTTGCCAACTCTAATGTAATAAGTCGCACTCTGATGTAATACATTTTATTATTAGCAATGGTAATGATTCAACATACTGTACATATGTGTGTACTAGCTACTGATCCAGGGACTAGTACAGGTAAAGCATAGCAGGGAACCGTCTCGATTTTTGGGTCCTGACAACTGTAGGGTTATGCTGTCAAAATTTTATCTCGTTCCCTACTAGCACCGCAACGAGACACGCACAGACGACCATTCATGGGTGGGTTTAGAAGCCTTCCTAAGCCTATTGTGAAACCCTGACATGTAGCTTATCATGTCAAGAGCGATGAAAGAAGAGACGAGGTGGATGTATGATGGATGGAGAGTGAGTGGACAACACTCAGATGAATGGTATGAGAAAGCCACTGCATTCGTGGATCATGCTTTCCAGGCGACCCCTAACCCTGACACAACTTATGTTCATTGCCCATGTACGGAGTGTGGGAACTGTAGAAAGAGAACGCAATATGACATGGGTATGCATCTGTGCAAACATGGGTTCAAGGCCAGTTATCATCATTGGGTTTATCATGGTGAGAGTGCTCGCGTCGCGCCTCCCTCTCCCGACGAAGGGTTCGATGAAATTGACCAAATGCAAGACATGATGGATGACTTCAGCCATGATTTTGATGATGGGGAGGAAACGACCTCTATGACCAAATTCTTAACCCTTCTGGAATCATCCAAGCAGCCGTTGCACGATCGAACCAACGTGACTCTACATGTCATTCATGGTGTTGGATTCCTAGTGGGAACACCAGGGGTCACCACAAATCCCCATTGGTCCATATAGGAGAGGGGCGCTTTGTCTTGATTACAAAAGACGCGTACAGGTTACGGAGATGTGTAGAGAAAGGTTTTCACTCGATGTTTCGCAGATGACCCTAGTCTACTTAATTAGTTGTTTCGTGAGTTCATGTGATGAGTAATTGACATGGTTTGTTTGAATTTTGCACATGGAGTTAATTTTGAGTTGGTTTTGGCCATTTTGAGAGAGAAATTGGCGCAATCGGACTATGTTCCGTTGACATCAAGTGGATTAGGAAAGTTTTAGATGTGTTATTGAGGCCCGTGGGACCCTATCTGACGCCCACTGAACCTTGTCTGATGGCATACAGAGGCTTAGGCACGTTTTTGAGGCATTTTGGGGGGTCCATTGGACTGTGTCTGGCGGCACAAGCTTGGACAGGTTTTTCGGGTGTTTGCTGACACCGCCAATATTTCCTATAATATATATATATATATACATATATGCATATATACACACATATATACATACATACATATATATATATATATATATATATATATATATATATATATATATATATATATATATATATATATATATATATATATATATATATAAACTAAAGGAGTATTGATGCCACTCACCATCAAGAAGATCTAACCATACATAGAGGTCTAGATCGGGACGGGTGGGGCGGGTTTTGCCTCAACCCGGCCCCGCCCTAGCTTGGTCGTGTCTTCCACCGAGGTGCCCCGCCCCACCTCGACGGGGCCCCGACTTGCCCCGATCTGGAGAGTGCGGAGGGCTTACCTAAGGAAGATGTTGTCGCGCCGCGCCCTCCAGATTTGGGGGATGCCGCAGCCTCTGCTCTCTAGTTGGAAGCCGGCGTCGCCGCATGGGGGTCTGCACGAGGAGGGAGCCGTCTCCACTGCATTGGGGAGGAGGTAGCCGCCGTCACCGTCGCACCCTCCAGACCAAGCCGCCGCCAAGAATGTGGTGGAGAGAGAGAGAGAAGGCTGTGAGAGGGACTGAGAGAGAGAGAGAGAGGGGAGGCGAAGAATGAGAGGCCGCAAGGAGAGGGGCGCGCAAGCGGGGGAAGTGGGGCATCGCTAGGGTTAGGATATTGAGAAGGGGTGGGCAGTCGTTGGATTCTAATCTAGCGGTGCATGGCGGGTCGGGTTGGTTAGGTCGGGGAAGGAGAGAACCCAAACCCGCCCCACCCCGCACCGGGGACCCGCCCCACCCCAACCCAGCTACCGGGTCAGGTCCAAACTTAGATCTCTAATCATACACCTGCATGGCCCCAAGTTATAATAGGTTAGATTCAAAGAAAGAGCTCATCTCTAGATTAAATTTAATATTCCATCCCTATCGGTCCATATATGAGAAGGCCCTCTACGGAAGATGACGTACATGTTACGAAGATCTGTACAGAAGGGAAAGCCTTGAAGATCGAACCAACGATGAGCAAAGATGCTATGAGAACCGCCCTCACGCCAGAAGACCGAAAATTTTCTAGAGAGAAGAAAACTAAGCATCCACATTTTAGTCCGTCCCCCAACTCCATTTTACTATTCACTACTCCTATATTTTTCTCTTTAAGTTTCTCTGCACTTTATATTACACTTTAAAAGATTTTTTTCCCTCAATCAACTATATCCATAGCTACATACTTGGTGTAGCCAAGTGCATCAAAACAAAAGCTACAACAAATAAATAAAAAAGAACAACAACAGTAAACCGCATGGTTGGGGTGGCTTAATATATCATTTTATTATGCGTTAATTGCAGCCAAGCGACAGACAGTTACTGATAGATACACAGCGTCCATGATGATCAGCAAGGGCGTGGCTTCCTTGGGGTGGCTTAATATATCATTTTATTATGCGTTAACTGCAGCCAAGCGACAGACAGTTAGTGATAGATACACAGCGTCCACCATGATCAGCAAGGGCGTGGCTTCCTGAGGAACCCAATCGGCTATTCGGCTATATATAAGAAGCGGCAGAGCCAGATGCCTGCAAACCAGCGCAAAAAAAACAGGGAGAGAAAGCAGTCAGTTCATCAGAGGGAGAGCGAAGAGACAGGATGGCGGCGAGGAAGGTGGCAACCACTCTCATGGTGGTGCAGCTGCTAGTAGTGCTGGTGCTAGTGGCAGCACCTGTGCCCACGTCAGCCAGGGCCCTGCTGCCCGCTGGCGTCCAAGCTTGCGGCATGGACGAGCCGGGGGCAATAATGCTTCCGCAAGATCAAGAAGCATGCGCACCTATTGGCGGTGCGTGCGGACCCCGACGTCCCTTACCATACTGTTGTACAGGAGTATGCGTCTGCGAAATTAGTCCCGTCAGTTGCCTGTGTATGTAAAACCACTCGATCCACCGTATAATAATTTGGAGCAAGCTACCGCAAGCTCGCTCTGCTATATCATGTTCCTTGTCTGCGTTCTAATAATAAGCCAGCGTTTGGCGGTGTCAAGCATGTCTGTTTTTTGGGGGTAAAAAGGCTTAGCTGGGAGCAAAGTGTGGAGTAATTAATATATATGTTATGCTATTGAATAAGAGGATGTGTGTCCCGTTTAAATAAGAGAGCGGTCAATAAAAGGAGTCTATGATACTATTATATATAGGGATGTTATTGATTTTATGTGCACAGTGGAGCGATATATATTTTAAATCTACCACGTTTAATAATCTACATGAGAATACACATGTAAATCACATATTAGAACAGATACATGTTCATACACAGAATACACGTCTTTCATATGCGCAGGATAGCTAGATATGTGGAATATTGACTTACAACAGATTAATTGCTCAAGCGAAGGTCGATTTCGTGACATGTTTATTCTAGGTAGCATATTGGAAGTAACGAACAGTCGCACCGAGCGCTACCCAGAAACCTGATTGCCTCTTGTTCTTTAGCGATACGTGGTTTTAGAGTCACTGCACTCTCACGCGCCGGTGACATACCAGTGCGTGGGATGGAGAGCTAGGAGTCGCGCTGCACCAAGGACAGAGGGCTCCCTACCATGCCTCACTGGACCGGTTTCACTAGGGTTTATATGTGCGCAATTTGGAGGGTGGCACCCCCTTATATAGAATGACTAGGCCTCACTTAAAGTAAAAGGATAAAAACTAACTCGCCCACGATGCGCTTCTTTCTCGCGGATACAGTTTTATAGAATTGTGGTAGGATATGTATTAATAAATGATTCGGCAAAACAAAAAAATAGAATTAATGGGCCAGGAGACCACTTGCACCACAAGGCGCGGTCGCTCGTCACATGCACACCCGTGCGTTTGACTTTGTATGCGGCCACAGCTCTATCATCTTGTGTCATCCAGTCATAATCAAGAAAGAGCTCCACCTTATAAGGTGGTGTTTCTTCCCTCCAACTTTCCATGTGGTACTAAACTTCCCACTGCCATCCTTCATAAATGGGCCTTTCAGATTTGTTGGAATTTTTAAAATATTAAATGGCCCAAGCCCATATATTTTTTACATGAACTATGTATCTAGGTATTCTGGTCTCAAGGAGCTTCGTGCAATAGCGATGGAGGCTAGGGAGCCGAGCAAGCAATTCCAATCCAGCAGTCCAGCACGTCGTCTGCACGCAAGCCGCTCTCATCTGAAACCATGAGGCCGCCGCCGAACGCTGCCGCTGACGACCAGTACGCCGTGAGGCCGCCGCCGGTGAGGCCACCGACGCAGAGACCGCCGCCGCTGATCAGAATGCCGCCGAACTCCGCCGCCGCCGACCAATACGTCGTGAGGGCGCCGCCGGTGATGCCAACTACTCCAAGGCAGCCTCCGCCGATGAGAGCACCGCCGAACTCCGCCGCCACTGACCAGTACGCCATGAGGCCGCCGCCGGTGAAGCCACCACCGGTGAGGGCACCGACGCCGAGGCCGCCGCCGACCAGTACGTGCTGAGGCCGGCGCCGGTCATGAGCCCGCCGCCGAACTCCATCTCTGTCGACTAGTACGTGCGGAGGCCGCAGCCCGTGAGCCCGCCGTCGAACTCCATCGCGTCGTTCAACGCTCCGTTGTATGAGTCCGCCGACGAGTACACAATAAGGCCGCCGCCCGTGATGCCTCCGCCCAATTATGAACCATGGGGACGCTGTTGTTTCTGGATTGCCAGGCCATGCCGGCTCTGGTTCAGTCGCCGATGCATGTTCAATGGAGTTGGGACTTGGGAGTCATCGAAATCTCCAATAAACATAGAAATCGGCATGATCACGCTGAAAAAAATTCTACCATTCCTCTCTCGGTGAGTATTGATCTAATTATTATTGCCATAGTGTTTGTGTCACCCAATTAATTGTTTGATTGATTGTTACTGTAGTGTTCTATGTTTATACCTGATTGTGAGGACAGCTTGAAGCCTGCAGTTGGGATGTCCTTTGAAAGTCTCGACGCAGTGCTGGAGTTCTACAAAGCATATGCATATAATGTTGGTTTTTCTGTTCGTGTTGGTCAGCATAAGAAAGAGAATGGGGTTATCCAATGTAAGCGGTTCTTATGCAATAGGGAAGGATACAAGAGAGAAAAATGTGAAGAAACAGTTGACCTCTCTGATCAGAAGAATGTGGCTGAAACTAGATGTGGATGCGACGCACATATCTATGTTAAGTTGACTAGTGATAACATGTACAGAATAGCTTCAATGATTGAGCATCATAATCATGGCTTATTCTCACCAAATAAGGTACATTTGCTTAAGTCTAACCATGCAATTAGTGAGAGAGCAAAACAAACACTGTATACATTGTCACAAGGCAAGTTCTACCTGAAACAATTCATAGACTTTGCATGTGGCATATAATGAAAAAGGTTAACAAGAAGATAGGTCCTTCATTAATTTAGAGAGGACTCTTATTTTTGGGACAGATTAAACTCATGTGTTTGGGGCTCAGAGACTAGTGATGAATTTGAGACACAGTGGAATTCTATTATATATGACTTTGACCTTGGCGGGAACGAGTGGTTGGCCAAAAGGTATCGTATTTGTGAATCATGGATTCCAGCATATTTCATGGACATATCGCTTGCAGGCATTCTTAGAACCACCTCAAGGTCAGAGAGTGCAAACTCGAACAATGTGATAATATACCAAGCTGCTTGATGAATGTTCAATCCCACATTTTGTTCTGGTCGATTGTAATTTTTTTATACTTCATTCTGAATTCCACATTCAACATCATTTTGTATGTATGTACTCTGCATGAATTTTCAATCTAAGTTGTACAAGTCATATTATCAGGTTATGTCCAATACTCAGTTATGTCTTATGAATTGTTTAGTTAATGCATTTATGTGCTAGCTAATGCATTTATGTCCAATACTCAGTTATGTCTTTCATATGGCATTAGCTATCACACCTAGCTGCCCATTCTTTCATATGGCATCAGCTATCACACCTAGCTGCCCATTCTTTCATATGCCATCAGCTATCACACCTAGTTGAATCTGATAGTCACTTGCTTCCACAGCCAGCACTTGTATTATAAATATAATGGCTGCTTGCGCACACGCGCCACGCCGCCGCCGACCCGGCCGCCATCGATCGCGCCGCTTGTCACCGTGCCGAAGTTGCCAAGCCGGCCGCATCGACAGCAACCGCTTCGTGCTTGCCACGCCACGCCGGGCGGTGTCTTGCGCAGCACACGCTCTCGCCGTCGCCAGCCTCCCCCTCACCCCCAATTCGCTGGAAAACCCTAGAACGAGAACCAATCTACGAACCTGTAGACAGAAAGAGAGATTAGATCGAAAGTAACGTATAGTTAACCGAAGAACTGGACGATCAGAGCGATTGTGTTGATAAGGTGTTATGAAACAGCGGTAGCGGCACGTCACAAACAAACAATCACAGGGAGACAGATGTAGAGAGAACACACTAGGATGGTAGACTTTATTAATCAATGAACAACTGATTACAATAAGTCCTATCTTCAAATAGCGTCTACGTAAATTCCGTATGCCCACAATACCCCTGGGAAACCCTAGCAGGCTTGGGCTTTTCCCCGGGAATCATAACATAAATATCTCTCTCTGGACGTCAGGGGGCATCTCAATCAAATTGCACACCAGTCACATGCACCTCAAACGTTGTACTCACGGTTCCATGAACAAAAGCATTGGAATGGGATTGTTATCCCATCCCTAAGAGGCCCGAACTAGGACAATCTTTTATATCCTTTTTTCACACTTCTCTACATCAGATCCCTTCGACGTCTCAAAAGTCACACAATGACAAGAAAGGGGCCCTTTTATCTCTAATTCAAGATGTAAGCTTAGCGAGAGCCTGCTTCCCAATCATCAAAAAGAATAAAAAGGAAAGAAAGGAAAGAAAAAAAAGAAGACATGTAGGATGACATGGCAAACATATGGCGAGAAAACCTGGTTGAGGGGGTTATTAGTTCTTTTTGTAGAGGGTATTTAGATGCAAATTGTGTTGTAGAAGGTCTGTAGGTAACTAGTCAAAACTAAAGGGTGTTTAGATAATTTACCTATTTTTTAAGAAAAAAACCTACTTGGTCACTACACTATGCTCATTATATCAATTTGGTCCCTAATATCAAATATCATATGAATTTGATCCTTGAACTATCAAAACAATGTTAAGTTGATCTCTTGATAGGTCAAACTTGGCTTAAGGATTTTTTTCTGGCGACATTGACACGTGCTAGTTCTTGCACAAGTGGACAGCATGTGGATGCTAGCACCACACACTACAACACTATAGGTCTGACTTTTTGATAGAGTAGCCGCTAGATAAAAGGAATCTTTTAGACTATGGTGTCAAATGTGAAGGAATTTTAAAGAGATAGGGAATAATGCTCTATAGGAGAACAAAAGAGTAGTTGGTGTGTATGACCATCTCCCTTCGTCTCACACCCCTCTCATCTTCTCTCCTCTCTACCTCTCATGTCTCTTTCACTGCATATGATGCCATTAGCCATGGGTTGGTTACTGTCACCGTATTTTCCCCTCACCTCCTTTCTTTACCTCTCTCTCCCCACGCCCATAGGGCTCGATCTTCATGTCAAGCCACCTTTTCCTTCTCATCTCCAGCTATTCGCCAATGTGGTTATGCTAGTATAGGCATCCTCGAGTCAAAACAAGGGGACCACGTCGCCCTTCTTGATGTCTTGTTACTTCCTCACTACTCTTCTGTGCTAGCCAATCGTCGGAACTTCGCATGCCACCCAGGTTCCACCACCACTATGACCTATGTGGACAAGCTACTACAAATTGCCTCAAGCCGAATCGAAGCCATCCTGAGCACCCTCACACAGGGGTATAAATGGAACAAATATTTTTTGACGGATCGACCGACCGATTGAATCATTCGAATAGTACATTTGGATAATTTTACAGTTATCCAAGTATTATCCATATTTGTATTCATATCTAAGAATAATATCTGATAGATAACATCAAAAAAATATGGATAATATCCGACGAGTACTATCCCGACTCATAGGCAGGCAACACCCAAATGAGGATATGACATTGATGATTTTTAATTATGCATCTTCAGATACTATCTGAGTAATATCTGGTTCGAATTATATTCGATAATATCAATATCCGTATCCATATCTAACACTATTGACTTATGTATCCAACAATATCCATATTCGTATCCATATCCATCATCATTTATA
The DNA here is from genome assembly GCA_036346415.1 of Raddia guianensis. Taxonomy (NCBI): domain Eukaryota; kingdom Viridiplantae; phylum Streptophyta; class Magnoliopsida; order Poales; family Poaceae; genus Raddia; species Raddia guianensis. The sequence goes on from CM070544.1 coordinate 44,403,858, forward strand.
TCTATATCTATATACGACAAAAAAAAGATCCATGTCCATATTCAGCGCTACCCGGTCGTATCCCATCCGTTTACACCCCTACCCTCACATCTCCCTAGTTCTCCCCCCTTCCACACTACCATACACAGGAGCTTTGTTGTTTTGCTCACTCAAGAACCATCGTCGCTACTCGTCATGGCTAGGCCACTTTAGGATCATTGCCAACCACCTTAGGGCACTATTTGCTCTCCAACGTCTCCCTCCACCTTCTTGACCGACCTACAAGCCCCTCTGCCACCCTAGTATTGTCGTGCCATAGTGTCCCAAGTAGGATGAGGAGAGAGAGAGGGGGCGTAGATCAAGGAGAGAGAGAGAGAGAGTTGCGTCCTTCCAAATCTAGTCATATCCCGCATTGCCACCTTCGCTATAAAATATTTTGTAGTGTCTCTGCCATGTCATTGATACGGGCACAACTATGAACCAGGAATATGGAAGAGCTGATTATGGTTTTGAGTGTGATCAAGAAAATAAACACACTATTATTTTGGTTTGCATGGCAGATAAATTAGAAAAGAAAGGAGTATTAAGCGTGATTGCTCATGGAGGAAAACATGGGAGCAACCGAGCAAGGACAGCATCTACACGTCCAGGAAACTTGCACGTAGAGATGATGGTGCCTTAATTTTAGAAATAATTAATATTCATGGCTTGTTTAGTGGATCAACAGAATCAAGTCCAAGCATACCACATGAAAAAAAAAACTGTTCTAGCACCATGCAATCAAATAATTCCTTGCAGATTGGGCATGCTAACATGGTGAGATCATTCATTTCTCTATGTTGCCTTTTAGGGTGGGGGTCACCTGAAGACCAAATCAAATCAAGAAGAGAAATTCTTCCGAACGGTATCCCGTTCGCGCGCGCAGGGAACGGGACAATGGGGCGCCGTCCGATTTTTCTGAATCTTGGCGTCGTCACGCGGAAAGTGCGTTGCGCGGGTGAGGCAAGACGATTTCCCGTGCAGTGGCATCGTCCGTGCATACTGCAGTTCATTTTGTTTCAATTTAAGTTTCTCTTTTTTATTTCTTTTTTATCTGAGGTCTAAATTGTATAGAACAAATTTCATAATTCATCTAAAATTCTAATCAACCCATTTTAAATACTTTCAAATTTTTTATTTTTTACTAGTTTGGAATTAGTATCATATGGTTATTTAGTGGTTTATAATTCATGTAAAATCAAGATTTTTTGTTTGTGATATATGATACTACCAACCTGACGCCAAGCCCGATACTCGATGATACTTCTGATCCGATACTTGATTTTTTGACATGATACTCGATGATACTTCTGATCCGATACTTGATTTTTGACCTCGATAATCGATGATACCTCTGATAATTGACGATACAAGCAACCTGATACCACCGATACTCGACACCTAGACCCGATACTGTTTTGTTTGTGATGTATGATACATTTTTTCGATACCTCAATGATATCATGAAACTCGACGATACCACCAACCTGATACAACCGATACTTTTTTGTTTGTGTATATATGATACCTTTATGATACATTTTTTTGATACCGAAACTTGACGATACCACCAACTTGATACTACCGATACTCGGCACACAGACCTGATACTTTTTTGTTTGTGATATATGATACCTTTTCCAATATTGAAACTCAACGATACCACCAACCTAATACCACCCATGCTCGATACCCAGACCCGATAGTCAATGATACTTCTGATCCGATACTTGATTTTTTGACCCGATACTCGATGATACTTCTGATCCGATACTTGATGATACTTCTGTTTGGATACTTTGTTTTTTTACCTGATACTCGATGATACTACATACCTGATACTACAACTTTGATACTGCATACATGATACTCCAACTGTTTTTGTAGAGAATAGGGCATGCTTTGATACTACAACTTTGATACTTGATACTACATACCTGATAGTCCAACTTTGGTACTGCATATATGACACTCCAACTTTGATACATTATACGAAATACCTGATACTACAACTTTGATACTGCATACATGATACTCCAACTTGGTTACTACAACTGATACATGATATCAAATACCTGATACTACAACTTTGATAGTGTATACATGATACTCGATAATACCTTCGATACGATACTTGGTTTTTTTACTCAATAATCGACGACGATACCACCAACCTGATACCACCAATACTCAACACCCTCAGATCCGATACTTTTTTCATATGTTACTATCTGATCCAATACCTGATTTTTTGTCCTGATAATCGATGATACTTCTGATCCGATACTTGATTTTTGATTTGATACTTGATGATACTTCTGATCTGATACCTGATTTTTTGTCCGGATAATCGATGATACTTCTGATCCGATACTTAATTTTTTGACCTGATACTCAATGATACTTTCGATCCGATACATGATTTTTTTGACCCCTGATACCACTGGTATCGCTCATTGGAGATGTAATACCTTTGTGATACCACCAACCTGATACCACCGATACTCGACACCTAGACTCGATATCTTGTTTGTGATATATGATACCATTTTAATGATACCTTTTTTCGATACCTAAATAATACCATGAAACTCGACGATACCACCAACTTGATATCACCGATACTAGACACCTAGACCGATACTTTGTTTGTGATATATGATACCATTTTTTCGATACCTCAATGATACCATGAAACTTGACGATACCACCGATACTCGACACCCTGACCCTGATACTTTTGTTTGTGATAATACACCTTTTTTTCTATACCTCAATGATACCACGAAACTCGATGATACCACCAATACTCGACACCACAGACCCGATACTTTTTTTGTTTGTAATATATGATACCCCTTATGATACTTTTTTGATACTCGACAGGAGACCCGATACTTGTTTGTAATATTTCATACCCTTTTTGATACCTTTATATTACCCTTATGATACCTTGTTCGTAATACCCGACCCCCCGTACGATACCTCTTTGATACATTAATGATGCCCCCTACCCCGATGCTTGTATGATACCTCCTTTATACATATATGACATCTCTCTGATACCTGTATAATACCTCCTTGATACCACTTGATCCGATACTTTGTTCGTAATATCGGATACTTGTATGATACCTATCTGATACAAGTTTTATTTTAGACTAATTTTAGAATTTTTGTTTTACGTGTTTGAGATCATATGATTTAACTAGATTTTTTCTAGTTCATTTAGAAAACCAAACTAATACATACAACTAGCAGCCATCATGTCTACGTGAGCACAAAAGTACATGCATGCCTTTTTAATGTGTACACAAACGTACGTAGACGTGAGCGAACGCGCATGAGAAGCAATTGTACGTAGACGTGAGCGAAAGTGCGGGGACTAGCCGGTTGACGCGAGCGAAGGTGCGGGACGAGCTGGTTTTTTTGTGGTGTTGCGATCGAGCGCGCGTCGGGACACTGAAGCGAGCGAGCGCGCGGGCGAGCGGGCCTATCCCGTTGGGGGCGGATCCCAACGGGATCCCGTCACCAAGTCGCCCCCATCAAGAATAATTGAAGACGTGTCTTCAAATATCTCTTGCATTTATTATAAAAATATCCGAGATGTAAAAGGATATTCCTCATATGTTAATTTATTCCAAAATCTTAGTTTCCGTCTTTAATTTTCTTACTTATGAAGTCGAGTTGGCTACATATAGCCTTGCAGCATCTCGTTGTAAAGAGGTCGAAGAAATATGCGAAATAACAACGCCGCTGAGTATGAAACACTCATTCATGGGCTCCTCATCGCCATATCACTCGGTATCCGGCGCATGGTGTCGACGGGTAGGTAACCGGGGGTTATCGTCGGTAATAGAATAGATTGAATTGAGAGGATGCGCTAGATTTCGAGCTAGGTGGTAACACAAGACAGGGAGCATACAGGTTCAGGCCCTCTCGGTGGAGGTAATACCCTAATCCTGTGCTCTGGGATTATGTGGACGATCTGGTGATCGTATGAGAGAAGGATGTGTTCGGAGATATTGATCTGGCTTTATGGAGGTCGTTAGCCAGGCCTGGTGGGAAAACAATGATGCCGCGCCCACCCACCCGCTTCTCCGTTTTCGCTCAAAACTCTCCCGGACCGCTGACGCCTTACATTCGTGGAGTCGGGCGTGCATTGGCGATTCCAGACTTTAGCTTGCGGTGGCTTCCGAAGCGATACGTTTGTTTGACGTCACCTCGGAATCCCGCCCCCTCTCTCAGCAGGAGCTCATTCTGCTCCGCTCGCTTAAGCTCCGTACCCTCGGACTGAGCGTAATCGTCAAGATGATGTGGAAGCAGCGCTCCCGCTTAAACTGGCTCAAGCTGGGGGACGCAAACACCGCTACTTCCACCTCCGAGCAAATAGCAGGCGCCGTAAAAACCAGATCCACTCCCTGTAAACCCCTCAGGTACTCATACCGAATTCGCTGACAAGGTTGATGTCCTTTTCCGCCACTTCAACTCAATCTTCGGGGATGGAGCATCACGCTCCTCACCCAGCCATGCGAGAACCTTCAATTGGCCATTCCTTGGGCTGCCCTTGCTAGATCTCTCTTCCCTCGAGGAGCCCATGACGGCGGAGGAGCTGAAGCGGGTTGTTTTCTCGCTACCCTCAGACAAGGCCCCAGGCCCTGACGGCTTCCCCTGGGAGTTCTACAAATCTTGCTGGGATTGCATCTCCACTGACCTGCTTAGCGCCCTACAATGCCTCTACAACTTGGATAGCACGGGTCTCCCATCCCTAAACTGCGCCCTCATCATCCTGCTCCCCAAAAAAGAAAACCCCCTCGGAGCCTCAGACTACCGTCCAATTAGTCTAATCCACAGCCCAGGAAAATTGTTTACAAAAATCCTGTCCACTAGGCTGGCACCTTTTATGGACGAGCTCATCTCACCCTCTCAGAGTGCCTTCATCTAAAAGAGGCATATCCTGGACAATTTTCTTTTTGTTCAGGGCTGCGGAAAGAAACTCCACCGATCAGGTACCCCAGCTCTCTTTCTAAGGCTGGACCTTGAGAAGGCCTTCAACTCAGTGTCCTGGACCTACCTGCTAGATAATCCCCGCGCCCGGGGCTTTGGGACCCACTGGCGCAACTAGATAGCACTCTCGCTCGCTTCCTCGTTCTCAAGGGTCCTCCTGAATGGCTGCCCGACCAAAACCATCCATCATTCCAAAGGCCTGCGGCAGGGTGACTCTCTGTCTCCCCTGCTTTTCGATCTAGCCATCAAACCCCTTGTGGCATTCTTGCAGCGCGCATCTGAAGTGGGAGTCCTCAAACTGATTCAAGGCCTCCAGGGAAGGTCTAGAATCTCACTCTTTGCTGACAATGCTGCCATTTTCCTAAACCCCGACCAGGCGGAGGTGTCTTCCCTGGCCCTTATTCTTCAGGAGTTCGGCCAAATCTCAGTTCTCCGCACAAACTTCTCCAAATCGTAGGTCGTTCCCATCAGATGCGGCGGCCTAGACCTTGACTCAATCCTACAGGGCCTACCCGTATCCAGAGCGGCCTTCCCAATAAAATACCTGGGTATCCCACTCTCTATCCGGAGACTACGACACGCCCATTTCCAACCACTCATTGATAAAATCGGGAACCGGCTGGCGGGGCGGCGAGGACCGCTTCTCTCTAAAGGTGGTAGACTAACGCTCCTCAAGGCGGTCCTCACAGCGCTGCCCACTTACATCCTCTCGGTCATCAACCCCTCGCCTCGGTCACTAAGAAAATCGACCAGCTCAGGAAGGCCTGGCTGTGGAACGGCCCCTCCACTCATGGGCCTCCCCCTCGAGTAAATTGGGAAACGGTGTGCTCGCCCGTCCAGCTAGGGGGGCCTGGGGGTCCTCGATCTTCAGCGTTTCGCTCGCGCTCTGCGACTGCGGTGGCTTTGGCTGAGTAAAACCTCGCCGTCTCGGCTTTGGGTTGATACCTTAGACCCCCCTGACATGGACGCAGCCCTGTTTCGCTTGGGTTCCTCAGTTACCCTACAAGATGGCGCCTCCACCTCCTTCTGGGAGGACCGTTGGCTTAATGGGGCATCGCCAAAGGAACTCGCGCCCCTACTTTTCACAGCTTCATCCAGAAAGGGAAGAATAGTTAGAGACGCGCTCGAAAACAACAATTGGCTCACCGATCTGCGTCGCAACCTAACCCCCTCCTTGGTACCGGGCCTCATTCAGCTGCTCACCCAACTCAGCCAGCTTACGTTAACTCCCCAGGTCGCGGATATAGTCTCCTGGCGTTTCTCCACGGACGGAAGCTTCTCTGTTAAGTCAGCTTACAACCTACAGTTCGTGGGCCGGTGCGCAACGCCTGCCCTAAGCCGGGTCTAGAAGCTTTGGGCTCCCTCCAAGTGCAAATTCTTTACTTGGCTTCTCCTGCGGCAGCGAGTCTGGACAACCGACGCTCTCTTGTGCAGGCGGCTACCAAACAACTATTTCTGCCCGGTTTGTCAATGAAGCCTAGAAACCCCAGAGCACCTTTTTCTTCAATGCAGCTACAACTCCTTCGTCTGGTCATGCCTGGCCATGGCTCTTGGGATCCAGACTCTTCAACCAGCTCGGTGGCGCGAGAGCGCCTGCCTTCGTGATTGGTGGGAATTCGACACGGCGTCTCCCGCCGTGCCTCGGGCGACGATCCCCATCGTCCTAGCTACCATCTGGCACCTTTGGTTGGAGCGAAACAACCGCATTTTCCAGGCGACAGATCGTCCGCGCGAGGCCTTCCTACAACAACTTCTCGATCAACTGCGGCTCTGGGCTGCCGCAGGAGCCCGTTTTGTAATACCCTAATTTTGTAAACGCCCTCTGGGGAGGAGGGCTTTAAAACCCCCCACGCAATTTTGTAATCCCTTCTCCTTACTTGAGCAATAGACGGCAGTTTTCCTGCCCTTTACTCAAAAAATTTCTGGAACCGTACAAAACTGTGGCAATGGAAGCCATGGCTGCTGCATTTGGTGTCACAGTTGACTGTGTAGACCATTAAGTGTAGTATACGGATGTTACTGACTCACAATCTTAATGTTTATGACCATTTCTATCACTCCAATATAGGGAATTGTCACGCTTCATTGCTGGTGGGAAGCTCCATTGCAAGATAGACAAAGTTGCCACCGTCTTGGAGACGAGCCGACCTGACGCCAGGAATGCCTTGTACTAGGCAACCATCGAACAAGGAGACTTCCTGCTGAACCGCATCCAGAAACTATCACGGGTTATTGACCTGTAGGGGAGAGTCCTCCATGCTGTTGGAGCTCTGGAACTCAAACTGTTGAGCTCTGGGCGCATGACTTGCAATGTATTATTTACCTTGGCTCCTGGAGTGTACGAGCCGCACCTGACTATTTTAGGGATACTAGTAACTGGCGCACGCCCATGCGTTCATAGTGCTATCGCGCTAAATGCTCTTAGTTACAATAAGATGAAGTATTGTCTGCAGGGATGACAACAGGTGTGGGTAGATGACTAAAACCGAGCGGCATCGTACTCTCCACAGACCGACATCGCATCAGAGGAATTTTAACTTTCAACACAGATTTAATTCATATGCGAAATTGACATTAAAACGCTAGGTAACTAATTCACGCTAGATATATAGCCCGTTTATTTTTTTACTAGGAACCAGATCAACTTATTATTATCAATCACCATCCTTGGGAGCATACAATCCTGCTGCAGATTAAAAGATGAGGCACTAACGATGACTCCCCACGGCCTTGATTGGTTTAGAGGGGATTAAATTCCCCCTCCCAACCTGGGTCAATCCTTTCATCTGGGATCCAGCTACGAAAGCCAGGCTTTTTGGACATAACGTCGAGCTCAGCCTCGGTTAACCAGGCGGTGAAGCCGTGGAATATGATATCGAAAGCGGAGACCATGCGTGGCTCACCGGAGTCAGTTAGGTTGCTAGGGAGGAAAGACTCGTACCAACTCCTGCGCGCACCATCGTCCATGATATCAGCTTGTGGTAGTGGCTCGAGGAGCACGATGTACTTCTTGTATGATGAAGATGCATGTGGCAAGTGGGAATGCATGGACGATGGAGCGGAGAAGAGGATGGTGGAGCATAGCAAGACTGCAGCCACTATAAAGTAGAATGCCTTTGCCATATCTTCAATGTGTTGACCGACTACCAAGACCAGTCGGATGTTGCAGAACCTGTCATAGAACCTTTTTTATATATAGAAGGTACAATAATCAAATAGATCGTAATATAGAAGAGAACTCGGCGGGAATCTTGACAAGAATAAAAACACCAGATTAGAATTGAAAACAAAATATAACTAAGCGAACAACTTAGTAAAAACATGTTTATATTAATTCTTGTTTGAAAATGACAATTTGATGTAAAATCAATTCAAGTTAAGCATACACGAACCTAGGTATAAAAGTAGATAGAAACGGCTAGAGAAATAAACAAGCGTCACAACTAAATGAGAATACGTTATAGTTGAGCATACATAAAACTAAAAGGAATACAATATTACGCATGCAACAATTTCTTTGGTTATGCAACACATTGACATATCAAACTTCGTTTGTTAAGGCGAACACTACTTAGGTATGACATCTCATCTACTAAGCGGCGGCAATTAAATAACCTATAACACTTCATCAAATCATTTGGTGCAAAGCGTAATTGAAACACACACACACCAAAAAAAATCAGATGCAAATGAATCGAATACAAATCCACTTGTCCACTAGAGCAACAAATTTCAGATTCATCAAGAAAGCAGATCCAGTTAGTCGGATTATTCAAAATCAAGGAGACAAAATTAAGATTCTTGTTCACATACGATGATCTGAATTAGGACAAATACATATTTACAAATAATTTTTCTTGGTGATAAATTATCGATTGTTGCATGAGGTAGTTAAACCCACAAAAGGGCATATGCCATAAACAAAATGTGATGAAATATGTTATGGAGTACAAGTACAGATCATCACACGGTTGTATAAACTAGTGAAATATATAGAAACACGCAATCCAATCATATGAACATGATGAAGCAAAGAATGACCATATAACTTGTTCAGAGGAGATAGAACACATTTCATTGAGAAAGACATATGAATTAGGTGAGTCTTGTTGACAATTACCACCACAACAAATGGCAAATACTATGCATTCAAAATAATTAATGTCACTAATCAACGGCTCATTGCAATTGCCTCCACAAAATTTGATTGAAAATAGCATTACTATTACCATTACAAATTAACATATTACCTAATGACAATTATCTCATACACAAATTATAGATATTGCAATTGTAAGAGTTATGATTTAAGCTGTATTTGAGCCTAGAAATTGAAAAGTTAGGCAAAAGCGTAATATTATGTGGTATAAGGATATTTGAAAAATGCATGGCAAACCAAAGATTACTCAGAGCCAAAAAAGGCAAAAAAGGTTATATAATGAGTAAGAGGAGATAGGAAAGAGTGGACTAAAAAGAAAATACATGATTACAGGTAAGTCGATGAGAGTCACAAAGATGATAGTACTATGAATTGAAAATAATTAACTGTTATCTAATCACAGTAGTATTACCCCCCACCCCCACACACACACGCATTCAAATTGAAAATGGCAGTACTATTACCCCTGTAAATTAGCCCCACACCGTCTGTCATTGTCCCCGCGCCGCTCGCCGCCATTCGTCGTCGTTCCACGCGCGTTCGACCTCTCCACTTTCCTCTCTTTCCTCCTCCGAGCTCGGGTGGCCGGCCATGGTGCCGTGGCCTCCATAGCCGCCGTCGCGCCCTTGTAGGCCAAATGGGTCATGATGCCATAGCGCCCTCCTCGCACTTTGCCCCAGCCTCATTCTTGTGACCACTTCGCCGATGTGGCGGCGCATCTCTACAATCGGTCAAAACCACGATTGACCTTTGACTTTGGCCGTAACTACGACCGACAACAACTGTGATGACACTAATGGTTTAGGGTTTAGGGTTTAGGGTTAGGGTTTAGGGTTTAGGGTTTAGGGTCAAGGTCTGGGTTTAGGGTTTAGGGTTTAGGGTTTAGGGGGTTTGGGTTTAGGGTTGGGTTTAGGTTTAGGGGTTTAGGGTTTAGGGTTTAGGGTTTAGGGTTTAGGGTTTAGGGTTTAGGGTTTAGGGTTTAGGGTTTAGGGTTTAGGGTTTAGGGTTTAGGGTTTAGGGGTTTAGGGTTTAGGGTTTAGGGTTTAGGGTTTAGGGTTTAGGGTTTAGGGTTTAGGGTTTAGGGTTTAGGGTTTTAGGGTTTAGGGTTTAGGGTTTTTAGGGTTTAGGGTTTAGGGTTTAGGGTTTAGGGGGGTTTAGGGTTTAGGGGGGTTTAGGGTTTGGGTTTTGGGTTTAGGGTTTAGGGTTTAGGGTTTAGGGTTTGGGGTTTGGGGTTTTTAGGGTTTGGGGTTTAGGGTTTAGGGTTTAGGGTTTGGGGTTTAGGGTTTGGGGTTTGGGGTTTAGGGTTTAGGGTTTGGGGTTTAGGGTTTAGGGTTTGGGTTTTGGGGGGTTTAGGGTTTAGAGTTTTTAAGGTTTAAAGGGTTTGGGTTTAAAGGGTTTAAGGTTTAAAGTTTAGGGTTTAAAGGTTTAAAGTTTTAAAGGGTTTAAAATTTAAAATTTAAAATTTAAAATTTAAAATTTAAAATTTAAAATTTAAAAAATTTAAAATTTAAAATTTAAAATTTAAAATTTAAAATTTAAAATTTAAAATTTAAAATTTAAAATTTAAAATTTAAAATTTAAAATTTAAAATTTAAAATTTAAAATTTAAAATTTAAAATTTAAAATTTAAAATTTAAAATTTAAAATTTAAAATTTAAAATTTAAAATTTAAAATTTAAAATTTAAAATTTAAAATTTAAAATTTAAAATTTAAAATTTAAAATTTAAAATTTAAAATTTAAAATTTAAAATTTAAAATTTAAAATTTAAAATTTAAAATTTAAAATTTAAAATTTAAATTTAAAATTTTTAAAATTTAAAATTAAAATTTAAAATTTAAAATTTAAAATTTAAAATTTAAAATTTAAAATTTAAAATTAAAATTAAAATTTAAAATTTAAAATTTAAAAAAATTTAAAATTTAAAATTTAAAATTTAAAATTTAAAATTTAAAATTTAAAATTTAAAATTTAAAATTTAAAATTTAAAATTTAAAATTTAAAATTTAAAATTTAAAATTTAAAATTTAAAATTTAAAATTTAAAATTTAAAATTTAAAATTTAAAATTTAAAATTTAAAATTTAAAATTTAAAATTTAAAATTTAAAATTTAAAATTTAAAATTTAAATTTTTAAAATTTAAAATTTAAAATTTAAAATTTAAAATTTAAATTTAAAATTTAAAATTTAAAATTTAAATTTAAATTTAAAATTTAAAATTTAAAATTTAAAATTTAAAATTTAAAATTTAAAATTTAAAATTTAAAATTTAAAATTTAAAAATTTAAAATTTAAAATTTAAAATTTAAAATTTAAAATTTAAAATTTAAAATTTAAAATTTAAAATTTAAAATTTAAAATTTAAAATTTAAAATTTAAAATTTAAAATTTAAAATTTAAAATTTAAAATTTAAAATTTAAAATTTAAAATTTAAAATTTAAAATTTAAAATTTAAAATTTAAAATTTAAATTTAAAATTTAAAATTTAAAATTTAAAATTTAAAATTTAAAATTTAAAATTTAAATTTAAAATTTAAAATTTAAAATTTAAAATTTAAAATTTAAATTTAAATTTAAAATTTAAAATTTAAAAATTTAAAATTTAAAATTTAAAATTTAAAATTTAAAATTTAAAATTTAAAATTTAAAATTTAAAATTTAAAATTTAAAATTTAAAATTTAAAATTTAAAATTTAAAATTTAAAATTTAAAATTTAAAATTTAAAATTTAAAATTTAAAATTTAAAATTTAAAATTTAAAATTTAAAATTTAAAATTTAAAATTTAAAATTTAAAATTTAAAATTTAAATTTTAAATTTAAAATTTAAAATTTAAAATTTAAAATTTAAAATTTAAAATTTAAAATTTAAAATTTAAAATTTAAAATTTAAAATTTAAAATTTAAAATTTAAAATTTAAATTTAAAATTTAAAATTTAAAATTTAAAATTTAAAATTTAAAATTTAAAATTTAAAATTTAAAATTTAAAATTTAAAAATTAAAATTTAAAATTTAAATTTAAAATTTAAAATTTAAATTTAAAATTTAAAATTTAAAATTTAAAATTTAAAATTTAAAATTTAAAATTTAAAATTTAAAATTTAAAATTTAAAATTTAAAATTTAAAATTTAAAATTTAAAATTTAAAATTTAAAATTTAAAATTTAAAAGTTTAAAATTTAAAATTTAAATTTAAAATTTAAAATTTAAAATTTAAAATTTAAAATTTAAAATTTAAAATTTAAAATTTAAAATTTAAAATTTAAAATTTAAAATTTAAAATTTAAAATTTAAAATTTAAAATTTAAAATTTAAAATTTAAAATTTAAAATTTAAAATTTAAAATTTAAAATTTAAAATTTAAAATTTAAAATTTAAAATTTAAAATTTAAAATTTAAAATTTAAAATTTAAAATTTAAAATTTAAAATTTAAAATTTAAAATTTAAAATTTAAAATTTAAAATTTAAAATTTAAAATTTTTTAAATTTAAAATTTAAAATTTAAAATTTAAAATTTAAAAAATTTAAAATTTAAAATTTAAAATTTAAAATTTAAAATTTAAAATTTAAAATTTAAATTTAAAAAATTTAAAATTTAAAATTTAAAATTTAAAATTTAAAATTTAAAATTTAAAATTTAAAATTTAAAATTTAAAATTTTTAAAATTTAAAATTTAAAATTTAAAATTTAAAATTTTTAAAATTTAAAATTTAAAATTTAAAATTTAAAATTTAAAATTTAAAATTTAAAATTTAAAATTTAAAATTTAAAATTTAAAATTTAAAATTTAAAATTTAAAATTTAAAATTTAAAATTTAAAATTTAAAATTTAAAATTTAAAATTTAAAATTTAAAATTTAAAATTTAAAATTTAAAATTTAAAATTTAAAATTTAAAATTTAAAATTTAAAATTTAAAATTTAAAATTTAAAATTTAAAATTTAAAATTTAAAATTTAAAATTTAAATTTAAAATTTAAAAAATTTAAAATTTAAAATTTAAAATTTAAAATTTAAAATTTAAAATTTAAAATTTAAAATTTAAAATTTAAAATTTAAATTTAAAATTTAAAATTTAAAATTTAAAATTTAAAATTTAAAATTTAAGGTTTAAAATTTAAAATTTAAAATTTAAAATTTAAAATTTAAAATTTAAAATTTAAAATTTAAAATTTAAAATTTAAAATTTAAAATTTAAAATTTAAAATTTAAAATTTAAAATTTAAAATTTAAAATTTAAAATTTAAAATTTAAAATTTAAAATTTAAAATTTAAAATTTAAAATTTAAAATTTAAAATTTAAAATTTAAAATTTAAAATTTAAAATTTAAAATTTAAAATTTAAAATTTAAAATTTAAAATTTAAAATTTAAAATTTAAAATTTAAAATTTAAAATTTAAAATTTAAAATTTAAAATTTAAAATTTAAAATTTAAAATTTAAAATTTAAAATTTAAAATTTAAAATTTAAAATTTAAAATTTAAAATTTAAAATTTAAAATTTAAAATTTAAAATTTAAAATTTAAAATTTAAAATTTAAAATTTAAAATTTAAAATTTAAAATTTAAAATTTAAAATTTAAAATTTAAAATTTAAAATTTAAAATTTAAAATTTAAAATTTAAAATTTAAAATTTAAATTTAAAATTTAAAATTTAAATTTTAAATTTAAAATTTAAAAAATTTAAAATTTAAAATTAAAAAATTAAAATTTAAAATTTAAAATTTAAAATTTAAAATTTAAAATTTAAAATTTAAATTTAAAAAAATTTAAAATTTAAAATTTAAAAAATTTAAAATTTAAAATTTAAAATTTAAAATTTAAAATTTAAAAAATTTAAAATTTAAAAAAATTTAAAATTTAAAATTTAAAATTTAAAATTTAAAATTTAAAATTTAAAATTTAAAATTTAAAATTTAAATTTTAAAATTTAAAATTTAAAATTTAAAATTTAAAATTTAAAATTTATTTAAATTTAAAATTTAAAATTTAAAATTTAAAATTTAAAATTTAAAATTTAAAATTTAAAATTTAAAATTTAAAATTTAAAATTTAAAATTTAAAATTTAAAATTTAAAATTTAAAATTTAAAATTTAAAATTTAAAATTTAAAATTTAAAATTTAAAATTTAAAATTTAAAATTTAAAATTTAAAAAAATTTAAAATTTAAAATTTAGGGTTTAGGGTTTAGGGTTTAGGGTTTAGGGTTTAGGGTTTAGGGTTTAGGGTTTAGGGTTTAGGGTTTAGGGTTTAGGGTTTAGGGTTTAGGGTT